>QEPC01012896.1:79553-116532 GCA_003113815.1 Sphenodon punctatus | reverse complement strand
GCATTGCCGTATATGTTTGAGTAAGGGGATGGTATGCACGGACGTCATGTCCCACATTTTGTTTGATTGCCCTGCTTATGGGAAACTGCATAATAAATTTTTGTCCCCTTGGTTGGGGAACCTCCCTCCTGAGGCCAATAAGGAATTGGCATGTCTCAAGGATGCTGACCCTAACATTTCTGGTAGGGTTGCTAAATATCTAACCATTGTCCTGAAACTGAGAAGGGCGACGGGTTTTGGTAGGCCCTTTGAGAAACCCCTTTAGCATGAGGACCAACCTTTAAATCAATCGTGGCTATAGTCAGTGTCCACTTTATTGATGGGTAGTTATCTTAATTGGTTTGATATCGTATAAGAGTGTAAAATGGTGTATTTCATTTTATTTAATTGAACATTTTGAGCTTTTTAATTTATTTATTTTAACTATTATTGATGCCTGCAGGTGTACCCAATTGCACGCAAACATAACCCGGGCCCCCATGGGTGGGGCGACCGGCTAGGGGCCCGCCCCCCGGCCAGCCCTGCAATCAGAGGCCCTGTATAACAGTTCAATTCCCCCCCAGGGGCCCCACCACCATGGAGCGGGACAGGGCAGCCGCCTATTGGATGCACCTCGCGGTCGCAGCCGTGTGGTTCCACGACTACACAGAGCAACTGCGCCTCCTTACCGCGGAGGTACACCTGGCTGTCCGACTGCAGGTTTCCCTGGTCTGGAGAGCTGCAAGGGCCCACAGGGTACACCACAGGCGCAGGAGAGCCCGTGCTCGCCTCAGGGCACTGAGGGTCTCCGGGGCAGATTGGCAAGTTGTGAGCCGGAGCCGGACCTGGCCCGCAGTGCTCCGCGCGGCTGCCATGCACCTCCTATGGGAAAGGGAGATCATGCGCTGGGCAGCCCTGCTCGCTATGCCCATTGATAGACGCCTATGGGTCGCAGAGCGCCCACAGACTTGGTGGGCTAGGGCGCTGGCCCACTGGGAAGAACCAGCCTGGAGGGCCCACTTCAGGATGGATAAGCGCACCCTGCTCCACCTAGCGGAGCTCCTTACACCCTGGCTGGAGCGTCAGCACACCTCCATGCGGACCCCCAGCCCCATGGTCCAGTGGGTGGCAATAGGGGTATTGGCCCTAGCAACGCCCAATTCCTGCCGGTCCGTGTCCCAGCACTTCGGGGTAGGGCTCAGCACTGTCACCTGTATCCTCCGGGATGTGTGCGAGGCAGTGGAGGGCGTGCTCCTGGACAGAACGATCCAGCTGGTGGACCAGGGGGCTGTAATGGCGGGATTCGCGGCCGGAGGCTTCCCCAACTGCATGGGAGCCATGGACGGCACCCACATAGAGATACTCCGCCCCTCCTCTGAGGAGGCGCTAGAGTATGTGAACCCCCTGCAGCTGCAGGGGGTGGTGGATCACTGGGGCCGGTTCATAGACATCTACATGGGCAACTCCGGCCGCAGTCACGACGCCAGGATCATGACCATCTCCCCCTTCTATGACCGGATGTTCCAGGGGGACTTCGCTGACATGGGCATGAGCTGGATCGAGAGGGTCCCGATGCCCCCCTGTATCCTGGGGGACCCTGCCTACCCCGACCCGGTGGTTGATGAAGGTCTACCCTGTACCGCGGACCCCGGCGGAGGTGCTATACAATACCTGCCTGTGCTCCAGACGGACCGTGGTAGAGCGTGCCTTCGGGGCCCTCAAGCAGCGCTGGAGGAGTGTTGCTGGACGGCTTGATTACACCGTGGCGAGTACCCCGAGCCCCACCGGCACTCCGGTCTGGTGCCCCTGTACATGAACGCCGAGAACCCCAGGGAGTTCCGTTACGCTAAGCGGATCCGGGACGCCCTAGCGAGGCATATTGCCTGGAGGGCCCAAGTGTGAGGGCTTCCCCCCCCAGGCCCACCCCCTGGGGTACCTTGGCCTTCCCCCGCACGGTTGCCCCCCCTCACCCACATATGGGACGAGCAGCCATTATAGTGCAAACACCATTTATTGCATCCATGTGTACACATCCACCCTGACCCTCCCCCCAGGTTGTGCCCTGTCCCCTACAGTGTCCCCCATCACACAGCCCTCCCCCTCCCACCCCTTCCCCCACTCCCCCTCATTTCCTTGGTTGTCCCCGTGAGTGCCCAGTGGGGGTCATGGATCCCTGTGAGCTTTACTCCCCTCTGCTGTCCATGTTCCCTGCAGTGTCCTGTGCCGCCTCCTGGTCCAGCAGGGGGGCCGCCAGTGGGGGGCGGAGGGGTGGGCTGGGACCCAGGGTGGCCCCCTGGGAGGCTGCACCCTCCGGAGCGCATGGGGCACTGGGAGGCAGATGCGTGGCCCTTGAGGGCACGGGGGCGGCTGGGGCACCTGGGCGGAGGGTGGGGCCGCCGAGGGTCCAGGCATTGGGACCTGGGCAGGCAGGGAGCCCGGGGGTGCGCCTGCCATCACATAGGCGCGCATCGTGCCGGCGTGCAGGAGCAGGGAGGTCCCAGTATCGTGGGACCTATCCATCTTCGCCGAGTGCTCCCGCATCATGCCTGTGATGGCCTGCTCCAGCCTCCCGAGCGCCTCCACCTGCCTGCTGTGTTCCCGGCATTTCCGCCTCTGCTCCAGGTTCACCTCGGCCTGGAGCCTCCTGTCCCTCGCCTCTGCCCACTCCAGGGACCGCTCGATGGCCGCCTCCATCCGGTCCACGGCTGCTATCATCCTCTCCCCGTTCCGCCGAGGTCTGGACAATCTCCTCCGCCTGTTCCTCCCTCCACCTGCGGACCCATGCCCGGTACTCCCTCATGCGCTGCGCTGGGGCCACGGGCCCTGGGGACGCTGGCTGCCGGGGTTGCCCTGTTGGTACGGGAGGGTGAGTCCGAGCCTGCCCTGGGCCCCTGCCCCCTGCCCGGGATGGAGCAGGGGCCCCTCAGGCCCCCGGGCATCTCTCCTGGCCTCTCTCCGGCCCATGTCACCTTCCAACTGCCCGGGGACCCCCTCTCTGCACCCCGGATTGCCCTCCCTACCTGAACACCTGCCTCACCTGGTTCCTGCACTTGCTGGCTGGGCTCCTCAGTGGCTGCCTGCTCGGTCGCCTGGGTCTGGTCCCGGGGTGTTCCGTGGCCTGCAGGTGAGGGGGGGGTTATGGGTGTAGGGGTGTGCAGTTGTGCGACCTGGGGAGGGGCCCCCTCCCACCTTGCCTGTGGGGGGCTGGGGCTGGCCATGGCCCATCTGTCCCCACCCCCCCTTGGTCCTTGGACCCATGGGCCCAGTTCCTCCTCCCTCCGGGTCGCCCGCTTACCCTCAATGTTGGTCTCTGATCCCTCCGAGGCTGGCCCCTTGGTGTGGGAGTGCTCCCCCATGGACCATTGGCTGAGGGTGATGAGGGGGCCGGCCTCGGACTCCGCGTGCCCAGCCTGGGGGTGTGTGCTCTCCAGGCTGCTGTCGGGGGGGGGCTTGCAGGTTCCCGAGATCCCGGGGAGTTCCTCCTGGGGGTCCGGGGCCCTGGAGCTCATGTCTACCAGGGGGGGCGGCAAGGGGAGGGGGTACCTCGGCCCATTCCCTGCCCTGGACCACAGCGCTCCCGATGAGCCTTGCGGTGACTATGGACCCCTTCATGTGGAGTATTCAGTCCAGGGCATTGTAGAATGGGGCGGTCCGGGCACCGTGTCCGGACCGCCTATTGTTGTCCCGGATGGCTTTGTACCCCCTCTTCAGCTCCTTGGCCTTGGAGCGGCACTGTGCCATGGTGCGCTGGTGCCCTGCCGCCTCCATGTCCTGCACTATGTCCTGGTAGACATGCTGGTTGCGCTGGTTGAGCGCGAGCTCCAGCTGGTACTCCAGGGTCCCCCATATCCTTATGAAGTCCTGGGTCTCCTGGAGCCCCCACTGGCCGCCTCTATGGTAGGCCTTCATCCTTCTTCTTTTCCACAGTGGGTCATCCTCCTCCTCCTCCGCCTCCACCCGGGCAGGGCCGGTGTCCTCCGGGGGCTCATACGCCCGGGCCCTTTTCTGTATCTGTGGGGACAGGGGGTGGGGGGCATAGGTTTGGGTGCGAGTCTGGCCCCCTCGCCGGGTGCCCTTTCCCCTCCTCCCTGCCTGGTGCCTGGGCGTGCCCCGTGCCCTCCCTGGGTGCCCCTGCGCCCCCTGTTCCCCTCCCCTTGCTTCCCCTTACCCGTTTCCGGGGTGCCTCCGCCTCCCCCGGTCCGGCTGTTGTCCCCGGGCGTCGTTTCCCGGCTGCTGGGGCTGTTGTCCCTGCACCTCCTCCATCCTGAGCACGACTCCCTGCTCTCCCTCCTCCGCCTGCGCTCCCTCCACTGCTGCCCCTGCCTCCTCCTCCTCCTCCTCCTCCACCGTCGCTTTCTCTCCCACTGCTCTCTTCCACCTCCCTCCTTGCTCCATCCTGCCATGCTTGCCTGCTGTGGATTTCCCTTTAAATCTCCCTCCGGTGGTTGTGTTGTTGCTGGTTGCCTGGCAGTGATGCTGCGTGCATTGTCCACGGCTGGGGATCATTTCCTTTGGTTCCATTGGGTGATTGGCATCCAGACGTTACTTTTTGTTGGTTCCCCGTGGGGATCTCTTTGACCATGCCTCCCGGGATATTCCCCCGGCTAGCCCGGGAAGTGTGGTTGAAATTGACCCCATGTGGGTATTGAGCGTGGTGAACATCTGGCGGGCGCCGAACAGACATTCCGGGCTCTTTGGCCCCGCCGCGGAATTGAGCGTGGTTCACTGTGGTTGAGCGTGATCTCGTAACGTCTGAAAATACCCAAAGACTCCTTTGGCCACGCGCTCTGCGCTGGACGAAAGGGAGACATTATGGTTTGGGGAGGCTGTCGATGTTATATCAAGACCTCCCCTGAGTTAACGGTTCAATTGAGTTATGGTGGATACTGGACCCGGATATCGATAGGCGATGTCACCCCCTCACCTATTCAATCAGTTGTAATTGAATGAATAAAGGGTGCGGCCATATTAAATCAAATAATGGTGTCCTGTCTTGCTGGGGGGGGGGTAGTGTCGACAATGAGCTCCTTATTTAAAGGCTCTTCACAGCCTTGTTCCCCCTGAACTAGATCCATGCTGTCTTGACTTGTGAATCTAGCCCAGAGACATTGGGGCCGTTGCTGTCTTGGGTTGTCAAAGCTTCCCTTGGGGAAGGGAGGGTGCCTAACAGCTTCAAAATTGCTGTTGTCTGACTGCTGCTCAAGAAACCATCTCTTGATGTTGACTCCCCTGCCAGCTATTGCCCGGTCTCTAATCTAACAAGCTACAATTCTTGGGAAGTTGTCTTTTTTCCATTCCCTTCCACCTCCTCTTCTTTCTCTTTTTCTGCCTTTAGCTCTGTATCTTTCTCTTTATCTACTTATGCTACATAAATGGATCCATCTATTCCAAAATCCACAGAAGTCACCAGTAGACAGTTTCCATTGGGTTTTGAATCAGAGCCATTCATTACACTAACTAAAAATTAAAGCGATATTCCTCCATAGCTTGAAAAACAACAAATCAGCACTAAGTGCAGCCTCAATGTGTTGCAGTTTCGACTGGCAAATGATCTGTGTGGCAATAAGTTGTGACCTTTTCTTATTCATAATTGTGCCTAGTGCTAATTTTGTGGAGGGCTAGGGAGAGGAGAGACTGTGCCTTTAAATCACAACATCTCTCCGATGGCTTGCCACTGTTGTGATTTAAAGGCACAGTAACCTTTGTTTTGCACTGAAACAGCTTATTGAATAACCCAGTGGGGAAAGGGAGATGGTACTGTTTTCTCTACACAACGTATTTATCATGGCAAAAGTGCTGAGATTACAAATATTTTAAAATGTTAGCATGTGAATAATATTTGTCTGCATAGTCTCCTCTTACAGTAGCTCACCATATGCCATTCTTGCAAGTAAGTCTTTTTTACGAAACAAACAGTACATATATTTGTGTCCATCTTTACTCACCCGCTTCTATTCATAATTAATCTCTAGATTCACGTAATCCTCTCTACTGTATATTCTCCTAGACAACGAAGTGAGCTCTCTAGAGTGCAACATCTTAGGCAAGGAACAAAGGCTTTACATTCCTCTATCCGTGTTAGAGAGTGCTGATGTGATTCTCAGGAGCTGAGTTTTTTTGCAAAGAAACTAAGGATTTATAGCCCTCCAGCTTTCTCAGCTCGGGAAGCTCTTGAAGGCTTTCAAGAGCTGACCTTCTTTGCAAAGGATTGCATTCTTTTAATGCACTCACTTTTAGAAAGGAGGCTACCTGTTTTCCTAGCCTGATGTAGATACTATTAAAAGGGGTTTCCATGGATACTAGCATCAGTGGCGATAAAGAGGGCTGTCCTCCTTTCTGACCCACTGGAGTTCCCAACTTTATTTTCACATGCCTTTGCCATGACCCGAATGGGAAATGCCCAAATAAGAGCAGGTAAATTAACACTGGACTTTAGAACCTATTGCTATTTATTTATTTATTTTATTTAAACTTATATGCCACCCTTTCCATAATGTCTCAGAGCGGCTCACAATTGATAAAAATAGTAATAACTAACAATGTCAGGAGCTAATTATACTCACCTTACTCATGCAAGGTTTATCATTGGAAAGAATGGGACTGCTCGAGTAAACAAAGGTTTGGCCTTTGGACTGTAGACAGAATTTCAGATTTCAGTCCTAATCTTCTCACCAGTGCCCTAGCCGATAGTTCACTGTAGTAAGAGGGAGTCTTTCCAATGGCTTCAACAGGCTTTGTATTAGGCAGGCACTAGTTAATGGGTGTTTTCAATTAAGATGTTACCCTGCATGGCCACAGATTTGAAAGCCCGTACCAAGATGGAACAGAGAGATGGTGCTCACACGAGCCACGGAGCACCCACTCATGGCCATGTATGCAGCACTCCCGGGAAATCCAGAGCGTTCCATGCGGGGCAGGCCAAATGGCTGCATGGCAACATGTGGCCACAGAGCCCCTGCCCATATGAATGGTGGCAGCCAACCATGCCAGCAGACATGCCCGCTGCTCACAGGCACTGTGTGCAGGGGAAGTGACTTCTGCAAGTCACAAGAACTGGCTGGGAGTGCTGGAGAGCCCATGTTCCCCAGCACTCCCATCTGGAACATGTTACCTGCAAAGGGGAGACCGGCGTGCTTCCCCCTCCCCCATGGTCTATGGCAGAAGGAGTGCATGGTGACCTGTCTCCGTGGCTGCGGTAGCCATGCTGGAAGCCACCCGTTAGAATCACTCCCATTTCCCACACACTCCAACTGTGTGGGTGCTCCGCAGCAGAGCTACACTTGGCCACCACCACCGCCCCCCCATCACCTTGCTTGTTTAAAAACACCCAGTGCCACAGATTCCACCATGAGCATCAAAGTGTGTGTCTATGCAAGGGGGGGAGGGGAGAAGCCACCACACTAAGTTAAGCTCTAGCTAGCTAAATGCATCAGGAGGTAAGGATTTGAAATGAACCCATCTATCTGGCTAAAGCTTGAACTTTGCTTTATCCCAGTCCACACTACACGTTTAGCTTGTGCCAATTTACTATTGTGTTCTTGGTTAAAAATACACGCTTTCCCCTAATGTAAAGAGCCCAATAAAGGACTGCACCGAGATTCCTTGGGGACCAGAATGGAATGCCACATTGGCATCAACTTATTCCACAATCCACTAGATTTAAACAGTCCCATTGTGGGGGTTTTGCGTGAGACCTGGGACAAATTGCTCTTTTAGCTTCTTCCTCTGGACCAGGGTCAGCCTTACCACAGGGCAAGCCAGGGTGACTACCCCAGGCTAGGCTCTTTCTGAGGGCCCCGCAGTGGCCCCTGTTTTCACCAGGGCAGCGTGTAGGGGCCTCACTCACTCCCAGCAGGGCTCCAAACACGACCACCTTTAGGGTCCCGTGGAGAGTACAGCCAAGAAGGTGGAGCCACCAGGGGTCCCACATTTTATCTTCACCCTGAGCCCCACAAATTCTAAGGCTGGCCCTGCTGTGGACAATCCTGCCTCAACACCCCTCCCAGATTAACCACAGGGTAGTTAAAGTGTGTTAAATGGGTGATTTGTGCCGCTCGTCAAGGAGGAACCTTCAGCCACTATTCCTAAATAATTAATACTGATGAAAGCCGCTTGCGATAACATACCCAAAGACGAAAAAGTGTGCTCATGAACAGCTCCTTTAAATTTTTTTTAAAAAAAAGCAGGATTCTGATCTAATGTTTGTTACTGAATTTTTGTATTCAATTTAAAATGTTGTCAGGGCATTCTTAAGGGTGATCCAGCAGAGGTCTACCACCAGGTCCATACAACACAGGCTCTTGAGACACATTCTCAGCTGCTTCGCTATCCTAGAACTCCCTTCCTCTAGACGTTTGCCAAAGCCCGACCCTGAACAATTTTCTGGAGTCAATAAAAGACCTTTTAATATGGCCGAGTATTTAGCAGGTTCAGAGGAAGGGGAAAGGATAGAATTTTAGGATGGTTATTTTTATAGGCGATATTTATTATTTGATTTTACAGTTACTTTATGGTTTGTTTTTATGTGTCGTTACCCATCTGAGCCGTCAGGATGGGGCAGGTTATAAATCTAAATAAATAATTTCTGCCTTAGAATGGTGATCTCATCTGTGATTCAGCCAGAAACTTTTCCTTTAAAAACACACACACGTACACACACTTTTTACAAAAATATATAAACCTTTCAAATAGCATGACTGGGGTTTTGCTAGCATGTTCAATTTATTGCCCGTTCCTGAGCACACAGAACTGGCCAGCAGGTGTTCTTCAAAGAGATGAAATTGAAAGTTGGTAGAAGAAATTGCTATTGAAGTAAACTAGTCAAACAGAGCATGTGACCCCCAGAATAAAGATGTTTTTATCATTTTCTGTCACTTGGATTAGTCTCTCTTTCAAGTCATCTGTGTGTATTTTTATTGTTTTATTTCCCATCCTGGTAGCGAAGGGCACATTTATTGTTTAGTAAGCAGAATTAGGGTGGCTGCAGTTTACAGAGTCAATGGCAGTCAAACAATAAGGTCAATGTCTATCCCATCCTGGAAAAATTGGGGTTAGAGCAGGTGAAATTATCATTCTATTTTGTTTTTATGGCTCTAATAGAATACCAGAGAGTCCCTGACCCCTGCTGCCACTCATGTCTTACTGTAATAGCAATGTATAACCTTTGACACTCAATTAAAACAGGAAATAAGGCAAAGAATTGGTCAATATGCATGTTTGGCCAATCTGAGCCTTTGAAATAAATTCCAAAAGGGCTTCCAAAGGAGTAATAACCCTTATTCATTTGGCACACAGCCATTAAAGTTATGGTCAGTAAAAAAAAAATAATGCACCATTTATTTTCTTGCTGACCTTAAGCCCCGTGCATTAAAGCATCCTGCAACACAGCAATTCAGATGTACAAGTTCTCATTATTAAAGGTACAGGGTCCTCTTGCTAACTGGCTGAATGGGATAGTATAGATGTCTTTGGAACAGAAGGTTACAGACTTTAATAGCCTGGTCTTTTCATTTAATGTAAATTTATTATATGAATAAAAAGAGACACGGGAGCTTATTGCTGTTCATCCAGTACTACCAAAAGTGTTGGTGTCAAAAATGCATATTTAATGTGTGGGGAGGGATCTTTCTACTGTGAAGGTTTCAAGTATCAGTGACAGGAGAAAACACAGGATGCAATCTAGACTAAGATCAACTGATGTCTACATCTGCAAGGAAATTGACTCTGATCGGATTAGTCTTTCCACCCTTGTATATCGATATGCCCCATACTAGGGCTGAAACAAAACAGCCCTTCCATTTTCGTGGAACAGTTCCACAAAAATGAAATGGCTGTCAAAATTCTGATCAGATCAAAATTTTCTTTTGGAATTACGACTGCTCATATGCAAAATGGTGCTGGCTGCCACAGTGCCGCCATTTTGTGTACACCTCATGCCATTTTGCTCATGCACAGTAGGCCACAACCATCCTGTACATGCACAGCAGGTCAGCACCATTTTGTGCATGCGAAATATGGCATGAAGAATTTCAATCCCTTCTCGCTAACAAAAAATCAGAATGATCGTTCATTCCAATTTTCGCCAGATAGGATCAACCTCACCAGATTAATCAGAAATGGAATCTCATCAGAAACTAAAAGTTTTAGCCCTATCCCATACCAGTGTTAAGTAGCTGCAGGAGCAGGCCCACAAACCAGACTCCACAGCCAGTGCCATTATTCTTCATTAAGAAGTGCACCATTGCCCTTCTTTTGGGATGACAGGCCCTTTCCCATGCTGTCACTCCCTTCTCTGGACTGGATTTCTGTGCAAGCCCCTTGATCAGCCATCTCCAGGGCAAGCCTCTGTATTCCACAGCCGCTAGGCAAGCTACCAGCCTCCTCCCCACCTAGCATGGGAAATCCCTGAGGCAAGCTTCAACCCAGCGAGTGCTTCTCCATGGTGGTCGGTCACCCTGCCACATATAGTTTCTCATATTGTACTAATGCTTTGCTAATGGGGACTGAAGCTGCTGAGCTCCAGGCAGCCCCTAACCCTAGGTTTAGATTTACACCACTATGGTGGTAAGTGCCTGAGAACCGGTAAATAAACAGGCTTTTGTGCCAGGTAACAGCTTATGTCAATGAATTCTTCCAAGTGAATTAAGAGGCTAAGGGCAAAACAAAACAAAAAATCTGTGCAGATTTCACCTGCATATATGTACTCGTTCTATGCCTGCAAATTTTGCACAGGGATAGGGGGAATTATATCCTAAATGCTGGGATTATGCTTGGGCCCAGTGGCAGTCTACTCCAGTAGCTCAATCATAGCCCACATTCCCTACCATGATGGAAGGCAAAACTGAATTAAAATGGGCCCTTTACAGCTGAATTACAAGAATTGTCACAGAAAAAAATAGAATTGATAAAACGTTGATTCTGATAGAGGGCACGTTTTAGATGCAGGTAAAACTAGCAGAGGTTATTTGGCCCCATTAGGTTAGTCAGTTCTTGCCTTCCTGTATTTAGCTCCTAACCTGCTTTTTTCTCTCTTGTACTCTCTGATCAACACAGCAGCAACATTATTCCTAACATGCTTTTAATGAAAAAGTTTCCTTTTTTATTTTCCTCTACATAAAATAGATTACCTAGACAAAAAACCTTCAGTTTAAGAAGCTTGGTAAGACGGCATTACAAATTATACTCAAATGTTAACATGACAGTAGATTGCATGTTAAGGCAACTTTATTAAATATCAGACCAATCTATAATTTTTTCTTTTCTTATTCATCAAATTGAATAAATTTATTGTGTCAGCAAATTTTGCTATAACAATTTTAAAAGGGATAAAAAGTAAAAATGTATATTATATAAGAATTCCGCATTATAACTCGTGCAAAAAATCTCACATAATTACCAAATTATAAAATTGCAGAATTACAAAATTAGTCATCTTCTCATACTAAAAGTAAATCCTATTTCAGTTTCAGTCCGTTCAACTAACCAAGAGACAAAAAAAAGGATTGGCAGCTAACCTCGAGTGCCCTTACCACTACCCTTATGGTCACTAGTATAAGTGGCTAGAGTTTAATGGTATATTTTCATCTTCAGGAAGAGCTATCTGTCATCTTACCCCATAGGTTATCTGTTGTAAACTTCCTTAATTCTTTTCTCTATCTTTGCAAGAAAAAGAGTGATTATCTTAATTAATGATATATCAGTTGCTGTGCATAACTTCTGCATCTTCATCATGGTGGATAGCGTGTCATTCTCAAAAATAGGGTCAATCCATGTCACTCTAAGATCATTTATATAGAGGGCAATCAAAAATTACGAGTGAAATAGAGTCTACTTCATATATACAACATTGACAAGTTCTATTATTGTAAGGGGTTTGTTCTCGCTGCCCTCTTACCACTGAGGTTTCAATCATTTCGAACCGCAGAAGCGTCATCATTCTTCTAAGTTTCTTATTCATTAATAAAAAAATTATTAAAACTGAAATTAGCTGCATATGTGTGGTATGGTGACTGAACAATACTTATACGTGATGAGGAATGTATAGTTTAATTTCAGTTGTCATAATTTTTTTTATTAATGAATAAGAAAAGAAAAATGTATAGATTGGTATGATATTTAATAAAGTTGCCTTAACATATAATTTACTGTCATGTTAATGTTTGAGTATAATTTGTAATGCTGCCTCAACGAGCTTCTTAAACCAAAGGTTTTTTATCTAGGTAATTTGCCCTTCTTTTGAAACTTAATACTTTTGTTAATGCATAAGCTGGCTCCAGACACAAGAACACTGCAGGTGCACACAGGCGCTCACTCATCCCCCCACATCCCCAATATGGAGCAACCTGTTTTTTCGCAGGTTTCTCTGTGCAGAGGTAATGGGTGGAGTGCGTGTTACACAGGAGCGCACAAGAGACTGCTTTCATACGAGACGCACCCACCCATGCCACTGTGTGGGTGCATCTTGTGTAAAGCACGTGCTCGCACCTCTCATACACACACTCATTCTAACTGATCACACACACACTCATTCAGACACAGTACACACATGCTCTCATCTCACATATTCAAATTGATCACTCACACTCATCCATAACACTACATACACATGCTCACACCTCACACACTTATTCAAATTGATCAGTCACACACACTAGACCAGGGGCGTAGCTAGTGTGCAATGGACCCCTGGTCAAGAAGTCAAGATGCCCCCCCCCCTTTGTGTCCCACTGGCGGGCCTAGGTGGGCCACCCAGCTCAGCGGCCCTGAGGGCGCTGCTATCAAACACACAAGACACCCAAAATGCACCCAGCCTATTAAGCGCATTATGCCATGAAAAGATATTTGATATATATATAAAATATATATCACTTGAAAAAGAACAGACAGTTGCTGCCTTGTAAACAAGGTTCTTCGAGATGGCTTCTAACACCCTCACAACACCCACCCTTCCAGCCCCGCATAGAATTTTCTTATATTCCTAGAAAGGGTTAGAAGAAACTGTCATTCTGAGGGGGAGAGTGCTTTTTATACTAGAGGAGCTTGAGATCATCACGTGGTCTATTATTTGAATATGGTGAGCATGCACAACCTGGTTAGAACATTAGGAGCCATTTTGAAGAACCTTCTTTACAAGGCAACAACCTTCTGATCACTAACATGGGGAGGAGTTGTTTGTAAAAAAACAGCTTTATCTCCCAGTCCGACCGGTGCTGCTGCTGCTGCTGCTGCTGCAGCAGCAGTACTAGCAGGCAGAAGCAGGTGAGGGATGGGGACCCCTCCCCCCCATCTTCAGCCCCCATCCCGTCCCTGGACTGCCCTTCATTGTTTGTAATCACAGAACACAGGTGTTGCTGGAGGAAAGAGAGAATAGTCACCAACCGAACGTTTTTGCTCTACTGACTCCCACTGAACAGCATAGGTACAATTGTGGGTCTATAACTGAGCACTCACAGTGCACATAATGTCTAATACTTTAGACATTCACCACCCTAACATTAAGGACCAGATGGGTGGGTTGTGAAAAGAAGACCAGTTATCTTCATCTTAGCTCTAGAAACTAGAGAAAAAAACACATTAATTGATGCAAGAAAAAAAAACAAGAGACTGTGTGTAGTCAACATGGAAGATCAAAAGGAAATAACAAACAACTAAAATAATTCCACTGGATATCAGTTCTTGGAAAAGTAGAGGGAGGGGGAATGTTTGTGTTTTACCAGGGTCTAGCAGGTCATGGGACTCGCAAGCCCATCATCATGAGAAAAAAATCAGGCCAAATTGGGGATATTTGAGTTATTTATATAACCTTATTCTAGCACATTTACACCTCTGTATCTATGCAGTGTCCAGATTTTGCAAGAAATTACTGACCTGATCAGAAGCTACGCTAGAACATAAGCAAAGTTCCAAAGAGTGAACAGGTCCTCCTAGATGCCTAGAAGGGCTGAGACCCGAGATCCTAGACACAGGGAACAATGAGCTGATGGTCTTCCCAGGTGCCTAGAATGGCTGAGACCCGAGACTGCAAGGAATGAGTATGTCTATGTCGGAAGAGCAATGAGGCAGGTCAAAGCATTCGTTTAACCTTTCTAGAGGTCAAGCAAACAGAAATAAGGATTCCAAGAGACTGAGTTTCAGGCTCTCAGAGCCTGACTTTTACTCAAGTGACTGCCAGTACTCCAGAACAAAAGACACCTGGTAATGATACAGGTGCTGAGCAACATTTTGCTGTGCCTGGGGCAAACTTATAACATCCAACACAAATATCCCCATCCATCCAACACAAACACACTAATTCTTTGGGATCCTGTCCTGTTTTTATAGAGGCGCAATTGTGCTTCTATTACTTAAGGTGAGACACAGTTCTCATTCAAAATCCACCTATCTCTAACAGGGCACTATTGATTCACTCCACTTCCAGGTTGCAACTTAAAATCTTTGCAAAGTGTTAACTTTTTAGTTCGGGATCTTTACTGAAAGTGAATGTTATAGAAAATTGAAGTTCAGCCTCAAGTAATCACGGATGATGTTTGGTAGACAACAGTATTATTAATAAAAAGTTAGAGAGAAAAAAAGGTCACATTTTAACGAATGTAAGAAATTCTTAAGTCACGCATGCGTGTTACATCGCTGAACTGTATCTGAGGCTGCTGGCTGGAGTCGCCACCATGATTTCCAGCTCCACTAAGTGCATGTGGGTGAGAGACATTTAAAGTCGGTTCCCTGCCCCAGCTCATCTCATCTGGGATGCACTCAAGCAGGGAACTGGCAGGGGAGATTGAAACCTATCATGTGGCATTGTGCTGTTTGCAACAGGAAGTATAAATGATGTGGTTTTGTTATACTTCCTGTCTCACAAACAGCACAATGCTCCGCAGCTGGCTTGTTCAGCTCCCTTGTAAACTTCACCAGACAGTTCAGGTGCAGGGGGCGAAGTCAGGTGGGGGGAGCAACGGGGATGGGCCGGTCGGGGAAAGGTCCTGCGACTCACACCAGCCACAGATTCATAACCCAATTGAACAAGCCCAGAGAGCAGCAGCCAGATCGCTCTGAAGGGCTCCAGGGTATAGCTGGTGGGGGGACTGGGTTAGCTGGGCTGGGGGTAGGCATAGCTGGTGGGGAAGGAGGGGTCTGCTTAGGTGGGGCAGGGGGTAGTTTGAGCCATGGGGGTAGAGAGCTGGGGCGAGGGGTAGCTGGAACCATGAGGGAAGGGTAGAGCGCTAAGGCAGGGGCCAGTTGGAGCCATAGGGGAGTAGAGAGCTGGGGCGGGGTGAGAGATAGAGAGCTGGGGCAAAGGGTAGTTGGAGCCATGGGGGGTAGAGAGCTAGAGCAGGGTGTGAGTCTTGAGTGTGTGACTGAGTGAGAGTGTGTCTGAGTGTGTCTATATGTGTGAGAGAGAAGTGAGTGTGTGAGTCTATGTGAGAGAGGGAGAGAAAAAAATGAGCGTGTGTGCAGGGCATGAAATTTCAGATCAAACTCCATGAGCCAGAAAAAAAAGATTCAGTCACCAGACTTTATTCTGATATTAACAATTCAAAAACCTAGTTAAATTCCAACATCTAAAAACCTTCACTTTTAAATTCATAGTTTAAGGTGAATTGGTGAAAAATAACAATTTCACTACTCAACCACCTAAAACTGTTACTATTATAATACATCCTTTTCAGCTACATCAATAGTACTCAATCTCATACCTTTCATTAACAACGTCTATATCAATGTCTTCTCAAGATCATAACTCTCATTCTTCCTTAATAACATCATTATAATAACAACAAAAAATTCCCACCACTTCACCATCTCTACTGATCAATAAATTCATTTTCATTCAAACACCTTAATGAGTTAATTATTTATTATAGTATAACAACTTATATTTCATTTCTGGATTTACAAACGAACTATACCATTTCAACACCAAAATTAATTCGTTAAGGCATTTGAATGGAAATGAATGTATTAATCAGTAGAGATTGTGAAGTGGTGGGAATTTTTTGTTGTTGATATTATAATGTTGATAGTATTAAGGAAGAATGAGAGTTATGATCTTGAGAAGACATTGATATAGACAGAGTTGTTAATGAAAGGTAAGAGATTCAGTACTACTGATGTAGTTGAAAAGAATGTATTATACTAGTAACGTAGTTTTAGGTGGTTGAGTAGTGAAAATGAGCATTTTTACACACACCTTAAGGTTCCCGATTTTTCAAACTTCTGGGTTTACAAGTCCACAAGTAAGTTCCGGATGCATTTTTCATACACACACTGCCCTGATGCAGTTCCGGATGCATTCTTCACACAAACACTGTCCTTAGGCAGCCTAAAGTAGCCACAGCTGTAGACGTGAGGGGCTGCCATGGAAACCAAGTGACCACAGCTGTCTGGAGCAAAGCAGTTTACCAGGAGAACTTTTTACACACAAAAGTTCTGGGAGAAGTTCTACGTAGAAGTTCAAAGAGCCAGATGTTTAAGATCCAGGTGAGTGATTTAGACACACAGAAAGTTCAGGATGTAACAGCAAACATGCAGGAGAAATGTGTGTGTAAAAACACCCATTGTTATTTTTCACCAATTCACCTTAACTATTAATTTAAAAGTGAAGATTTTTAAATGTTGGAATTTGTATTTACTGCCACAAGCTACCTTTGGGGCATGAAAGGCAACTTGCTTTCTGGATTTCACCACACTCTCTTTTTGTGCAGGACGTTGACTGGTTGATATTAAATTGCAATAATGAAAAATACTGCAAGTTAGGTTGTCACCACAGCTATCAGACACTGATGAGCAGCATGAAACATTTGTGTTCAGTTCGCATAAGATTACAATAACTCAACCATCCTATTTTTCAAACGGTTCCTGCTGTCATCATAGTGAGCAGGGACATGGTTGTGTGTCTCATATTAAAAATAAAATCAGCTTTCATTTTTCTGGGGAGTGGCAGAAGCTGTTTTACCATTGTTTTCTACTCAAAATTATAACCTAATGGGGGAAGAGAGAGAGAGACTAAGTAGATTTGTAATAATTTTGAACACACCTCATTCAAGATCAAATATCTTCCAATGTTTCTCCTTTGTAGATGAAATAATTCTTGTTTATGATCTCTCTCTCCCTCTCTCTCTCTCTCTTCACACGAACAAAGACTTTTTGATCCAGAGGCCTTTAGTTCAGTCCTTTCCAACATTCTTATGAGGGACTTTGGGTAAAAACAGAAGTGACTGCACCCCCATTGTAACCTGACCCAACTTGGGTCAGGAAGTCATCACGGGCACAATCCGCACTGGGTCTGGCCGCAGAACAAAAGTTCATGAAGCCGGTCTCAGGAGGCAGAGAAATACACCAATGTGTGACCACCCAGCCCCACCACTGCCCAGCACCCGCCCCCCCACAACAGGCAGCCATTGTGGCCAAAGATGGCAGCCATGGCAGCTAGCCATGTAGCACCCAATTACTGAGGCTTAGTGAAACCAACCAGTGGAAAGGGAGCCTGGTTGATTGCATTTAGCCTCTTATTCAGTGAGGGCTGGTTTCCTGACAGATGACCAGTGGGAACAGGGTTTCCCTGGATGAGTTACTCTGTTATTCTTATCAGCTTTCAGACATGGACATGGAGCCCAGCCCACACAGAAGAGAGGCTTGATGAAACTGAACAAGCTCTTTTCCCCAACCAGTTTCACTAAACCTCAGCAGGGCAGGGCTAGGCTTGCTGAGGGGCAGTCAAATGCCTAAAGCTGCCCCATGTCCTATAACAGTGGCTAGCAAAATTTTGCTTGTGTGACTCCAAGTCTCCATTTTGAGAATTAAACATAATTCTGTGACCACAGAAAACAGTAAAGACATGCAAAATGTATCATTCAAATTGTGACCTCATGGTGGAATGCCACTTGGGGTCATGACTCATGACCCCCAGTTTGGCAATCTCTGTCCTATAAACTCTGATTTTTAAAAAGGGACCAAAGAGAGTTAAATGCCCAGCTCTTACTGAACCGCCTCAAAAACACTTAAGTCAATGGAAAGATTTCCTCTGACTTCACTCGGATTATGTGACTGAGATGCCATTCAATGCCTTCAGAGGTGCCCCGATGCTACAGTCAGAGAGGACAGGTAATAAATAGCTTAGATCAATGGTTTCCAAAATGTTGTCCATGAGGCCATAGTAAGTGGTATACGTCAGATTCAGGGAACCAATTTTGGCCATAACAAAGCAGGTGTTGGGTCGCTGTTGATGCCAACAAGGTGGCTACCTCCAGGAGAAGTGGAGGGGAGCCCTACAGTCAGCGTATGTATGTCAATCTCTATTCACTTGGGGAACCCTAGTGTATGATGTCATTCTTAATGGCATAAGAATGTATTATGACATAAGAGTGTATTATGTCACTCACATAATGGCAAACCATTATGTAATTCTCTCCTTGCAGCACCAGCCCAATATTTGCACAGCCATGGCCAGCCCCCAATAAACATATGCTGAGCCCCAGGCCCTTTTCACACAGACACTCTAACACTGATAAAATGGTTGTTACATTTGATTATACATGTTTCAGGGCACCCATTGAGCACACCTGCAGTCCTGCAACATGTAACCCATTTTATCAGTGTTAGAGTGTCTGTATGAAAAGGGCCCCAGTCATCTCCGGCAGGTGCATGGTGGCCCTCAAGGGCTGGCAGGATTCTTTTTGAATTACCTTCTGACTGTGGCTTTCCATCCAACCCTTGACATTATTTCAAGACAGCTTTCTAAGCTCTACACAAGCAACTGAAAACACAGCTGTAGAAGGAAAGTGCGCTCTCAGCTTTAATTATAACACTCCTGCATCCCTCAATATTAGTTGAGTTTATAATTGGGAAACAGGGGAGGGGATTAAGAGTGGTATATATATTAGTCTTATATAATACATAATCCAAATGAGATGTTGCTCTGATGATATATTATACCATGCATCATCAGAACCAGCTGTCACTCTAATGATGTATAGTGTAATAAATCACAGAGTGGGACACATTGATAAAGTATTACTCAAAAGAGAATGGTGTCCAAGTGAGAAGGGGTCCAGCACAGAAGTCAAACAGAAACCTACCCACTGAATACTAGAAGCAATTTCCTTCTTCCTGCTGGACGTTGGTGGGAATACTACCACAAACTGAGATCCAGTTCCGAGGACCCTAGTCAAGCAGAATTCCTATGAAAAATACTTGGAACACTCCGCTTTGCCTGTGAAAGGATTGTAAGTTTAGATTGCTTAGTTTCCCAAAAATTGTTATTTCTGGTGGCGCGCTACCCAGAGCTGGTTTTAGGGGAGAATAAATCAATATAAACTGCCTGGGCCCCCAGTCATGGAGGTCTCTATTCGGCTAAATTTGGTCATATCTTCAGAGTAAAAAATTTTAGTGACTGGTTTATTTCATTTCTTGCAAAAGAGTCTTGTTCCAAATTTGAAGTGAAATTAATAGCAAATTTAAAAAAAAAAAAACATTGTGGATATTACTCTCATTTTAACCATCCAAATATTTGGGGGAAAAATATCCACACACAAAATGAAGCTAGTCTATTTGATTTTTATTGATTTTTCAGATATTTCATTTCAGACACTGTAGGTTTTATTATATTTTGGTTGCTTCACTTTGTATCTTTGGTTATTTGACCAATAATAAATAATATTGAATAATTATATTAGTAATGAATCATGATTTAAAAAACCTGTTAAAAATGAAAAAAATATCTGAAATGGGCAAACAAAGCAGAAATGAATAGTGCCGCCTTGTATTCACAACATCAGACCTGATTAAAAGCAAAAAAATGGATGGCATTGGATACAAAATTTGCCATGGATACTCATTTCAGCTCTATTCCAAGCAAGGTAGCTGTTCAATCTGGAGGTGTCACACCTTTTTTGGAAGCTACTTTGAATTTCATGACAGCTCATGCAATGCCAGTTATGGAATGCTGCTTTGTCATTCTTAAAATTATTCCGAAGAGATTCATTCAAACGTCCAAATAACTGGCTCTAGAGAGCAGTGTTCAAACTTCATTGTTGATCACAAAGGAAAAGTCTTGTCAGTCTTCTCCCTTCAGGCTCAGTAAGTGGGGATAAAACTGGCATGCTGTGGCACAGTGTAGTAGTTTCATCTAAAGAAAAGGACAAAATTGGCATAGCAGTATGCACGTGTTTCCAGTGTAGAGCTGGGGGCGGGGGTGAGGAGTGCTGGCGCTATATGGTGATACGCTGTATTTCTTATAGCCTCAAATAAATGGAAGCTAGGCAAACAGTGGCACACATGAACTTTCACTCATGTGCCAGGATGTGTGTGCCAGCACCAACCCTCCATGCTGAAGTAAACCGATTGCAGCATAGAGTTAGTTTACGAACCTATGCTGTGGCTCTGAGGGCAGCAAAGAAGAGGTACTTTGCTGCTGTCATAGCATCCACAAAGTCTTGTTCAACTGAGCTTTTCCGGGTGGTGAGGGGGCTGGTCAGTCCCGCCTCCCACCACCTGGAACTGGAATTTTCCAGTGCTCGCTGCTACATGTTTGTCGATTTTTTTGTGAATAAAATCGCCCAGATTCACCACATTTTGACGCCGCACTTTTGGCCGTGTGAGAAGCCCCGCATTGTCATGTTTCATGGGATCAGTTTCAATGGGTGTCGCCCACTGATGCAGAGGATGTCCTTCGGCTGTTAGGGCCACTTGTTGTGAACTTGATCCATGCCCGTCCTGGCTGGTCAAGGCCAGCCTGGAGACATTGTGGCCATTGTTGACTGGGGTAGTCGATGCCTCCCTTAGGGAGGGCAGAGTGCCAGACTGCCTCAAGGAGGTGTTGGTGTGACCTCTGCTCAAGAAATTATCTTTGGACATTAACTCCCTAGCCACCTATCGGCCGGTCTCTAACCTTCCCTTTTTAGGGAAAGTTATTGAATGGGTGGTGCCAAGCTGCTTCAGAGGCATTTGGACCATGTCAGTTTTCTGGATCCCTCGCAGTCCAGCTTTCGGCCGGGTTTTGGCACTGAGACTGTGCTTGTGGCCTTGGTCGATGACCTCTACCATGAGCTGGACCAGGGTCGGTCAACCCTGTTGATCCTGTTAGATCTCTCGGCTGCATTTGACACTGTTGACCATGAGATGTTGGTGGCCCGCTTGCGGGACCGAGCCGGGGTGGGTGGGACTGTTCTCGAACGGTTCCATTCCTTCCTGGCCAGGAGAACTCAACATGTGGTGCTGGGTGACTGTTAATCCTCTCCCCAGGACCTCATGTGTGGAGTCCTGCAAGCTTCTATTCTGTTCCCTATCCTGTTCAACATGTATATGCAGCTGTGGCAGGGCTGTGCCACAAGATGTAATTGGATCTAAAATGGCCACTGCAGGAAGTGGCTAAATTTGGGGCGTGGCTCCCAGTATAAAGAAAGCCAGCCCAGGAAGTAAGAGGGCAGTCTCCTCCTGACTGTTGTGGAGTGCACATCTCTGCCAGCAGCTTCCTGGATGGATGCAGACCCAGAAGGCCTTGAAGCGAGAAGCCTGATGTGAGGAACAAGGAAAGTGAGTTGCCAAAGAGCTAGCCTGGGACTGTGGTTGGGCTAGGCTCTAAGGTATATATTGTAAACTGGCCAGAGGCTGGGTACCTGGCCTATGGACTTTGAGAAGAATAAATTGTTGATGTGAAGCCTCTGAGTGACATTCTACTCTGGGACTGATCCTGCATATACTTAACCCACAGCCAATAGGTCCTTGGTACCGCAGCCTTTGGGTGAGGTCGTCAGAGGGTTTAGTGTGCAGTGTCATAAATATGCTGATGACACACAACTTTGTCTCTTTTTCAGCTGATCCAGGCCTGGCAGACTCGGTGCTTATCCTGTGTCTGATGGCTGTGGGGGACTGGATGAGGGCGAGCCGTCTGAAGCTGAATCCAGACAAGATGGAGGTGATGCTGGTGGGAGGGGCTGAGGGAGTGGTGGCACTCGTCACTGATGGGGTCTGCCCTCCATTGGTCCCTCAGGCTCAGAGTCCGGGGGTGCTCCTCGACTCACAGTTCTGTCTGGATGCCCAGGTGGCGGCTGTGGCAAGGGGAGCATTTCTTCAATTACAGCTTCGGACGTATGTCTCTGACTCTGACCTAGCCACCATCATCCATGTTTTCATCACCTCAGGGCTGGACCACTACAACACGCTCTACGTGGGGCTACCCTTGGTGACAGTCCAGAAACTGCAGCTGATGCAGAATGCGGCAGCCCACCTCCTTACGGGGACGGGTAACTGCAAGCACATTACACCAGTGCTCCGGTCTATGAACTGGTTGCCTATAGTTTTCCAGACCCAAAGTGTTGGTTTTGGCCTATAAAGCCCTGTACAGCTTGGGCCCTGCTTATCTGCGTGATCACCTCACCCCACGGGTCCTGGATCGGCCCCTGCAGTCATCCAGGAATGCCCTCCTCAGGGTTCCCCGAGTTTTCCAGATGGCGACAATGAGGGGTGTTCTTGGTGGCCACACCAACACTGTGAAACTCCCTCCCGACGGTCTGCTTGGCCCCAAGCCTTCCCTCTTTCCGGAGACAATGTAAGACCTGACTGTTCCACCGGGCTTTTGGCAAGGGAGACGGGTGGTGGGTGGGGGGCTGTGAAGGGGGTGGGAGGGTCTTAACTCCACCATGATGCATTTTCTTTGTAATTTTATATTGTTATTTAGATTTTGTTTTTATTGATGCTGTTTTATATCTTTGTTATGTTGCATGCCACCCCGAGTTGCAGCAGTAGGAAGGGGTGGCCTAGAAATTGAAGCAAATAAATAAATGAATAAATATGCTTGCAGCAGCTCTGGCTGCAGAGAGACTGAGGGTGAAAATAAACAAGACAATAATCCGCATTTGCACCCACCAGATGTGTGTTTGCCTGCCCGTCTATTAGGTGTTTGCCAGATGTTTGCCTGCACCCCCCACTCATGGCATCATCCAAGACATCACGGGCCCACTGTGCACACCCACGCATCTGCCTCCCATTTATTAGGTTTGCCCGCAGCCTTGCCTGCATCCAGATCCGCCAGCACCATAGAGTCGTACCTAGGCTGCTGCTAGAGAGTGATCAGTTGTGAAGTGCTGCAAGAGGAGAGAGAGGGAGCAAGAGAAGAAGGTCCTTCCTCCACCCCCACTCTCTCCTCTTCCCTCTTGCAGCCTCTTCACAGTTGATTGCTCTCTCGAAGCTGCCCAAGCACGCTCTCTCCTCTTGCAGCGCTTCACAGCTGATAGCTCTTGCAGCTGCCCAAGCACGCTCCCTCCTCTTGCAGCAGCTGATCGCTCTCTCGCAGCTGCCCAAGCATGCTCTCTCCTTTTGCAGCCGCTTCACAGCTGATCGCTCTCTTGCAGCTGCCCAAGCACGCTCTCTCCTCTTGCAGCTGCTTCACAGCTGCTTGTTGCTCACATGCTAGGGCTGTCACGAGAGAGTGATCAGTTGTGAAGCGGCTGCAAAAAGACAGAGTAGGGATCAGGGGTGCAGGAAGGACCTTCTCCTCTTGCAGCCGCCCAAGCACGCAAGCACTGCTGCAAGAGGAGAGTGTGATGGAAATGGGGTATCACAGCCAGGGAAGAAGGCTTCTCTGGCTGTGACCCCTCCCTTTCCATCACAGCCATAGTTGGGGGAGAGGGAAAGCACTGAGTGGCGACACCTGTGTTGGCTACCACCAGCATATGGAATGTGGGCAGGGGGCTACTCATTTATTAGCTCTACACACTAAAACATGTGAGTGGTGGCTGCATGGACTGAACACATCATCACAGATAGCATGTAGCTGCCACTTGCGTGTAGCTGCTGTTAGGTGTAGGTAAATCCACTGTTCCGCTTTCAGTTTGCTGTCAGCTGTCGTTCAAGATGCCGTAGGGAACCCTAGCAACAAGGGACAGCTTCTGGACAATGCTGGGTGGGAGGGGACCATTGGGTAGCTGCGAAAATATACAGTGGCATAAACTTCTGTAAAAACCAATCACATGCCCTGGATGATGCCCACATTTTTCACATACAGTGGATTTCCATGGATATGGCCTTAATGTGCGAACACCCAGGCAGTTCACACATTCACTTGGCTATGTAGGATCTTGCTCCACATTTTCAATGAGCAGCGGAATGTGTTTTGGCGTGTAGCTATACCAATCTTTCTGTATTTATGGATTTGGGACCATAGATTGGCTATGAGTCAAAGTAATATATGAAAGCATTCAAATACCAAAGATAGCCCAGCTAAACACCCGTGCCAATGTAAGGAAGTGCGCTGGCCTATCGTCTTTATGCACATACTACACAACCCAACATGTTTTTGTGCTTATACAATCTCCCGTAGCTAGTTAAGCCGGCTTTAGAGAATCTCTGGGCTAGCAAAAAGCTGTCACAAGGCAAAGAAGAACCTGGCCCAAGATATTTACTTCAGCATCTGAACACAGCCTTTATGGAGAAATAAAAAGGCAAGAAGTCAACAACAGGAAGAGAGAATTAAATATAAATAAACAAGCCCATTATAGACTCCTCCTGACCCCTGCTAATCTCAGACGCAAACACACAGGACGCAGTCAGACGTGCGTTTAAATCGCACAGCCGCCGCCGCGGCATAGTGCGATTTAAACGCACGTGTGAATCCCCTCTCAGACTCTGCAGCCAATTGGTATCTATGCAAGCTCTGCTGAAATGAACAGGATGCATACCAGTACTAAAGGATAACGCCAGCACCAAACAGTTTGAAGATCATGCAGCCTGGGTCTCATACTGCTCTCACTGAAGTCAGTAGCAAAACTACCAAGGCCAGATCATCTGCTGGTATAAACTGACATAACAGCACAGAAAAACGGATTATCCAGCCTGGATGTGAAACATAATGCTGTGAAGAGTGACATAGAATTAAGCACCGGAATGAGGAGGAACTACAGTGAGCAGCTTCAGAAATCCAAGTAATGAAATTAGCAAGACAGAAATGTACTGCAGTATCTCTTCAGGATTATAGTTCCTTTAGAACTATAGTTAAGATATAAACTTAATACAAACATTAATTACTTCCTAGCAGGAAGAAATACTTTAAACAAAAAAAGGCCTCCTTTTTGAGGTTTCATTTTAAGAACCAATTCTAAAGAAATGCTGTTTTAATTATAATATTGATTTTACCTCTTTGCTAGAGTACAGCTTAATTCAATTATTTCTAATTACGTGAGCAGAGTGGTCAGGCTAATCTTAAAGGCTCATGGGTTTTTGACTTCCTAACACTCATCTTCTACTTAGCTACGTTGAATTGGAGGGCTCAGGCCCTTACTAAAAATAAAGCAGGAAGCGGGCCATTAAAGAAATCAAAGGAGGAAATGATTCGATGCCCACCAGGGAAGCACCAGAGAGTAGGTTTGTCAGGCTTGGCATAGGACACCAGAGAAGCAATAGGATCAAGACAAAAACAAAAAGCAAGGAGAGAACTTCACAATACTCCGATAAGCACATCAATGAGATTCCTCTTCCACTCATAAGAAGAAGCGGTGTTCTTCTGTTGATAAGTAGAGCTGAAACAATGATCCGCTGCTATTTGGCATCCAGCCCAATCTGCGGTATTCTGACCCACTCCGGTAAGGAGCAAATACTGAGCCGTATCCATTTATTGTTCTGCCGTTTTACTGCATTGTCACAGAATACTGCAGTGCACTGTTTACCATATTGCTGTTTACTACTTGCCCATAATTCCCTTCCTGTTTACTCCTTCCTTACCCCCCACGATCAGTGTCTTGGTTTGCTCCCGATATAGGTTATCAAAATACCACATACTTTTAAATTATGCCTAGAGAGCTGCAGGCTACTTTTCTAAGGTATTTGATTGATATAGGTCATGATTTTCAAAGCCATCCCTAGAATTTAGAAACACATCTCCCCTTAGTCTTAATGGATGATAAAACATTCAAATATCATTAAGTCCAACACCCTGCAAAAGCATGACATTATTAAAGTTAATAGGTTTTGGCTTCTTATTTATCTTCTGACTTTTTTAGCCTCTAGGAGTTCACATATAAAGCATTTCTCAGCAACCAAAAGAGCTAAAAAAGTAAAAACGTATCTTCTTTTATATATTCAGAAAAGAAGATTAAGAACTCTAGATGGTGCAGCTTTAAAAGGACAAAAAAAAACCCCAAACAAACAATTAAAAAAAACCCACAAATAAAGTCTTGATTGGTAGTCAGGGCCTAAAATTCTCTCCAATGCCTCAACATGCATGATGTTCCTATAACAGAGCTGGACAATTTGGTGGCAGTCCTGAAACCACTTACTCTGGTGTAGTCTCATTGATTTATTCCAAAGTGGTTCCAGGATTGTGGGCTTGGTCCTTTCTATAGTTATTATTACCACCTCTTACTTAGGGTAATTTCAGACATTACGAAAACACCTTTCACCACAGTGGATCCCCTGTGGTGGTGGCGTTTCTGGGAACGTCTGTTTGGTCCCAGCCAGATGTTCACCACGGTGAACCCCTGGCTGGGATCAAGCTTGACCACAGTTCTCGACCTCCGGTCAGCCGGAGGTTGAGAACCGTGATTAGATTGGCCATGATCCGGGACGAGGCCAGCAATGGCGGCGCTGCTCGTCTGCTTGCCAGCCCCGTCCCTGAATCAGGCCCCAACCACGGGAGAGGGTCAGGCACAGTGGCCTCATTGGCCGCTGCACCCACCTGTCTCCCCGTGGGCAGGCGGCCGAAGGAGCGCCGGGGGGCGGGGCTGAGCGGCTGCACGTCGTGCCATGTAGCCCCGCCCGCGCCCCAATCCCCCTCAGGGATCAGGCCGGCACGTCTAAAGGACGGACGGCCTGATCCTGCACCGGGATCCAAGACGGATTTAGCGTTCAGGGTTCAGCGTGGCAGGCCTCCAGGCCCATCACATCTGAAATTACCCTTAGCAAGTTACACACAGAGAGCACAATCCTCATTTGACCAGGAGTGCAAGCTATTTGCTTGCATGTAAAATACACAGGGCACACCAAAGCATCTTGCTAGGTTTAAGTGGGTACCAACCCCTCATTCACACCTAGGAACATTGTTGTGCAGTAGGCTGCTGCCTGTAATGCACAAAATACAGCTCTGTCCCTGGGGCACAGACCACATTTAAGTGTTGAACATACAAAGAGGCTGTGCTGGGGTAATATTACATGTGCAAGAAGGGGAAACCTCAAAGAGGGACACCCTGCGTACCCCTCAACTACCATGTTTTGTACTACTCAGACAGGATCACCTCCCAGTCCCCCCCTTCCAACCTGAGACACAGCTGCCTCCGAACATGGGCCATACACACACTAGTGCTTGTTGCTCTCTCTCTTTCACACACACAGGCCCTTTTAAAATGGGCGGGGGGGAAGGGGCAGGTCAGGTCAGTGTGTAGCGATGGGTGGGGGGAAGGTGCAGACGGGTGTACATCCATCTCCACCCATCAACATGCGCAGATTAACCTGCCTTTTCGCTTCTAAAGGAACACCCAAGAGTTCTAAAGGAACTCAAATATGAAATTGCAGAAATCTGCCAAGGTACCTGAGGGTTAGAAGGTAGTGAATGTAGCACCAATATATTAAAAGGGCTCCAGAGGTAATCCTGGTAACTACAGACCAGTGAGCCTCATGTTGGTGCCAGCTGGGTAAACTTCTGGAGACAGTTGTCAAGAACAGAATTACTGTTGATAAACATGGCACAATTATTATTATTATTATTAACAAACATTTATATAGCACCAGCAGTGTACCTGGCACTTTACAAAGTAATAAAATAGACACGGTCCCTGCCCCTAGGGCTTACAATCTGAGAGACAGGAGCTGGGGGAGAGACTTAGGAAGGGGAACAGAGGGAGAGACAAGGGGTCTAACATTCATGAAGATGCGAGGTCTCAAGTGCACGTACTTGGCTTGGTTACGATGAGAATGACAGCAGGCAGGTCCATGTGGCAAGGATAAGGGTAAACCGATCGTAGGTATAGGAATAGTGGCTCAGCAGGATAAAGAGTCAGACAGAGCAGAGCGAAAGAGGTGAGTTTTAAGGAGAGATTTGAAGGTATGAAGGGAGGGGGCAAGGCGGATGTGGACAGGGAGGGAGTTCCAGGCATGGGGGGCAGCAAGTGAGAAGGGACGAAGGCGCTTAGGGGAGCAGGGAAGGCGTGGAAGGGTGAGAGAAGGGACAGAGGAGGAGCGAAGTGCACGGGCTGGAGTATGGAGGGCGATAAGTGCAGAGAGGTAGGGGGGAGCAAGGTTGTGAAGAGCTTTATAGGTGAAGACTAGGAGCTTGTGCAGGATTCGTTCAGGAAGGGGAAGCCAGTGAAGCGAAGAGAGGAGGGGCTGCACATGGTCGAAGCGACTGGCGAGGTAGATGACCCTGGCAGCAGAGTTTTGGACAGAGATGAGGGGAGAAAGGTGAGACCGGGGAAGGCCAGTGAGAAGGAGGTTACAGTAATCGAGGCGAGAGATGACCAGAGCATGAACAAGAGTTTTGGCAGACGAGACAGAGAGAAAAGGGCGAATCTTAGCAATGTTATGGAGGGAGAAGCGACAGGATTTAGCAACAGAGTCAATGTAGGGTTTAAAAGAAAGGGCTGAGTCAAAGATGAAGCCTAGGCTACGGGCTTGGGGGACAGGCAGGATGGTGACTCCATCAATAGTTATTGACAGTGAGGAAGGATGAGGGGGGAAGATAAGGAGTTCAGTTTTAGCCATGTTGAGTTTGAGTTGACGTTGAGACATCCAGGTAGAGGTGTCAGAGAAACAGTTGATGAGAAGAGCTTGAACAGAGGGAGAGAGAGAGGGAGTAGAGAGGGGAAAAGTCAGCATGGATTTAGCAAAGGGAAGTCGTGCCTCACTACTCTGGTGGAGTTTTTTGAGGGAGTAAATAAGCATGTGGATAAGGGTGAGCCAGTTGATATAGTGTATCTGGATTTTCAGAAGGCATTTGATAAGATCCCTCATGAGAAACTCTAGAGGAAACTAAGTAGTAATGGGATAAGAGGCTGTGTCCTATCGTGGATTAAATTGGTTAAAGGATAATTGGTTAAAGGCTAAGAAACAAATGTTAGAACTAAAGGGTCAGTTTTCACAATGGAGAGAAGTAAATAGTGGAGTGCCCCAAGGATCTGTACTGGGACCGGTGTTGTTTAATAGTTTCATCAATGATCTGGAAAAAGGAGTAAAGAATGAGGCGGTCAAATTTGCAGATGACAAAAAGTTATTCAAGGTAGTTAAAACACGAGCAGACTGTGAAGAATTGCAAGAGGATCTTGTGAGACTAGGTGATTGGGCATCTAAATGGCAAATTAAATTTAATGTGGACAAGTACAAAGCGATGCACATAGGGAATAATAATCCAAACTATGTATACACAATGCTGGATTCTAAATTAGGAGTTACCTACCACTCAGGAAAAGAACCTTGGAGTCACTGTGGACAATACACTGAAATCCTCAGCTCAATGTGCAGCCGCCATCAAAAAAGCAAACAGAACGTTAGGAATTATTTGGAAAAAACGGAAAATATCATAATGCCCCTATATAAATCAATGCTCCGACTCCACCTTGAGTACGGTGTGCAATTCTGGTCACCCCATCTCAAAAAAGATAATAGTAGAACTTGAAAAGGTGCAAAGAAGGGCAACAAAAATGATCAGAGGTTTGGAATGGCTTCTGTATGAGAAGCTTGATAGGTTAGGGTTCTTCAGCTTGGAGAAGAAACGACTGTGGCCCTTTCTGCATGGATGCAGGGGGGGATGGGTGTGTGGCCCACACACCGACGGTGGCGGTCACACCGGTGGCACCCATGCATGCATATGCAGCGGATTTGCGTGTGCATGCATATGTCCATCTTGAGTAAAAAGGGCCATGCACACACATGCTCTTTCTGTCAAACACAGACACATACAAGCGCTCGCGCACACACATGCACACTAGTACTATGGTGTTGATTATTTCATGCTTCATCCCCGCAGAGAATGGAAACAAGAGGTGATCTTCAACAGAGGATTGTGAGATAGACAAGAGGAGAGTAATTGGGTGGAATTTTTGCCCACATAATGGTTAGACATAGGGTGTTTTCAAGGCTTCCCAGCTTGAAATTGACATGGGGGGAAATGATCCTTGCCAGGGAGTGCAGCACTGGTCAGTGTTAAGCCAGAAGCGCTTCCTAGCTTGAAATTGACATGCTTGGGAGCTGTGCTATGGAGCACAGCACTGCTCTCCCCGACAAGGAGCCCCACATCCCATGCTGGTCTATTTCAAGTTGGGTCCAGGTGTAAGATAGGCTTTTCTTACACGGACATGCCCCCTTCGTCCATGTGTGCAGGTGGGCGGGCGGTGGGTGGTCTGTACAACTGCCACGGTGGGTGGGGGTGCGTGCGCACTCCCACGCTCCCCCCATCTCCCATGCACGGAGGCACTGGAGAAAACGGAGGTGCCCCTGTACGTGGAGATGGGTAGGCGTGCATGTAACGGGCTGCCCACCCACCGCAGCATCCACCCATGCACTTGCACCCATTTGAAAAGGACCAGAGGGGTGTAACCAATGGACACTGTGGCTGCTCCTCCAGATCTAGCCAGGGACATGGGGCTGCTGCTGCTCCTCCTCCCCGCCCCAGGGTCCCCTCCAACAGCCGACGTCGGGCAGCCCAGGGTGCACACACACACCCCTACCCCCGCCCCACCACTCTAACAGATGATTTGTGACAGCCTCCCTCCAGGGAACTGATCCTTGCAGCCACTGTGGCGTTTTCCATGGTGCTGGCAGACCTGTATGTTGCCAAGGGCCTTTCACACAGGCGACAGACCTGTGGAAGCCTGTTGCCCTGGTTTGGGCTGAGTTGCCCCACAAGTTGTGCTCCGGATTCCCAGGGAGCACACGAGTGGCAGCCCCTGCCCAACACAGGGTGAACACCTGTCAGCAGTGTTCAGACAGGCACAGGGGGTGAGACCAGGGCACACAGCGAGAGGGGTGGTGAAAGTGGGGCACTGTCTCATGTGATAAACACCTATAGCTGCTCTCCTCGCTAGCTCATTGCATAGTCAAGGGAAGATCCATCCAGTGCTACATCTGAAGAAGCCCATTCTCTGTGTGGGTTCCAGCACTAACACGGATCTGCCTTTGGAGCAGTGCCAGCAGTGCAGAGGCCACCTAGAGAACCAGCAGTTCAAGAAGTGATCCCTGCCTGGACACCTTCCTCTAATGGTGGGTGCCAAGAGGGGATTCCCCACAGCTGCTGGCACACAGATGTTTTAGAAGCACCATTATGGTAGTACCTGTAACATGCTAAACACTGCACAGAGAGAGAGAATGATCTAGCCCCCTGCTGTGAACAATTCCTTTTTTATTTCTTGTACAATAGCTCAGAAAGCTCAGAACAACACTGAAGAACTGAGCTCAGGGTAAGGCAACAGAGATGCAGGCATGCACACAAGGAGAGGGGACAGATCCATGGGAGAGATCCATGATCTGGACCCTCCTGAGTGCCCCCTTCCAGCACACCCTTCCCCAACCTCTGTACAGCCCTCTGAACTTGTATTAATTTTCAACATGGCCCCGCAGGAGGGAAACGGTTCCCCAGCCCTAGACTATTGTAAAAGGCCTTATCTATTTTATTCCCCACTGCTTTATCACAAATCTCCCAATTATCAAATGTAATTCATCCCTAAAATCCTGACACTTGACAAAATGGAAAGATCTGAGAACACCATGTGCAGGGGGGGGGGAGGTAATTGTGCTCCCTGATCTTCGGGTGTCTGGAACATATGGGAGTGGGGTTCCCAAATTCCCCATCCCAAAGCACTGCTGTGCCCCTTGGTTTGTTTTTTTCATAAGTTTGTCTAGTTACCCTATGCAGCTGGGGACTGCTTTGAAATCCCCCAAATCCAGCCTGGTCCCCCACACAACGCTTTCTACCTGGGGTCAATTTCTTGGGCTTGCCCCTGTGTTTACTTGTGCCATCCTGCTGCCCAGCGCTGGGGAGACCAGCTTCAGCTGGGGCATCGGTGCCGAATTCAGAGATGAAGGGCAGGGGAGAAGACCCAGGACAACTTCTTCTCATGGTTCCTTGCTGAAGCCATTTGTCTGCTTGTGAGCAAGGAGGAAGAGCTCTGGAGCTAAAGCAGCACCCCTTACTACTCTCTGCTGCCCCCTAGTGCCTGCTGAGCTGAACTGTAGGGGAAATCATTTCAACAGTACAGCACCAGAGAGAGCAGGGAGGTGGCATTTCAAGCATCCCGACCTTACTGGGGGAGCGCCTCTTCCCCAGACCTCCAAAACCGGAATTTCCTGCCAAAACTGGGCAATCCGATGTGCAAGCAAGAGTGGGTGAAGGGCAACAACACATCTCACTGCAAATAAGAAATTGGCACCCATTTATGTCAAGCATGGCACTTCAGTGTAACATTTCCCTCATGCACAACCCCCTTGCATGCCTGGACAAATGACAATTGTTCCTAGAGTTCTCAGCATTGTACAGATACCCAGTTCCTGCTCTGTGGAGTTTGCATTCCAAAACATGTACCCGTAAGAACAGGACACTCTGGGAAACCAGAGGTGTAGGTTATTATTAATGATCCATTTTTCCTGGAACACGTAGCTCGTGCAAGGTACCTAACAAAGTATATGCTGTGCATGAAGAAGGGATGGGGGGAGGGGGGAAATCAGTAGCCGGAATTAATTAAAAGATAACATTGATAGATGAATGGGCCAGTGCCACAAATAATTACCACTTGAGATTACACCGTCAAAAAGGCCAATTAAAGCACCAAATATTGCTAATGAGAAATCTTAATTGATAATTTTTCATGCTGTTGGACTAATCTTGTATTTTACCCTCAGTCCATCACACATGCAAGAAAGAAAAAAATCAGTATGCTCCTGCCATTGCTTTCTTGTGCATTGCCGGTCATACAAGTTTTGACTTACTTTGGGCAGAGGTGTATCCAGCCTGGAGCAGACAGAAGGGATGCATGGTATTCCAATAATAAATAATAATAATAATAATAATAATAAAAAGAACTTGATTTTCCAATTTCCTCTCAGTTTCCTGTAAATTAATCAGGAGTAAATCCACTGAAATCCATTCAGTAACCTCTGTATAAGGTAGATGACAGAAAAAAATTTCCTTGCATATTTTTGTCAGTCAGTATAAAACAGGTTATTTTTCCTCTTTGTGATTGCTTTATTCCTGCTCTATCATTCAGTGAAGGCCCCAATTCATAGCTTGTGTGGGCAACATATTGCCCTCGAGTCTCTTGCCTGTGGATCTCAACCTTGGGGAAGGAAAAAGGGATGGGGTGTGAGTGTGTTCAATTTCCCTCCGTGGGAGCCACCAGTGACCAAGGTCAGCCTTACAAAAAATGTGAGGAGACAAAGGGGACAGGGCCCAGAGTGGGAGGGGGCAGAGCCAAGAGCAGGCTGTGGGCCAATGCCGCGCAAAAGCAGCAGCCTGGCGTGAAGCACACGGCCACTGTCATCACCAAGTAGGCGCCCTGTTGCCCCCGATGATTGCAGGGGTGGAAGGCGGCTGGGAGCAACAGGACAGTCTGCCCCGCCTTCTACCACAGTATATACTAGTAGCTAACCCCCACCACCATATGGCATGCTCTGGAGGTACCAATGCCAAGTACTCTCTCTTCCTACCTCTCAGGCCGTATCTGAGCAAACCGGTGGTACTACATAATAGCTGGACAGCTACTATATAGCAGTGTCATGTTGGAACATGTCCACAGAGGCCAGATTCGCTTCCCTGTTACCCAATGTAAAAATCACTAGCAACATCTTTGATTTCCTTGCAGCTTCTCCACTGCTACACCAACATGGATCTCACCTGAATTACAATTGAAAGGTCAATCTGGCTGACATCAACTTTTGGAAAGGAAAACAAAATGTATGACTTAGCATCCCTATTGAGGTAGATTTTTAAACGTTTGTTTGAATACAGTGGGAGCCCCTGGAAGCCTAGAAATCATAACAGGTTTTTATCAAAGGGTTGTGAAAATCAGACTGATATGGTACGTTTTTTCTTCAAGCCACATAAAATATTTCCACATAGGAAAGTCCAGCTCAACCCTTCCATCCAAAACCACCCAAAGGAGTGAGACTCTTCTTAAGGATTTACCCCCAAATCATTGGGTTAATATATGTCAGAGGTGGACAAATGGCAGCTCGGGAGCCACATGCAACTCTTGGGCCCCGGTACTAGGGTTGCCACTATGCAAAATTTTAAGAAACACTTATGAAAAATACATGTTGAAGGCCTGCACTAAAACCTGAGGCACCAGGGCAGGGCCTGCAACGGCACCTGAGGCACCAGGGCAGGGCCTGCAGCATGTATTTTTCATGTGTTCTTTAAAATTTTGCATAGGTAGCAACCCTACCCGGTACCGTGGCTCTTGTCAAAAGTGGCTGCTTGGGATTGTGTCCACACAGCTCCCTCAAATGCAGAGAAGTGGAGCTACCTTTTCAGCTGCTGGAGCCTAACGGGGACCACAGGAGCAGGAGGAATGCCCTGTGCCGAACCCACCACACGGCCTCAGAGCCAGAGCTTTGATGTGAGGTGGGAGCTGGGGGAAGCAGTGCTGCTCAGTCTCCGGGATTGGAGGGAAAGCCACAATCACTGTAATGTGTGTTGCGGCTCTCGGCGATATGAATGTTTTGGTATGAGGCCCTTGGGCTTGGGAACTTTGCCCACCCCGTGGTGTGTGTGATGAAGTACAAGCAGGCTTGCAAAATGACGGAGCAAAGTGCAGAGCTCCGGCAATCTCCTCTTAACCCATAGAATCAGATCAGGGGTCCACCAAAAGGAAATAGCCACCCACTCCATGTTTCCTATAACCGGCTCTGAAGTCCTCTTACAACCACTGTAGTGTCGCTTTAAGCATCTTGTGAGACTTCTGCTGCTGCTTACTGTGCTTATGCCAGGAAATCCAGAGTGCTCTGTGCAGGGCCAGCCAGATGTACGGCGGCTGCTTCCGTGGCTCAAGTAGCCATGCTGGGAGCTGCCCGTTTGAATTGCTCCCCACGCAGTCCACCAGAGTGGGTGCTCCGTGGAAGAGCATGCCCCCACACCCCCACCCATTGCCTTGCTCATTTGAAAACACCCAGTGTGTGAAATTCCTCTGGAGATTTTCAATAAAAGAGAAGAAAAGCATCTGTCAGGGATGCTTTAGGTGTAGGGCATACAAACATTCAAACATAAGACGTGGCAATACCCAGTATTGCCTCAGGGAGTGAGTTAGACTAAATGACCCATGTGTTCTATTGTGCAGTTGGTTCTATGATTCCATAATTCTATGAAAACTCCCAGATACAAGCTTTCACTCCTGCTTGAGCCCATCTCTTGTCAACATGAAACCAGGTCATGTTAGCTCTTCAGTTTGATGTTAAACAAAATAGTACAGGAGCTCACTAGAAAAAACTGCATTTGTATAGCTATAGATGCAGAGAAGTAGATCGATATTCTTAATGTTGCAATAAGAGACACAGATGAGATGATTCCACACCAGCAACATGATGTTGAAATGACTGAAAGGAGGTAAATATGGGGTGAAAACAGACATGATGCTAACCACCCTTGGTGGTTATTTATGCATGTTGCAGGGCTGTATTGATGCCCTATGCAGCCCTGCAGCATGCATAAATGCCCACCAAGGGTGGTTCAAGGGTGGTTAGCATCATGTCTGTTTTCACCCTTGGGCATGGCAAAGGGGAATGAGAGATCAGCCTCATTCCTGTCAGTTTGACCCCTCTGCTCAATGTCATCTCTTTTTTAGCCATTTCCCACATCAAATTTTAAAAGTTCTGCTTTCTAATTGTGTCTTGGTGTAGCTTCGCACTGGAGCTTGTCATTTCTTTTCATGTCTCGGTCATTTAGATGTTCAAAGGCTGAAGTGTGTCTGATTTGCCATTTTCAGGCACTAATTGGTGCTCCCTTTAATTGCACGAGGGACAATATCAGTTTAATGACAGTCATCTTATTGTGGGTCACAAGACTTCTAATACTCCAGGCTGTGTAACACAGCCCTTCATTATTGTTTAATATTATTTTAGTGGGCTTTAAAATTTTATTTTCAGGTCGTACTAATTGGTGCCCCCTTGAGCCTAACCCGTGGAAATGTCAATTTTGGGAGAAGCTATCTTGTTTATCGACCATCTTTTGGGGAATCTCTGTGCCTAATTTAAGCCACTTTCACACATTACTGGGGAGACAGGGAAACCTCCATGACAGCAATCATGGCTCTATTTTCATGGGAATTAGTGCATGTGGGAATGGGCTATTCTGCTTTTATCCCGTGAGAAGACCCATTTTTTGTAAAAGCTACATGGGGGGGGGCAGTCATGTGTGAGAGTTCTCGTGAGATAAAAGCAGAACAGCGCATTCCCACGTGTGCTAATTCCCATGAGAACAGAGCTGTGATTGCCATCACAGAAGTTTCCCTGCCTCCCTGGTAACATGTGAAAGTGGCCTTAGTCTTCACTTTACAATGAATAATTCTGCAGTACTGGAGATAGCATGAGCTACAATACAAATGCATTCGTACAGGATCAGATGCTGCCCTCTTCTTCCATGGCCATGGAGGGTGTGTAGTACAGCAGAACCAGAGTGGCTTTGCGGCTCAATCCTGCAAGCAGCCAGGATCTTTAATCCCCATCAATTTCAGTGGAAGATGATGCGCTTGGAATCTAACAATTACTCAGTAATATGGAGGACCACATTCCTGCTGCACATAGAGGAATGGATTTGGGGACTCCTCTGACAGACTGTGTACTCCTTTACAAGAGGAGCCTGACAGATCAGGCAGGGGAACAGGGAAGCAGAACAGCAGTTTCATGCACTTATCAGCCATTTGTTGGAAATATATTCCTTTGGTTGCATCCCCCCTAAACACCTCATCCTGTTTGTTTGCTAGAAACACCAGGAGTAGACAGACAGATCAGGGAACCCTTCCCCCATCCTATCTGTCCTACTCCTGTCAGGACCTGATTGGTCAATCTCCTCCCCCAGGAGATTTCTCATCTCTTTGTGTCTCAG
>QEPC01012896.1:39711-68932 GCA_003113815.1 Sphenodon punctatus | reverse complement strand
CCCACCCACCCTGCCCAGCCTAGATTTAAACAACAACAAAAATTTCCCCTAAGTCCCTCCTAGTGTGGGCTCCGGGCCACTGCCGGCGACCCAGAGCCAGCACCAGCACCAGCACGCAGCAGCCAGCTGGTAAGTAAGTACCGGTACTGTACTGATCCCTGGGGTGGGGGGTGGTTTAACACCCCCCACCCCAGGGATCACCCTACCTCCCCACCCAGGGATCGCCTACCTTGAGCTCCGGGTGGCGGTGGCGGTGGTCCGGAGGCTTCAGCGCTGGCTGTGACTGCTGGCTTCAGCACGCTACTAGGCTTTCCGGGGAACTTCCGGAAGAGCTAGAGAAAGCCCAGGGAGATGTTTAGATTTAGACCCAGGGGTGGCAAGAGCTAAGGGAGGAGCTATTAGTCCCTCTCGTCCCTTGTTAAACAACCCTAACTTGACCCTGCTTGGGGCTAGGTGTCGGACCTTTCTTAGAAAGGGGTTTTCTGAGATCACGGAGTGTGTTTCGGCCGCTCCCCTGGAGGATTTAGGGTTGCCTTCTCAGGGAGATGAGGCAATATCTCAGGGGGATATCTGCTCCTCAGGGCAGGGTCTATCCCCTAGACTGACCGAGGAGGACTGTCGGATGGACTTGGGAAGGGCAGAACTTAGATCTGAAACCAAGGAAGGTCCGGTGGACAGTGGCAGTGGTAATCCCTCAGTGCCGGAGGTATCTCCAGTAATTGAGGTTATTTCTGGCAGAGGTGGCAGAAGCTTTCTTTCTATTGATGGAGAACAGGACCCTGGAGTTGTTTTTGTGGGGAATCCGGGAGTAGGGGACGGGACCTTGACATCTTCCCAGAGAGAAGCTAACAGGTGTTTGGATTCTATAGAGGATGGGTATGCAATTAGCATGCCGTGTACACCTTTCGCTGCTTCTGGTCAACCCCCACAGACAGATTCTAGACTGGTAAGCACAGGGCAGCTAATACTACAGAGTAAGCTCCCTCAGTTTGTGTTGGGTAGTGGGCCGGAGGATGAATCTGGAGGAGTGTTTACTTTCTGGGGGGACCTGGTGGGAGATGCTCTTGTGGCTCCCTTGCTAGGCAAGCATTTGGCTGTAGACCTGAGAGGATCAGAACAGGTTATTTCCCCACTGACTTCCACAAGGGAAGGGTTAGCCGAGCAGGCGGGTTTGGATTGATGGTTAGGAGGAGTCAGGGTACTTTCTTGGAATATTGCTGGCTGGAAGGTCAAGGCAGTGGATAGGCATATTCTAACATTTTTGTGGGCAAATCATATAGTGTGCCTTCAGGAGACCTGGTCTATGGACCCGATCTCCTTTGCAGGCTATGATGCTTTTGATTTGCCTGCCCGTCCAGCTGGAAAGAGCCCAAGTGGGGGCTGTGTGTGTTTTATCTCTTCCTCTCTCACTGCTGCCTATGCCCCCCTCTCTGGGATGCAGTCCCTCTTTTGTGGGACTATGTTTTTTTTCCCTAGACGGACTCTGGCTCTGATAAATGTCTATATTCTGCCAAGTTCCTCGCCTTATTACCAAGATGGCTGTTGGCAGGAATTGCAGGGGTTGATTGAGGCAGTGGAGGAATCCTATCCGGAGGTGGATATTCTGCTGGTGAGGAATTGTAATGCCCAACTGGGTGAGTCAGACCAGGCTCTGGCCCTGAGGGGGAGTCCCTGGGAGTATGAGGCTGTTCCACTTTTTCCAGATAGGAGCTCTAAGGATTTGGGCATTAATGGGAATGGTCTCCTTCTTGCAGGATTGTTAGCTAGGACAGGCCTGGCCCTGCTTAATGGTAGGATCTGGTCGGATTACCCAGCTAAATCGACTTACATTTCCCCGCGGGGGGGTGGGGGGTGTAATTGACCTGATTGATGCCTCTGGGGGTCTTTTTCCATCGGTTCTTCATTTAGAAGTTCTTTTTCACACCCATAGCGACCATATGCCAGTTAGGACAGTTCTGACAAGGACTAGGTTAATGGATGGGAAAGTGGAAGGGTTAGTACCTTCTGCTCTTGAGCGTGGCTGTCCAACCCCTAGGGTTAAATGGAGTGGTGAATGGGAAGCGAAGGTTTATTGCCTCGTTGGATGGAACTAGCAGGTTGCAGGTGCTGATGGAGGCCCAGGATATGGAGGAGTTACTGGCTGGGTATAGTTCAATCCTGCAGAGATTGCAACCCAGTCTTAGATCACTCAGGAGTAACATCAATCCCCAGGGTGGATCTAGAACTCCTACCTGGTTTGATCAGGAGTGTTTTCGAGTTCGGAGGGAGGTGAGAATACTTTACCGTGGGATTAGGAGAGGGCTCTCTCCCATAGGGCTTAGTTATTTTTGTGGTATTCAGGCAAATTATAAAAAGCTGCTCCTTTACAAAAAGCGGATGCATTATCTTAAACGATGGGAAACAATCAATAGGGCAGCTAGAAGTCGTAATAATACTAACTTTTGGAAATTATTACTATACAATTGTGGGAAGGCACAATCTGGCTTTTCCCCTAGGGTCCCCCGGGACCAATGGAGGGCTTATTTTGGTTCCTTGTATGCCCACAATCTGGCACCATGGCTGCCTTTGGGGGGTTTGAATTCTCTCCCGTCCTGGACTGAAGTAACAGCCAGGGAGATTGAGGAGCTAATAGACACGCTGAAAGGAGGGAAGGCAGCAGGGCCCGATGGTCTTCCACCAGAACTCTTTAAAACTAATAGGAGATGGTGGGCAAGAGTCTTGGATTTGCTCTTTACGTGCATCAATCTAACTGGGGAGATTCCGATCTCATGGACTCAAGCGGAAGTTGTCCCCATCTACAAAAAGGGTTCACCAGTGGAAGCCCAAAATTACAGGCCAATTAGCTTACTCAGTGTGGCTGGAAAACTCTATGCTAGGTTCTTGCTGAAGCGGCTCGAGGACTGGTTAGAGAAGGAAGTTTACCTACGGAAGGAGCAGAATGGGTTTATGGCAGGTCGGTCTACGCTTGATCATTGTTTCGTGCTCCAACATTTGGTTTAGAAATATATGCATTCTTCTGGCCTGTATGCTGTGTTTGTAGATCTACGGGCAGCATTTGATCTTGTTCCTAGGAATAGGCTTTGGGAAAAACTATCCTCTTTGCAGATTGACCCTAGGTTGCTAGGCCTTATCCGGAGGCTGTATAGGTATACCTCACTCCGAGTTAGGGTGGACTCTGAGGGCACGCTATCAGAAATAATTCCAACTAATCGTGGGGTGAAGCAGGGATGTGTACTTGCCCCAACCCTTTTCAACATTTATCTTAACGATCTGATTCCTGCTGTGTCATCTCCCGATAACCATCCCCCTAGGCTTGGGTCAACGGATGTGGCAATTCTGCTTTATGCAGACGATGCCATCCTGCTGGCTAGGTCCCGGGTTGGTATGAATAGGCAGTTGCAGGCGTTATATGAATACTACACCCTGAAATTTTTGGAGGTAAACTATACAAAAACTAAGATCATGTTTTTCTCGCTCAAACGGAAGATCCATAAGTGGTTCTTAGGTGGACACGAGCTCGAACAAGTTTCCTCCTATAAATACCTGGGGTTGATTTTTCAGGCCAATGGTAGTTGGGTGATCCATGGTAATACTGTAACTAGATGGGCGATCACATTGGGGAAGGCTCTTTGCCTTTATTTCAGGTCGAATGGGGGGTATTTAATTCTTCCAGCTCTGGAGGTTTATAAGGTCAAATGTTTATCACAACTATTGTATGGTGCCCAATTTTGGGCCCGGGGGAAAACCATAAGTTTGGAGCATATCCAAACTAAGTTTTTGAGATCCATTTTGGCTCTTCCTAAGCATGCTCCCTCCTGTGCGATTCGTTTGGGGTGTGGGATGCTCCCTCTTGAGGTCCAGATCTGGACAATAATCCTGTGTTACTGGCTCAAATTGCAGTAGGGTAGGACCGCCCCACTCGCACAGAGAGCATTTAAGGACACCCATAATTGCTGGGTAAAGCAGGCAGAAGGAAAGCTTGCCTGTATTGGACTTCCCCCAGTTGATCTAGCCTGTTGTGGATTCCTGACTGGGAAGGAAATTATTAAGCAGAGAATCCGGGATATCAGTTCCCAGCAGGAAGTGACCTTACTCCGGTTCAAGTCCTCGCTGATAGACTTCCTGGATCTGTATGGGAATCAGCTATCCCCCCGCCCTTACCTCCAGTTCTACTTGCCCCATTCGGTTCGTAGGTGTCTTACCGTGGCCCGGATGAACATATTCCCAATAGCCATAACCGAGGGCCGGTTCTTGGGATTGCATCCTTCTTTGTGTTTCTGTGATTGTGCTGGGGTGGCCGCTGGTCCAATTGAGACTCTGGATCATGTTCTTTTTCATTGTCCCAGGTGGTGCGAGGCTCGAGCCAAAGGACTAGCCTCTCTTTCTACCAGCTCTGTTAACTTTGCTAATCCTGGCATATGGCAAATATATTTGGTTGTGCAAGAGGAAGTGTTATCGTGGAGGGTGGCGTTCTTTTTATTTAGTGTCTTTCGGGCAAAACAGCTTTCTTAGATTTGGATTTTTGTCTTCTTTTTTAATATCTTATGAATTTGTGGGAGTGTCCCTGTTTATGTTTTTCTTTGTGTAACATATATGTTTTTCCATTCTGTTATGGCAATAGTTAAACAATTCAATACAGTGTGCACCCATGCAGGTAATTTTTTCTGCTAAGGATTATCTGCTGGGGACTTTTGATGGGGGTGGGGGGTGGAGGCTGCAAACCAGAAAAGACATGCATTTCATTGCAGCTGTGGAAGTATGATTAGAGTCTATTTGCAGACCATACATGAAATTAATTAGATCTTGTACCAAGAAGTTGTAGGTGCCACCCATTCACGACTATCTAAAAATTAAAAGCCAAGTTTTCAGGAATAAAAAAGGACATAGCCTGGTGTCAAATGAACGAGCAGGTCTCTTACTGCTGAAAATGCAACCTGGCATGTGAACTCCAAACTGCAAATTCTACTCTTTTTTGACAGTACACTGGTGGGATTGCTAGTCGCTTGATTTTACCTATACCTCCTCTTTTATTTGACTTTACATCAGTGGTTCTCAAACATAGACCAGTGGACCACTGTCATTTCTCATGCATCCACTGAAGAAGGCCATAGACCTGAATATACTCACTGCACACTGGGTGTGAGCCCACAAGGCAAGAAGCTCCAATTCCTGCTTGGGCTGAGGCCATCTATGTCTAGGAGAGGAGGTCCAGGAGTGGACATCCACACTCCTCTTCACACAACCGCAACACCAATGCCAGTAGGGACCAAAGTCTTCTTTGTTGTGACTACAACTGGTTCCACAAACCAGCTGCAGACTTAGACCTCCTACCATAAGAACATAAGAAGTGCCATACTGGGTCAGACCAATGATCCATCGAGCCCAGCATCCTGTCTCGGACAGTGGCCAATCATGGGGGCCTGGGAGAAGCACCCAACAGGTCACCATGCTATCCATTCCCTGTGGGTCATCCCCAGGCTCCCGACAGTAAAGGGTTTTGTTCCCCAATCCTATCTGGCTAATAGCTGCTAATGGAACTATCTTCCAGAAACTTGTCCAAACCTCTTTTAAACTCAGCTATACTGCTGGCCTTGACCACCTCCCCTGGCAGTAAATTCCACAACCTAATTGTACGCTGAGTGAAAAAATACTTTCTTTTGTCTGTTTTTACTCTGCCACCTGTGAGTTTCATGGAGTGTCCCCTAGTTTTAGTACTAGTTGAGAGGGTAAATAACCGTTCCCTGTTTACAAGTTCCACACCACTCATGATTTTATAGACCTCTATCATATCTCCTCTCAGCCGTCTCTTTTCCAAGCTGAAGAGCCCCAACCTATCAAGCCTCTCCTCATACGGGTGCTGTTCCATACCCTGGATCATTTTTGTTGCCCTTCTCTGTACCTTTTCTAGTTCAGCTATGTCTTTTTTGAGATGGGGCGACCAGAACTGCACACAATATTCAAGGTGCGGTCGCACCATTGATTTGTATAGAGGCATTATGACATCCTCAGTTTTATTCTCTATTCCCTTGCGAATAATTCCTAACATTCTATTTGCTTTTTTGACCGCTGCGGCACACTGGGCTGAGGATTTCAGTGTATTATCCACAATCACTCCCAGATCCTTTTCCTGAGTGGTAACTCCTAGCTTAGTACCCAGCATTGTGTACTCATAATTTGGATTATTTTTCCCAATGTGCATCACTTTGCACTTGTCCACATTAAATCTCATCTGCCATTTAGATGCCCAGGCACCCAGTCTTGTAAGATCTTGCTGCAGCTCCTCACAGTCTGCTCGTGTTCTGACTACTCTGAATAACTTGGTGTTGTCTGCAAATTTGATCACCTCACTCTTAACACCCTTTTCCAGATCGTTAATGAATACATTGAAAAGAACTGGTCCCAGTACAGATCCTTGGGGCACGCCACTTTACTCATCCCTCCATTGTGAAAACTGGCTATTTAGTCCCACTCTTTGCTTCCTATCCTTTAACCAGTTACCAAACCATAGCAAAACACTAACTCCTATCCCATGACTTTTTAATTTTCTCAAGAGTCGTTTATGTTGGACCTTATCAAAAGCTTTCTGGAAATCCAGGTACACTATATCTGCTGGGTCCACATGCTTGTTTATGCCCTCAAAGAATTCCAAGAGATTAGTGAGGCATGTTTTCCCTTTGCTAAATCCATGCTGAGTCTTTGCCATTAAGTCATGTTTATCAATATGCCCAGTGATTCTGTTCTTAATTATAGTTTCCACGATTTTGCCCGGCACAGACGTCAAGCTGTAGTTTCCAGGATCACCTCTGGAACCCTTTTTAAATATTGGGGTTACATTTGCTACCCTCCAGTCCTCAGGTACAGTGCCAGATGCCAACGTTAGGTTACAAATTACTACTGGTAGGTTTGCTATTTCCCATCTGAGTTTCTTCAGAACTCCGGGGTGAATACCATCTGGCCCTGTTGATTTGTTCATATTAAGCGTGTCAATTTGCTCTAAAACCTCCACGGTCACGCTGATTTGTGACAGTTCATCCAATACATCACCTACAAAGTAGGGTTCTGGCGTGGGTATCTCCCCAACATCCTCCGCAGTGAGGACCAAAGCAAAGAACTCGTTTAGCTTCTCTGCAATGTCCTTATCCTCCCTGAGTGCCTTTTTTACTCCCTGGTCATCTAATGGCCCAACCAACTCCCTAACAGGCTTCTTGCCTCTGATATACTTGAAAAAGATTTTATTATTTGTTTTTGCCTCTTTAGCAAGTCTCCTTTCAAATTCTTTCTTGGCCTGCCTTATTAGCACCTTACAGTTACATTGTCAGTGTTTATGCTCCTTTGTATTTCCTCATTGGGGCTAGCTTTCCATTTCTTAAAGGATGCCTTTTTGGCTCTAATAGCCTCTAATAGCTCTAATAGCATCCTTAGTCACAGTGGTAGATGTTTAGTCCTCCTGCTACTTTTTTTAACTTGTGGGATACAAAGTTTGGGAACCACTGGCTTACGTGAGTCCTAATATATCTTTGGCCCTAATTTTCCAACCATTTCCCTATGCATAGAAATTACCCGGTGCAGTCCCACTTCTGCAGGCTCCATTCTCAATAGAAGTGTTTGTTCAGCTGTATTTGAGGCAACACTACCATGATAGTGGCATTTTCAAAAGGTACCCAGTGTTGGCCTAAGTCTGATGCCATGGCTGTCAGTGAACTCTACCACTGACTTTAATGAAATCAGAGTTAGGCCAATGCTGAATACTTCTGAAGTCTCCACCTCTGCTCCAACAAATGATCTGTTAAAAAATGGAGGGAGGGCCATGTCAATTGTACCTAAACAATTGTATTTTCTTCGTTTGTGAGGGGGGGGGGGGGGGGAGGGGAGAACTCCTTCTTTCAACTGTGGAAAAACTTTCCGTACAACCTTTCCATTCCTGAAGTATGACCTTTCTTTCCCAGTGTGTGATATCTTTTGATTGCAAGAGTCATTATCATGTCATCTCTTTGATATTAATGTTTGGATTTCCAGGTACTGTAATGGTCTCTACCTAATGCTTTCATTAAAAAAAAAATCCATAAAGTTAGCCAATCAACAAGACAAATAGTATGCAGCCTATTTTTTTTCCTATTAACACTCTCACCTTACTCAACTTCTTCATTTATCCTTATGTTTTAAAAGGATCTCTTAATTACTTCCAGTCCCATTTCAGTTGTAAATGCATCTTTATTGCCATTCTTTCATCAGAATAAATCCTCTGGCCTATTCAAAGAGCTGACACTTCACCACTGATTTACAAGTGACCCATTTTTATTAATCAGATGTTTGCCCCGGCTTTGTTGTATCTGTAATGCCATCGCTGATAACTGTTGATGAAGAGGCCCCTTTCCACCGTCTCTTCCAGAAGCATATTTTGCATTGATTTGCTGTTTGTCAAAAAGCCACTTTTGAACGAACAGTATCAACGTTTTACTGTCAAAAGGCTGAAATTAAACAATACTAGGTAGATTATGAAAGTAGTGAGGCCCAATTCCATCAATCTTATGTGAATAGCTTTACTGAACTCTGAGCAAGGCCACTACAATTCCCCTTAAATAAATAAATAAATAAATAAATCTCCTAATAGTAGAGTTTAGGAGCAGGGCAGATTAAGAAGAGGGAGGAAAAAGGCATGACTATTGAGCGGGAGGCTAGTGGGAACTGCTGTTTTAGGACTGGAGTACCTACCATCTATAGAACAAGAGGCCACCAAGAACCCTCCTAGAATCCCACTGTACCAAGCCCGGCTTCTCAACTTGATCCAGGGAGAGATGGAGAATGAAAAACTAACTAAACAGGGAAAATGACAAGGGAGAGACTTGAGTTGCACTACACCTGCTGGTCATTACTATGTAACCAGAGTAAATGGCTATGCAAATTCAGCCATGCAAGCTCCATTTAGTTCAGGAAAATGTGCAGAAATTTATTACAGGAGCAGCTGGCGATGCTGTAGTCTACGCTCTCCAAAAGGTAATTGGGAATGTTGTGAAAAATCCTAGCAGTACATGGAGCTGCACAGATTTTCATAATGCCCTAGGCAGCCATCACCCTCCCCTCCACACACACAGGTCTCACAGAACAACGGGACGCTTCCAAGATTCAGATGGCTTGTCGGTAATCCGAAAAGCTAATGAAGATGAGTGAGCCGCATGTTTGGGCCTGATGTATTTGAAATGAATGAACCCCCAAATCAGTTGAGTACTGTTTGCAGCTCAAAACAAAACAAGATATGGCTGAAGCTTCCCAGTAGTGTAGAGGAAGAATTTTTATGGCACGCTTGATTTTTAATTATTTTTTTTTAATGGGAAATGATCAGAAGAGCATACTGGTCTCAGAAAGTAGTTACTTGGCATGGCTTCTGAGCATAAGCAAGTAACATTACAAACATACAATCATGTGCTTCTTTATCCCTGCAGGTGCCATTTGGGCACTCACAATCCAGCTAGTTAAGAATGTATATGCACAGCTGAGAACACACAGTGCAAACCTAGAAAAGATTTCAGTGAAACTACTTGTGTATTTAGCTGCTACCACTCCTGGGATCACCGAAGTTGGCAGCTGTCTTATTTGTAGCCACCCAGGGTGCACTCCTCCACCATTAATCTCAATAGTAATTTTTCAATTGATTTCATTGGGTGGAGAAGTGCACCTATGTATGGCAATTTCATGTAAAAGCTAAGCATCTCTAATTGTATGCACGTAGTAGTGTGTTCCTATGTTTGGAAGTCCAGACCCTCTATCTGTTACTACTAAGTAGTTTTGATACATGAAGTCGTACAATTGGAAAATCCCATTCAGTCAATGTTTTAGGTATGTAAGTACAGTGGAATTCACATAAATCAAGGTTGGTTAACCAGAATTTCTTGTTAAGCCAAACTGCTCTTTTCTTCCACTCTTAATCAAATGTGCTACATTTTGAAAGGGATAACTCCACCTTCTTTACTCCAGTTTCATACTTCCCAACATTTTGAACAACCAAAGGAGGCTGTTCAAACCACGCCCCCTTGGCCAATAAGTCTTATACCTCATTCGATAAGCTCTGCCCCCTCCCACATTTACTCAGGATGCAGGGTAACTATAATAGGTGCAGCCACATGGGGGCCCAGGTGACTGGTGGGCCCACATGCATGGAGAATGCATATGCCAGAGGCGGGCATTTGGCAGCTCACGAACCTCATGCAGCTTTCTGTCCTCTTTGTTGTGGCTCCCGGCCAGAAGCTGCCTCTCCCACCCGCTCCAGCTGTTTTTGCTGCTTCCCCCACCAGGATCCAGCGATTGCCGCTACTCTCCCATACTTCCAGCCGTATACTCTGTGGTGACTAGACCCCGTCTGACAACAACCTTCATGCTATGCAGTCAGGGGTAGGGAACAGCCCTTTCCTGAAGGATTTTCAGCCTAGCCCTGGTAGGGCGCAGCTTAGCAGGGTGAGGCAGTGTCCTTCCCTCTCACTGGGAATCGCTTCCCTGCGCAGGCAGAAACAGGCACGTTGCAATTTGCAGCCTGACAGAATCTTGGGGAGGCAGTAGCACTGTGGCGCCATTTACAACCGGAGCACATGCAGCTCAATCCGGCATCATGGGGTGGGGGAGGCTACGGGTGCTGGGGAGAGCAGGGGTGTAGCAAAACTGCAAAGGGCCCGGGCTCAGGCCACAATTATGCCACCCCACCACCCCCCCGCCAACAAAGGTGACTATGTGGGGCCTGCTGGAAGGGCAGCAAGGAAGAGACTGTCTCCGCTGTCTCCTCCAAAAGATTCTTGCTTGGGCTTGGCCCTCTCTCCATGCGTCCCTCAATGTGCTTTGCCTCTTGGAGCTAAGGAAAGCTGATCCTCAGCCTTTCCTGGACATGCCTTGTGCCTTCTCCTCTCAAAAGAACCCTTTGCTGCAGCAGGAGACTCTCTTGCACCAGCATGGCTTGGAGTGAGGACCTGTCTGCCTGGCTCCATGTGCCCTGACTGCTGATTGCAGGAGCTGTAAGTTTCTGGGGTAGCCACTCAATAGTTATTTATTAGCCTTATTCTTTATTTAAGTTTATTTTTTATTATAAGATGGTGCGTGCACACATAAAAAATGTCTGGATTCATAAATGCAGGTCTCAGTGAGACAAAAGTTTTGCTTTATTAGGATCTGCCTGAGTCAGACCAATGATCCATCTTAGCCCAGTATCGTCACAACCTGACACAGCAGCAGGGTTTCAAATCCAGCTCAAACCTCACCCAGGTGTGCTACCTGAGACTAGGGACGGTACTATCGGTATCAGATTCATCCGATAATGCAAATAACTGGTGATATCAGATTAATCCAATAATACTGGTATCGGCATATCGGTTTTTTAACGTTGCCGATTTTTCTGATCTTTAACATTGCGGCCATTTTAACAATGGCCACAATGTTAAAGATCTGAAAAATCAGCAATGTTAAAAAACCAATATGCTGATACAGATAAATCAGATTACTCCAATACCGATAACCAATAATTTGCCGATAGTCCCATCCCTACCCGAGACCCTCCAAGATCCCCAGTAGAGGCCTCACCCAGGCATGCTACTAGAGATCCTGAATTAGATATGCTGGGGATTGAACTTGGGACTTTATATACATGCAAAGCATGCGTTCTACCACCTGAGCCACAGCCCACTCCCGTTGTTTGATTTTTGTAAAACATATAAGCCTGCTGTTTACTCAAACTATTTATTCATTGTCCTTATTCTTTATTGACACTATTGTTATTAAAAGTTGGGGAGTACACATGTAAAAACTCATGATTGCTAAGTGTGACTCTTGGTGAGGCAAAGTCTTTGGTATGTGTGGCTTCTTGGATTGTGAACTGTGCCCACCCCTGGCATATGCTCACTTGAGTGAAGTGCCCCAACAGGTGTGTGTGTGTGTGTGTGTGTGTGTGCGCGCATTCCATTTTCTGAACCAGGGACCACCACCACCTAACTACGTTCCTGCAACTTACACGTGTGTGTGCATGCACACACACCTCCTAACATTCCAAGTGCATAAAGAGGGAGAGGAGCTCTCCTGCTTAGCATTCCATTTCCACTTAGTTTCTTGCCATTCCATTATCTCCCCATTGCTCTCTCAAGTGCTTTTCATGGGAGGTGACCGGGAAAGAGGTCCTTGAGACTTGAATACTGGGCTTTTTGTTTCTGGCCCTTTTCACATGCCCCTCCCCCCCTCCCCCCCCTGCACATGTGTGACTGGGGGGGTGCCCGTGCGAACGCTGCAGTGGGTGTGGGCGTGCCTGTGGGAACACCACGGGGGGGCATGCACGCTCCCGCACACCACTCACGCACAGAGCAACGGGCACCAATGCCCGATGCTCCATGCGTGGAGGTCCATAGGAACGCACTGCCCACCCACAACATTGAATGAGCTGGGCTGCACACCCTCCGCTGCCTCCACCCATCACCCACGGACTGCAGCACCTCCATGGTCCATTTAAAAGAGGGCCTATGAAGTGGATATCACTGCAAAAATTATCAGTCAAATCACAATGCAGTAACAAATTATGATGAAGGTTCCCTCGAACACTTTAGCCAAACCAAATTCTGATTGGATATGCTCAAACCCAGATGGTACCACCTAAGTGAATGAACTGCAGAATACTAAAATACGGAAGCAGTTGAAATAACCAAAATGCCAAACATGAACTTATTGAAATGAACATTCAGAACCTCAAACAAAGGGAAGCAAATACTGCTTTGCATCTGCTTCATTAAAACAGATACAAATACATCAAATTCCTCACATTCAGTATTCACAATGAGTAATCATTTCAGTGCTATTTATTTAAAATTCACTGGATTCTTTTCCAATCAGGTTTAAACTTAACGTTTCTATTTCTGACCAAGTAGCCATACAAAGGCTGGGTTGGAATTAGATGAAAGGGTTTTTTTCCTTTTCACCAGTATGTGTCTTTTATGAGCATACAACAGGTGAGAAAGGTCACACCTTGGTTTAGTCAATGGCAGATGTCCTGTTCAACTTTAGGAGTGCTGCAGAAACCACACACACACACACACACACACACACACACACTGCTGCCCCACCTCCTTTGCCTTCCCTGAGTTCAGGACAGATGAGCTAGGGCAGGGAACATTTAAAATTAGTACAAGCTCTGAGGGCCTCATAGAAGTTCAGGGCTGGGGTGCTGAAGGATGCGTTCATGAAAAGATTAAGGGGGCAAATCATGGATCTATTCCATGGAGCTGTCCTCTATCCTTGTGTGCATGCCCTCATCTTGCTAACATATCCTAAGCTCCGTTTTTCAGTGCTTGAGGGTAGGAACTGGATCCAGGGGCTAGATCCAAGAACTGGAAAGGGGCCAAATAAAAACTAGCCGAGGGTTGTATTTGGCCCCCGGAACCGAGGTTCCCCATCTTGGAGCTAAGGAGTTTTACCAGAATGATAGCAGGTGAAGCTTCACCTGCTGCAAACAACAGGCATTCTGACTGGTGGACAACTGCCGGAGAGAATTCACCATTAACAGAAATGGGCAAAGCCACTGCTATTTTTCAAATAGCCCGGTAAACTGAAATTGCGGCAGCAGGTAGCAGTGATGCTCTCCCTTGCCCCAGTTGCAGCAGGAATTAATCCTGCAACAACATCTCTGAGCTTCCCACTTCCTCAGTACAGGAGCAGTAGCAGCACTGGTCCTCTCACCCTTCCCTTTCTCACCAGTGATGGCTGTAGCAGCTCCAGTCCCCATACAACAGCACCACAATGTCTCTACTTAGGTTGCTGGCTAGGAGGCCTGGGCCAGATCTATGAAGTGGCAGCAGCAGTTGGGGAGGGTAGCTGGTAGTATAATAGGCCGTGCGGGTCTTTGGCTGCATGTGTGTGTGTGTCTGAGAATAGATACATCACTGTACCACTTTGCCTCTATTGCCTATATTTGGGACCAACACAGCAACCATACTTTCTTTACATTACTATGTTGGAGAAGTCGGCATGTGGGAATAAGTACTGGGAATGGATTGTGGGAAGGGAACAATGTGGCTGAGATAGGAAGTCAGGAAGAGAGTCTCAAGGGGTCAGGGTCTCTCTCACCTCAGAACATTGGATACTTGGTATGCCCCTCTGGTCAACCAAATTTATTGGATATTGTGCTGCAATTTGTGCATGTTGTACACCCTCAGTGGGAATGCTCTCTTCAAAATATCAATATACTAGTCTCACACTCACAAAATAAACTCTTGCAAATACCAGGACATTGCCATTCTAACTTCATGAACTTCTAGCAATATATGGGGTGAGAATAATGGAAATTCTACATGGAATGATTTTTTAATTTAATATGCATTAGAGTTCAGTTTAATTTTTATCACATGTATAACATTGTTTGTTCAAATAAATTATGATACAGACTAAATGTTCAAATGTCATTACAGTATCATTAAAGTCAACACTCAGCAATATGCATTTATGAAGGCAATGAGACTTAATATGAACCCTTAATAATGATGGAGATTGCTTTAGTAGCATACAGTCCATTAAGGAGGAAATCTTATAAATGTCTAAAATAGCTAGAGAAGGCTTTTTCAGACATGCATAGTAAGGGTTTTTTTTAATCCTTAATAGATATCCGACAGTTTAGCTGCAGACTTTCATAGCAAAGAAACTTCCCTACCAGTAAATAATGCATATCACTTTTTAGAGTCCAGTAGGACACCAAAGAAAACAGAAATACTAGCTTTGGAATTGGCCATAACATGTTAAGGTCCTGAACCTAAAAACTGTAAAAAATATGCAAGGAACTACTGCTTTCAATAAGACTACTGATATAAACAAAATTACTTCTATACAATTGGCTGCAAACTAATCACACACCATATTTAAATATAATTATGGAAAAGGTCAATAGTTTTTCCATAGATGATTGTTCACAAATTTGCCACAAACAGGTACTAAATTCAAATTCTCAACTGCCAGGACCAATACTTATTTCCACCTTTAAATTTCTACCTATGACATCTCTATACTTTCATTTTATGGTTGTATCTTATCAAGGCTCTTGGAACTTTTTAGAGCTTGTTGACAGAAAGCTGATTTCACACAATAATGCTTACTTGTTTCTGAAAGTTTGAAACAGAAATTTTCACAAAAATGTTGTTTCCACAAAAACATTCATTTTTGTTGATACTAAACATTGAAAATATTTTTGTAAATTTTTAAAAATTTTTTAGAAAAGCCAGTGAAAGTTTGATATAATGTTTCAAACCACCTTTCATTTTCATTGACATTTTTTCTCTATGGGGACAGATGTTATTAGGATTTTTCCATTCCAATTGGCAGTCTGATGGAATTTTTGAGAGAACCTAAGTGAGACTGACACGTCAGCTTCATTGATTTCCAATGAAAGTTGGACAGAACTCCTTTCATTTGAAAAATCCTTCCCTTCATTCTTTCAGATTGAATTTCACCAAGACTTCATAACATCTAGAATTTAAGTGGTGTGTATAGTGCAGAACCTTTTCATGAGGAAAAAAAAATTGTGTTTTTGAGACTAGAACATAAACCGTGCCTTCCTTTTGCCAAAATTTGTGTCTGGTTGAATAGATGGCCATCTTGAAGCTCTACATTCTGTTCCATACCCTTCTTGGGTATATTACTTTTTACCACTTGCTATTAATTTTAATGAAAAAGACTGAAACTGATACCCACTAAATGCTCTGGAAATTTTCCAACCTACCTTAATACTTAATTGGAATGTGCCTGAGGCACTTAACATATATTAGCCTCATACTCAGGGTTGTTTAGCTTTGCATAGGATGAAGGGAAATTGTAAACAGCATGCCTTTAGGCAATGAGGCTGGGTGGTGCGAGTTTAAGGTTAATGAAAATGACCTTTACATAAAAAGGTTATTGCCAAAGAGAGAGAGAAGAAATTGTCACTCTTAATGAATAACATAACATTCATATTTCTTTCCCCATTCTTATTATTTACTTTTTCTTCTTGAGACTTTCATAGATACAGTATGGGTTTCTCTCCCCTGCTGATTTTGGCATAAAGTTCTTGCATAAGATATAAATTAAGCTATTAAGTTCAAGTGGAGGTGGCAAAGCCACTTTCATTGAAGTCAATGAAAAGCTTGTTTGGGTGTGGATTTTTAAAGTATTTATTTAGTCCATTAATTGATTCTCATTGTTGAAGTCCTGTTTCCTCTGTTACTGAGAGACTCCACTTGTTCTCTGCTGTTAAAGCTTTGAGGACAATTTCTTCTTGAAACTTGCATAGATTCAGTATGGGAGGGTTTAGGGGTGTGGGTGGATTTTTGAATGAGGTTTTTAAATGGAGTTTATTGTATTTTTATGATGTGTGTGTTTATTATGTAAGCTGTCCTGAGCCTTAGGGGGAAGGGTGGGGTAGAAATTTGAATAAATAAATTTCTTGGAACTTTCAAGGGCAGAGGAATTAGAATATCCAGTAGAACTAGGGTATTGTGAAATTGGGCCAAATGAAAAACCTTCTATAGCCAACCAAAATGAGAGTCCAGAATTGGTTCTGTGCAGTTCAGTCAACTTTAATTCTCCTTATAGTGAAGGGGTTTCTTGCCCCCTGTGGCTATCAAATCACTCAGTTCTTAAATTGGTCATGCTCTGAAAAGTGTATGTAGCAGGACTGAGCTGTGCACTGGTCCTTTAAGAAGGTTTGGCCTACAGCAAACTTTGCTACAGTCAGATGTTATTCACTTAACAAGGAACTGCTAGGCTAGGATGTGTGTATCAAGAGGCCACTGCTAAGACAGACCAGGGTCTGAGCAAAAGATCCCAAATTGTGGGTTAGGACCACAAGTGGGGACATGCCATCTACAGACTGGATTGCATTTATATACTTTGTACGTATGTCTTTGCTGTTATCTGAAGTAATGGGATAGCAACAGTACTGTTGCGCAAATATGGCAGACAATAATGCAAAATAGTACCACCAAAATGAATGAACTACCAAGTACTGAAATATCAAATAAATGAAGTAACTGAAAAATCAAGGTGAAGTTACTTAAATAATTCCCCAGCTCTACGCCCCTTCTGTGATTTGCAGGCTATCAACCATTTAGACTTTGCTTCCTTCCTCTCCCCCCTCCGGTCTTCTCCTCCTCTTCCCCCGATACCGCCATCTCTTCTCTCAACACCTTTCTCGCCACAACCCTTGACTCTCTTGCCCCCCCTCTCCTCCCACCCCATTCGATCCCAAAACCCCCATCCTTGACTCACCCCTACTATCTGCTACCTCCGATCCTGTGCCCGAGCTGCTGAATGCCTTTGGCGCAAATCCCACTCCCACCCTGACTTCCTCCACTATAAATTCTCCATCTCGTCCCTCTCTTCCGCTATCTCCCTGGAGAGGAAACACTACTATGCCTCCTGGGTTGAATCCTACTCTCGTGATCCCTGCTGCCTCTTCTCCACCTTTGACTCCTTCTCAAGACCCCCTGCCCCCCTCTTCCCTTTCTGCTCAGGATCTCGTGTCATTCTTCACCTCAAAGATTGACAAGATCCGCCAGGACATTGCTTCCCACCCGTCTCCTCTCCCCGCTCCCTCACCATCACCACCCTCTCTCCTCTCCTCCTGCCTCCCTTGAGGAAATCTCCTCTTTGCTCTCTTCCTCCAACCCCTCCACCTGCCCTCTCGACTCAATCCCCTCCCACCTCCTGACCTCCATTGCTCCCACTGTCACCCCCCCCTTTTACATGTTATTAATCTCTCCCTCTCCACTGGCTCCTTCCCCTCCGCCTTCAAGCATGCCACTGTCTCTCCCATCCTCAAAAAGTCTACCCTCAACCCCTCTAGTTACTGGTCGGTCTTCCTCCTATCCTTCGCCTCTAAGCTTCTGGAATGTGTTGTCTACTCCCGCTGCTTGGACCTCCTCTCTGCCAACTCCTCCCTGGACCCTCTCCAATCTAGCTTACACCCCCTTCACTCCACTGAAACTGCCCTTGCCAAGATCAACAATGATCTACTTGTTGCTAAATCTAAGCGCCTTTACTCCATTCATGTCCTCCTTGACCTCTCTGCTGCCTTTGACACGGTCGACCACTCACTCCTACTGGACTCACTTCGCTCCTTGGGCTTCTGCGGCTCTGTCCTTGATTGATTCTCCTCCTACCTCTCTGACCGCTCCTTTAATGTGTCTCTTCCCAATTCCAACTCCTCCTGACTCCCCCTCTTGGTTGGGGTTCCCCAAGGCTCTGTCCTGGGTCCTCTCCTCTTCTCTAGCTACACCCTGTCCCTTGGCAAACTCATTGCCTCCCACAGCTTCCAATACCACCTTTATGCTGATGACACTCGACTCTCTCTCTCCACCGCCCCTCTCTCCCCTTCTGTCCAAGCTCACCTCAACTGTCTCTCTGATATTTCAGCCTGGATGTCCCAACGTCAGCTCAAGCTCAAAATGGCTAAGACTGAACTCCTTATCTTTCCTCCCTGCCCTTCACTGGCTCCCCCTTCCCCAACTCATCCTTCACAAACTCCTGGTGTTCACTTACAAATCCCTTCACAACCTGGCTCCCCCTTACCTCCAGTCCTAGTCTCCTTACACACTCCTGCACACACTCTCTGCTCCTCCCCTCCCTCGCTCTCCCTCAACTCCCCTGCTCCCCTAACTGCCTTCGTCCCTTCTCCCTTGCTTCCCCCCATGCCTGGAACTCCCTTCCTGCCCACCTCTACCTTGCCCCCTCCCTCCGCACCTTCAAATCCCTCCTCAAAACCGACCTCTTCCTTGCTGCCTTTTCCGACGCCTGTTAGAACTTTCCTTTCAGTATTTACTGTCTGCCCTCCCCATAGACTCCTGCTTAACTGCAACCAAGTCAAGCACATGCACCTGAGACTTTGCATCCGCTTGAATGTTATTTATCCCTTGTCTCTCCCTATGTCTCCTCTCCTTGTCTCCCCCCTCCATGTTTATTAGATTGTAAGCTGTAGGCAGGGACTGTGTCTATCTTATTGTTCTGTAAAGCGCCCGCCGGGTGCACAGATGGCCCTATACAAATGCTATTATTATTATTAATAACCAAAATCAATATTGGGGACAGCAAGCATAGTGGGAAGTAAATATAATGCTTCTCAGCCACTTTGGGTAATTTCAGATGTGACAGGCCCGAAGGCCCGCCACGCTGAACCACGGATCCCAGTCAGGAATCGGGCCAGCCATCCCTTAGACGTGCTTGCCTGATTCTCACCGGAGATTGGGAAGGGGTGATGTGCAGCCGCATGGCCCCGCCCCCCCGTGTTCCCCCAGCAGCCCACCCTCCAGGAGACGGGCAGGCGCAGTGGCCAATTCGGCTTCTGCCCCCGATTCTGTCCCATGGTCGGGACCACGATCCAGCCAAGCTGCAGGTAACAGACGTTACCTGCGGCCCGTCCCAGATCATTGCCAATCTAACCAGAGTTGGGGCCCGATCCCACCACGATTCTGGACCTCCCGGCGGCTGGAGGTCCAGAATCATGAACATTGTGATTCCCGCCAGAGATTCACTGGGGTGAACATTTGGCGGAACTCACAACAGATGTTATGGGAATCATGATCACCACAGGGGATTCACTGTGGTTGACTGATCTCATAATGTCTAAAAATACCCTTTGTTAAAATAGGAACATTTATTCCAGCCCTACTTGGGAATCGCTGGTCTAGGAAGAGAAGTGGTTAGGTGGAGGAAGGCAGAGAGTGAATACTGCCTTACCCAGGAAAACCTCGAGCACTCTAGCAGGGTTGAAACTCCCTAGCCCTACAGTCAGATTGGCTGCTGGAGACAGGGGTCCAAAATGGACCCTTTCAACTTAAGCCTGGTGGGGATTTTGTTGATGGTTTTCTCTGCCAATTAAACAGCATTGATGCTAGAACTAAGCTTCCTGTGCTTTAAGAGGCTTGACCATCCATTGACTTATACCAAAAGAGAGGAAGCTTACAGTGTGTGTAAAAAAAAGGCATCTCCTCACATTAGCATATGGAAGTTTTTACTGTTCTTTGTTCTTGATATCCCTATAGAAACACTAGCAATAGAGAATAAGCTGGATCATTCCCTCCTCTTGTGTATCAAGATTTGTTTACTACATTCCACATATACAACCAATGAATTACATGTGCACAACAAATGAAGACAAGGCTAAATTTGGTTCGCAGAACTGTCATAACTGGGAGGAAAGAATCCACCTTAAGTTGAAGAACCCATTTTGAGTTATCAGGGCTGGCAGAGTTTTTTTTTAAATCCTCTTTTTTTTTTTTTTTTAAGTTGAGCATATTTGATGCAAAAGGTAGGTAGATAATAACCTGATTCTAATAACTAGGATCCCCCAACCCCCACCCCGGTGCCATTTGGTGTTTTCAGATGTGACGGGGCCAGTTGGCCCCGTCACGAAATCAATGTATTCATCCCCCACCGGGACGACCCTGTCACACCCTAACAGATGTGCCGGGGGATCCCGGCAGGGAATCGGGGAGGGGGAGGGGCCACGTGGTGCAACGTGCGGCCGCACGGCCCTGTCCCCTCCACGCACCCCGCCGCCCGCCCTCTGGGGAGATGGGCAGGTGGCATGGCTAATGCCGCCTCAGCGTCTGCTCGAGTTCATCACGGCCCGGAATCCCACTGGGGATTCCGGGCCGTGATAGCCGACCAGACGTTACTTTTTTTTTATGCCTGGCTAGAATCACTTTCACCACGCTTCAGCCAATTTTCGCGCCGGTAGCCCGGGAAGCGTGGTTGAAATTGACTCCATGTGGGTATTCAGTGTGGCGAACATCTGGCGGCCGCCGAACAGATGTGCAGGGCACAGTGACCACATGTAGGTATTCAGCGTGGTTCACTGTGATCTCGTCACGTCTGAAAACACCCCATGCTGAACAGACGTGCAGGGCACAGTGACCACATGTAGGTATTCAGCGTGGTTCACTGTGATCTCGTCACGTCTGAAAACACCCGAAGTGTCAGATTGTTCACAGTAGAACAGCACTTTAAGTGTAGCCACTAAATAATAACTGGTCTAATAATATTAAGAACAAAATTAGTTTCTTCGACTCTGCTCCACCTCAGCAAGATGAAAAAAGGATGGAGCCTCAGGATAGAACAGATAAAGATGGAAAAGATAAAAGACTAGTGTAAATGGGAAATCCTTATTAGTGAATTAGTTATAAAAAAGTTATTAGCACCATTTCAATAGCACTTTTAGTTTTCAAAGTGCGTCACAATCCCTATTTAGTTCTCCCTCACAACAACGCTAGGAGGTAGATTATTATTATTATTATTATTATTCCCATTTTACAGATAGGAACGGAGGCTGAAAGATAGTGACTTGACCAAGGCCACCCAGTGAGCTCACAGCTGACATGAACCCTCATCTCCCAGGCCCAAGTCAGTGGCGTAACTACCAAGAAGCAAAGGAGTTTACTTGAGCCTGGGTCCTGCACTCTTGGAAGGGGCAGGGAGGGAGAAGGGTTGGCAACAGCCTGAGCACCACTAAAACTTTTCAGAGTGTGCAGGGGAGGGAGCAGGGCAACACTCTGTTCCCAACCCTAGCCGACTCTGAATTTTTCCTTGAAGTGATCAGACCACTTGCAAAGGACTCAGCCAGGAAGGAAGTTTTCAGACTGGGGGAGAGTGGAGTGCTATCCCCACCCCTGCCAACTTTGAAAACTCCAGTGAGTTTGCTGTCACTCCAGAGGAGGAACTGGGAGCCTGGGTGGTGACATCGCTTTCGGTAGAGGGGCCATGGTTAGTTTGGAGCCTCGTTTGGAGGGCTGCTGTTACTTGAGGGTTTAGGCTCATGGCCTGCAGCAGGGCTCGTTTCTCCCACCCCTCAGGCAGTAGTAGCCTGCAGCGGCTTCAGCCTCCACCCCGCCCCATGGCAACAGTGGTGGCGGCTGCCAGCAGCCCCCTTCCCAGAGTGGCAACCTGACTCCCAGTGGGCTCCTGGCCTCACTTTCCTCCCCTGGGGTCTATCTACACAGTGGCAGTCTAACTGTGGTCTCTTGCTTCGCCCCCCTCAAGATAAGTCTTGCCCTCGAGGTCATGTCCTCTGATTTCATCTTGAAGACTCACCCCCCACTTCTTTTAGGGGAGGGGGCGGTCTATAATTGGGACCTGGATCGCACACAGCCTTGCTATACCCCGGTCCAAGTTCAATACCTTATTCACCAGGCTATACTGGCTCTCTATTTGCTGCCTGCCCTCCTCACAATTACTTTGCACAAACTTTTTATTAAGGGGTAGGTTTTACGAAGAAAAAAATGGCACTTCAACACTAAACTTCAGTTGAAAGTCTATGGGTGTGTGATGCCTAACTCATTTTTTGCCTTGGAATATCTGTTCCCCTAACTGTTTAAGTCAAATGTTCAGTAGTTTGGTGGGTTTCTAACAAGTTGTGCATGTTGGCTAAACATTCTTTCAAAAGGGCCTAACTGTCCTATTAACTTTCATAGAGATTCTCACCATTCCACCAAATGGGACTCACCTACTAGTTTCATTTAAGCACTGTAGGGTGATATAGCCACCCTTCCCAAGATATTTTGAAGGGCAAGGAATGCAAGGTTTTGCCTTGTCAAATGCAACACACAGCACATCGGGCATTTTTACACACACCTTAAAGTGCTGGTCTTTCAATCTTCTGGGTTTACAAGTCAAGTCGAGTCAAGTTTATTGGTACTGGCTTCCGCCCTGACCATACAAACATCCAACAATACAAAAGACAAACAACAATCAAGGAATTTAAAAAGTAATACATAAAATAGCAAAGTATATAATGCATGAATCGAGCTGGTTCAATATTAAAATATAAAAACAACAATCGGCCTTGAAGGATTCTTCCAGTTTAATCTTTCGTCTAACGAAAGTAAGTTTAGTAAACCGGCTTTAATTCCTCAGCTCAGTTGTGGCCGATTTAGTCGGGACCTGATCAATTTACGCCGTTTGGTGACAAGGAGAAGAAAAGTTGCCACAGATGTTAACTGACTTAAATTCGACAAATTGGCTAGAAAGGTCAGTTGTTGTAACGGTTGGACCCCTTACCATCCAAAAGGGGCTTCAGCCAGATCTCCCTCAAGTGGACATAATATGGGCAGATGAATATCAAATGTTCTACTGTTCTACTGATTCCACTTCAGATAGGAAGCATGAACATTTGCGGTCCCAATAGGGGATTTTTGCAAATCTGCCCTCTACCACCGCGGTTTGCGTAAGATTGAAGCGAAAGAGGGTATAATGTCGCCTCAGGAGAGAATTCCCCAGTATATCAAGGTACGGTTCCCTCCTAAATAGGGTCTTACTGATAGCAAAAGTGGGGGCTTCAAGCAAAGAGCTTGAAAGGAGTTAGATGGACAGGCCAAACGCTTGACCCAGTACCTCATGAGGGTTAGTCTAGTCTGATGCTCTATCGAAGGGGTATCTAGCTCAGCTCTTACAACCACACCCAGAATACCAGCCCCCGTTTTTAGAATTCCATGAAGGAAATAGTTCTGAACCCGTTCCAGTGGCAGATAGTCCAAAAGCGTGACACATTCAGCTCTGAAGGTCAACATGGGCACTACTTTTGCATGGAAAACTTCTAATATGGTGGAAACAGATATTCCATAGGAGGAATTGTAGGCCTTAAGAAGGGCCTTAGCGCGGTGGAAGATAATTGGGCTCTATTGCTGACATGCTGAGCCCATGTGCATCTGGAGGTGAAGATGACACCTAAATATAAATATTTATTCACCACCTCTATAGCCAAATCTGAGACTAGTCATTCTAGTTTCTTTTGGAACTTCCTCCCAGCTATCAACATTTTAGATTTCTTTACATTTACCTCTAATCCATTTAGTGATGAGTACTCCAAGAGACCCCTAATTGCAGCTCTCAGTCCCTTCTCCGTCTGAGCAAATAAAGCCAAATCATCTGCATATTGTAATGCATAAAGCAAATAGGTCCGAATTTTTGGTGGATAGAGATTGCAGCTCTCACAGCAGAGATCAGGTCTGCGACAAACAGATTGAAGAGAAGAGCGGCAAGCGGGCACCCCTGACGAACCCCTCTTTGGATAGGAATTGGGCCACTGATAGCACTTGAAGTCCGGTCCTTCACTTTGACAGTATTATGTTTGTGGATTGCAACTAAGATTTTAAGCAGTGGTGGATCTATGCCAAAGGCCTTTAATTTACTCCAGAATCTCTGCCTAGGTACCGAATCAAAAGCCTTTTAAAAATTTACAAAGGCAATATACAATTTCCCTGATCTAATTCTTGTATATTTTGACATCAAATGAGTCACAATAAAGGTACAGTCCAAAGTTGACCCATTGGCTCTAAAGCCATATTGTTCTTTGGGAATTAGCTCCTTCCTATCGGCCCACTCTTGAAGATGTTGGCAGATAATAGATGTAAAAAGTTTACTGACTACCGGAAGTAAACTTATCGGCCTATAGCAGGAGGGATTGCGATGATCACCTTTCTTGAAAATGGGAACAATCCAACTTTTACCCCAAGACTGGGGAACTCCGCCTCCTCTAACTATATTGTTAAAGAGTTTGCATAGGATCTGGACCCATCACTGAGGCGCTGATTTCAACGCCTCAGCTGGAAGGCAGTCCAGCCCAGGTGCCTTGTTATCTTTGAGCACCAAAATCCTCTTTTCTACTTTGGAGTTATGAAACTCAATGGCAAGGGGACTTCTCACCTTAATCTCTCTAAGCGAATCGTCACCCACTGCATACATCCCTCCAAAGAATTGTTCCCATATCTCACTGGAAACCTGCGGAGAAGCCAAGTCTCTGGGTTTCCGCATCATTCCATTCAAAACTGTCCAAAATCTTTTGCTATCCCCCAAACGTGAAGCTGTCACTAGTTCGGCCCACTTTTTGTTGTGGTACAATAACCTTTTGCATCGCAGTAAGTGTTTGTAATCCTGCTTCAAGGCCTGCAACTGCTGAAGGGCTAGGTCAGAATATGACCCGACCCAGCCCCTCTTTGCTGAGAGGAGGTGGGATTTCAGATCTCTGCATTCAGCATCAAACCAAACAGGTTTTACTTTAGGGGTCTCCCTTCGGGAAATCATAAAGATACTTTCCTTTAAATGAACTATTATTTCCTCATATATAACAGTGGCTTGTGCAGAGTCTACTTCTTGATGGAACCGATCGCCTAATTCCCAAAGATTGCCTTGGTAACAAAGTTCCTGCATCCTACAGAAAAGAGCCATTGGATCCCACTTTCTTGTAACTAAACCTGCCTTAATAAATAACTTTGGGGTATCCAGAAATAGAACAGGGTCCCCTATCGCTATCTGAACTTCTAACAGTCTATGGTCACTTTCAGCTCTGATGTGTAGTGCAAACGTTGTTATCGTTTCCCAAAGAGCTGGATTAATGAAAACATAATCCACCACACTATGTCCCACCGAGGACTCAGGTGAAATCCCCATCAAGATTCCCGGGAAAGCTGCCATTGAGGGGAATGAAGCCTAAAGAACGGAGCAAAACTAACAGCTTCCATCCTGTGTCACTGAGGGTTTCATTCCGAGAATGTTTGTCGGGAAACAGGGTCGGCTGCGAGTTTCGGTCCCCCTCCCAACAGATATCTAGAGCGCTGGTTGTACCAATCCTCGCATTCCAGTCTCCTAACATTATTACCCAAGCCTGTGGCAACTTTTGTTCCAACTTATTAATCTGATCCTCAACAGCCAACCAGATATCATCTTTATAATAGGAGGAGGAAGCAGGAGGGATATAAATATTGACCAGAATATATCTATATCTTTTGAAAAATTGCAAAAGGACTATCTGGAACTCTGGTCGTGGGAGTCCAACACTTGTAAGGACCACTCTTGAGAGTCTGAAATCAGTATTGCCAGGCCCCCAGAAACCCAGCCCTTCCTCCTAAGTTTTTGGCCTCCATGTAGTTCCACTCAGAAATTCCCCACCCTACACGGGTTATTTGATGCATTAGCCAGTGTCCAGGTCTCCTGGAGGCAGACAACATCAAATTGATTAATGTATTCAATCCAGCTACTATCAGCTGCCTTGGCATTGAGTCCCGCAATATTCCAGGAGGCAAGTCTAAAACATTTACCCAACCGCTGCCCTTTGCCACACTCGATCCTCGTGGTACCCCCTCCCATATAGAGCTCCAAGCTCTCTTGAAGAGGGAGCCCGCCAGTATCGTGTCATCCTGAGTCCTGTATGCTTTCTATCTGAAATTGGTCAGCTGCTACAGTTGCAACATTACTCTCCAGCAATCTAATGTGACATTCAATTTCTAAGGGGGGCACTTTCCCATCATATATTTCCTCCGTAGCCCTTTTGACTGGTGGTGGCAAAATATTGGGGGTATTCCCGAGCTCATCTGGCTCCAAATAACAGGCTGCTGTTAGAGCTTCACCGTTTTGGGTTGACTCGTGCTGTAGCAAAATTACTAAGGGGGTGGAGGGCTTATAATCCAGAGTGGGCAAAACAATGTTCTGATAAAATAAATCCAATTTCTGGATTATGCTGTCCTGCTCTATAATGGGCAAGCTCTGAAATGCAGCTTGAACCATTGAAAGGTTATTTGCCATGCTATCTGTCAGGAAAGCTCCCAGTTCGTCTACAAGTATATGCCGAGGAGCAGAACAAGGAAAACCAACCTCCCCAGCAGAACAAGGCAAACCAACCTGTTCGCTCCCCAAGTCTGCCTCATTGTCTACTTCCTTTGGGTGCAGATTAATTAGCTCTCCCATTACAGGAACCTCACTCTGCTCCAACTTTGGCCCAGGGAATTCCAAGGGCCTCTCCTCTGTTACTTTCAGTGACCTTCCCCCATTCTGGCCCACATAGTCTCTACCGAAACTATCTGGATCTACTGTGGGGGCCCCCTTGAGAGGGGCCTCCTGTTTAGATGCCCATGAGCTCAAGCTCCTTTTGTGATAGCCCAAGGAGACAAAGTTAGATGTCATTTCTGGCACTTGCTGGAGACTGTTATCCTGACCACATAATTGGTTGGTAACTATGCCCCTATCTATAGATATCCCTCTTGAGAGTAGATATTACCAGGACTGAAAAATGTCCCAGACCATAACTGGAGAGGCAAAATGAATTAGCACTACAAATGCCCATCTCTGGGAGTCTAAGTGTGGTTTTCCTAAAATCCTGGATAGACACTTTACTAAATACTAGTAAGTGGGACAAATGAAGGGCTACCATGGTGCCCTTGTCCCACTGTGGTACATCTACACCCATTTGGTGTCGAATCTTGAAAATAACTATATTGGGAATCACCTTCCCCAATTTTAAACCTGGTCACGGGGACTGAGAGACCTTACTACTTGGTCTGCCAGGTAATAAACCACCAGACCTCCTGGCAACCGCCTCCAACGGGAAATATTCCAATTTGGCCATTATTTCCCTCAATTGGACACAAGCCCCATTCAGAGCGGTATTGATCTCTGAAAGACTACTAAAAAGTGCTGCCACCGTCCGTGCTATGAGCAAAGTTTGGACTTTCAAATAGGCTTGATAGTCAGTAACACATGCTACAGTAGGTTCCTCCAGCGGGACCTTTTCAGGGCAGCCCTGCAATAGAGAAATTGACTCCACTTCCACCTCTGCCCCGTCCACATCTTCATCAAGAGGAGAGAATCTATTATGCAATAAAGTACCTTTATCCTGAGGGGCCGGAGTAATCTTTCACCTTGTACTTGCCCGCACCAATTCAGCACTTGCCGCCGACTGTGGGTGGGGACGCTTACGCTCCATATCACTCGGAGCCAACACCCTCCTGTGACTCCTCACCTGTTCTCAGGGCCCTTGGTTTCAGATCCACAAACAGTACTACAGCAGCAGCCGACAACCCAGCTCCTGCTCCTGGGTGCGCCAAAGGGCGCGCAAAAGGGCTCACCCTTGTGTGAGCAGCCCTTCAGAGTGCAGCTCCAGCATGCGCCTCCAGCTGGGCCATAAGCAGCTCACGCCTTTTGTCTGCTTGCAGATTGGAGGCTCCGCCGTCAGTACAGAAAGACAAATACAGCTCCGACTCTCGCCTCCATAAACCCTGGGTTTACAAGTCCACAAGTAAGTTCCGGATGCATTCTTCACACACACACTGCCCTGAGGCAGCCTAAAGTAGCCATAGCTGTAGATGTGAGAGGCTGCCATGGAAACCAAGTGACCACAGCTGCCTGGAGCAAAGCAGTTTACCAGGAGAGCTGTTTATACCCAAAGGTTCTGGGAGAAGTTCTATGCATAAATTCAAAAAGCCAAATGTTTGGATGAGTGATTTAGACACACAGAAAGTGCCGATGTAACAGCAAACATCCAGGAGAAGTGTGTGTAAAAACACCCATTGTCATTAACTGTTCCTGACTCATCTGGGTTACAAAAGGCAGACTGTTGTGCTGGAGGGTCCCCACTCCCCAGCTCCTCCATGTGGCCAGGCCACATAGCAGCAAACATGACAGAGAGGGGCAGGAAGCCCACTATGCACATGCAGAGAAGGGTGTGGAAGAAAAGCACTAGCACTGTTTCAATAGCTGGCAACTTTAATTCTGAAAATAGTGCACTGGCACAAGCCTGATTGAAGTGAATAGAAACCTAGAATGTCAAGGTTGGAAGGGATCTCAAGGGACATCTAGTCCAACCCCCTTCCTGGATATAGGATGGATGACTGCAACTACAATATCCATGACAGAGAGCTACCCAGCCTCTTTCTGAAAACCTCCAGTGATGAAGAGCCGATGACCTCCTGAGGTAGCTTGTTTCACTGTTGAACAGCTCTTGCTGTTAGGAATATTTTTCTGGTAACGTGAGATTTATTATTTGTAGTCCTGCCCTCTGTTACAATGGAGAAGAGGATGGGACTAAAAATAATAAACAAATAATATTTGAAGACAGCTATCATTAGGGATGGGCGAACAGATTGCGGTTCAGGTTCGGCTGCGTTCGGTTCGTCCGTTCAGTTCGGCAGTTTGGTTAGTTCGCCTGGTTTGGGTTCGGCCGTTCGGTTCGGCCGTTCGGTTCGGGTTCGGCCGTATGGGAAATGTTTAGTTATGGGTGTTTTTGTTGTTTTTTATATTTTTTTTGTTTTTTATTTGGTTTTATATGGTTTTTTTTCATTTTTTATTTGTTTTTTTTGTTTTTATATGGGTTTTTTTAATTTAATTTTTTAATCTAATATTATATCTATCTATCTACACTAAATCTAACTGCTATTAACTATTCTAAATGCTATGAACTAAATGGATTATCTAATAAGTA
>QEPC01012896.1:13452-39535 GCA_003113815.1 Sphenodon punctatus | reverse complement strand
AAACTTAAAGCAATCTAATAATCCTACTCAACGCCTGCTGTTCAGGAACAGTGACTAGCTCAGAAGGTGTTGGGAAGGGGGGAGGCAGATAGTTTCATTTCTTGCAAGCCTCTCCACCCCTGGTGCCTGGAAGTCTGCTCCTCAGTGACTAGTACTACCCCTCCCTGTCACGTTCGACCTTCCAGTGAACCTTTTTTTGCCACCCAAACTCACCCGAACGCGATCCGAACTGACTGAACTGTTCAGTCATTTCAAAGTTCGGAATTGAGTTCGATTCGGCCAGTTCGTGTTTGGATTCGGGTTTGGATTCGGTCGTCCGAACAGACCGAGTTCAGGCCGAACTCCGAACTTCCGAACCACGTTCGCCCATCCCTAGCTATCATGTCTCCCCTTTAAGCTTCATTTTGCTAGACTAAACATGCCCAGTTCCTTCAATTTTTCCTCTTGCTTGCTTTCCAGACTCCCCATCATCTTGGTCACCCTCTTCTGAACCCATTCTAACTTTTCATTTTCATTCTTAAAATGAGGTGCCCAAAACTGGATACAATACTCCAGGTAATGCCTAACAAGTACTGAACAGAGTTGAATTATTACCTCTGATGATTTGGAGGCAATGCATGAAAATAGACATGCACCGTAACTCCACTTTTACATTTCTTGTGTTGCAGGGCTGCGTAGGGCACTAATGCAGCCCTGCAACATGCATAAGAAGTGTGAAAGCAGAATCAAAGCACATTTACATGTATGTCTGTTTTCACCCAATGGTTCTGCATTAGTCATCTTTGCAGCTGCATCATGTTGCTGACTCACGTTCAGTTTGTGATCAACCATAATCCCTAGATCCTTATATCCAAGCATTTGGCTTTTTTCCCTAAATGCAGACTTTACATTCTTGAGTAAATTTAATTTTATTCATTTCCATCCAGATTTTCAACCTATCCAGATTTTTTAAAATTTTAATGTTACCTTCCAAGCTAGCCCTCACATTTTTGTGTCTTTTGCAAACTTCATAAGTATTCCCTTCACTCTTTTATCCAAGTCATTAAAGATATTGAATAGCACTGAGCCCAGGACCGAGCCCTGCAGAACCCTACTCAGAACCTCCCTACAGTTTGAGGATGAAACACTGATGATCACTCTGAGTACAGTTCTTCAACTGGCAACCATCAATCCACTTTGTTGTAGTGTCTCCCAGCCCACACTTTGCAAGCTTGTCGATGAGAAACTCTGTCAAACACTTTGCTGAAAAAGCCTGACATCAAGATATTTTATGTCCACAGTGTTCCCCTCATCCACTAAACTAGGTAGTCTATCAAAGAAAAAGACAAGATTAGTCTGGAACAATTTGTTTGACAAATCCAAGTGAATTATGAGCAGTCGCTGCATTGTCATCAAGGTGCTTAGAGAGAGACTGACTATTTTATAATCTGTTCTAGTATCTTCCCTGGTATTGACTGGTCTAATTTCCCAGATCCTCCTTTTACCCTTTTTTTAACCCTAGCTGGTTGGATATGCCCATTGTACTAATCTGGTGTTGGGATCAAACAGACCCCAATCAAGCTATAATTTAAAAACAAAACAAAATTAAAAAAAATACAACAGGCTGAATCCCAACAAGACAGAGGTGATGCTGGTGGGTAAGGCGATGGAATTAATGACCCCCTCTTCATAGCTGGGGTCTGTCCTCCATTGGTTTCCCCAGGCGCGGAGTCTGGGGGTACTCCTCGATGTGCAGCTCCACCTAGATGCTCAGGTGGAGGCTGTGATGAGGGGTGCCTTTCGCCAATTACATGTGGTACATCGGCTTAGGCCGTATGTTTTGGACTCCAACCTGGCCACCATCATCCACACGTTCATCACCTTGAGACTAGACTATGGTAAGACACTCTACGTGGGGCTACCCATGGTGACAGCCCAGAAGCTGCAGAATGCAGCAGTCCATCTTTTGGTGCGAATGGGCCACTGGGAGCACATTACACCAGTGCTCCATTCTCTGCATTGGCTGCCAATAGTCTTTCGAGCCTGATTCAAGGTGTTGGTTTTAATCTATAAAGCCCTAAATGGTCTGGGCCCTGCCTATCTGCAGGACTGCCTCACCCCCCGGGTATTGGACCAGCCCCTGCAGTCATCGGGGGGATGCCCTTCTCATGGCCCTCCAAGTCTTCCGGGGGGGGGGCACGCAGGGGAGGGCATTCTCAGTGGCCACATCAAGGCTGTGGAACTCCCTTTCGGTAGGGATGCGGCTGGCCCTGAACCTTCCCTCCTTTTGTAAAAGCTGTAAGACTTGGCTGTTCCGTCAGGTGTTTGGTTGGGGAGATGGGTAGAGGGTGGGGGAGGAGAGGGATGGGGGGAATGATATGTTTTTATAATTGTATAGTTGTTGAACTTGTGTTGTTGTGAGCCACCCCGAGCTGCCTGTGGCAGGAGGGGCAGGATATTACTTTTATAAATTTGAAAAGGACAACAGCTGTCTAGAAATAAATAAATAAATAAATAAATAAAATCACACTATCAAGGTTTTGTAGGACGACGAGAGGAATAGGAATAAAGCAAAAGGCAGTGGGGGTCAGTAATACCCCACAATGACCACAGTGTTAACACTACCAACCAACTATACAGGAATGGCAGCTGAGTTTTCAACTGTGGTGCCAAGTGTTTACCAAGCAATTAGTGATTCTAATTATCTTTGTATTCCTCTGAGATGGCTCCATGAAGTCTGATATCTGCGTTTAGATAGCAACCTTATTGCAAAAAGGTCAATTCAATGTTAATGTTGACTCTTACTGACAAAAGGGTCACTTAGCAAGTAAATGGAGGCATCAGTAGAACACTTTGTATTCCTCCGAGATGGCTCCATGAAGTCTCCTGATCTGCCTTTAGATAACCACCTTACTACAAACAGGTTTTAATGTTAACCTTTACTGATCAAAAACAGCAGCTTAGCAAATAAATGGAGGGGTCCAAATGCCCCCCATATGGCTGATTGGTATGTATTTTTCAAAATGAACTCTGCAAGCAGCTATGATGAAAAAGACAGTGTTGAAGATTCACACCAGTATAACTGCAAAAAAATATACAACTCAGTTTAGGTTTGTAAAGTGGTTCTTTAGTTTGGGGTATAATAGATCCCCCCAAAGGCATTTGTAGTTATATTTTTGTACACAGGAAAATGTCATTAATGAAAACAGACACAAGGCTATATTTCTTTCTATTTCCACTTGTGAGAAAAGAAGGAAAGAACAGGCTCTGGTTAAAGCATTTAAAGAAATAATAAACATTTATTTATTTTTAACAGCATTTAGGGGGCGGGGGTCTATATTACACCCAGCACTCTAGGTGCATAGTACTTTCAGTTTCCCAAGCACTTCAATTGAGGTCAAACTGACCCCCAGCAATGACAGAATAAAAACCTTAATTTAAAAAAATTATAAGGGGGAGGAAATACCACAGGGCAATTGAGCCCATTATGGTTGGCAAAGTCATGGAGAGGCAGAAGTTTGCTAAAAAAGTTTGATTAACTCTTTTGTACCCCTCTTGGATCAGTTAGACCCCACCGATCGGCCTAGGGTTAAAGACTGGGACAAAGTTTGCCCATCTCCAATCTTCTGGCACCTCACCAGTTTTCCCAAGAGTTGTCAAAGACAGCTGACAGAGGTTCCGAGAGTATTTCTAAAAGTTCTTTCAGGACTCTGGTACATAACTCATCCGGCCCTGAAAACCTGAATTCAAAGTAGTTGGGTACTCTCTGACCACCACTTCATCTATTCTAGCTAGTCTGTCCATGCAGCGTCCCCCCAATGCACCATAGAGTTGCACGTGCTCCCCTGACACTCTAGGCTGGTGCCCACGACTCCATGGTACTGAATGGGGCAATAAACAGATGGGTGTGGAGCTGCACCATGGGTTCCCCCAAGAGATGGGTAGCAGCACCACATTCAGCCATTGCCCTGGGTTTGGCCAGCTTCCTCTCTGCAGCGTGGTCCTAGATGTTGTGGAGCACATAATGCTGGGCTACCAGAGCAGCCCCAGCCTGCTCCAGGATGCCTATCTGGTGGGTGACTGGTGAACCTGGGGGTGACAGAGGCATCCCTGGGCATCTCCAGAGCTGCTGTCCATCTGTCTGTTTACACCCAATGAGACGGCTACAGACTGGTTTGTGGATCTGAGCCTTTTTTTAAGGCTGTAACTGCCACCCGTGTAATTCTGGCAGCATGGAGATAGGTACATTTGCTGTGACTTGCTGCTAAATAGAACTACATTTTAAAGAGGCTATATAGGTGATGGGAAAGGGGCAGGACTGAAAAAGTTAAAATCTTCATCATACTGAAATTTAGAGTTGGTTAGGAGAAAATGCTACTTGAAACAAACTTTTTAGAAGTTTTCTTTAAACGCTACAGTTTAAAAAAACTAAAATATTCCAACAAGCTTCCTACTAAACAGCAGCAAACACAAAACCCTCTAACTTCCAAGAGTTACAATAACTCCTAGTTTATCCTTGAAAACATAAAAATAAGGATTCCTTGTTCAGTCATTATCAATTGATACGTCCTTTTGAACATTTGGGACTCATCAAGTACTTCTTTCAAACTAATGAGTTAGCAAAAATACACGCCAAGCTGCAGAGGATAAACAACCTGATGGTACTCCCAAGACCTTTTGTAAAATAGCTCTGTGATCCACCTCACCTCAGCATCAATGAAAATGGTAATTTCTACCACTACATGCATCTCATTTAAATTATTCTGTGGTATTTAGTTTAAAATCCCAGATCTATCCTGTCAGTAAATTTTTAAGCCTGAATAGAGTAAAAAGATGGCAGGGAAAACCACCATTTTAAAAGAAATTATTCTCATTTATCCAATCTTTCAAAGGCAGAAGTTTTTTGACCAAAAAGGTAGCCAAATAAACCACTAAGCACTTCCCTTGCCACCTGTAAAAGGGACAAATTCAGAATCAGAGCAAGAATATAATGATGGCACATAATAAATGTATAGATGTCTATGCATGTGACTATCTTTGAGCACAAAAATGCTGGTTATCCTTTGTTTTCCAAATATATTTTGAGCCATCAAATTCCTTATGCTTCTTAGAAATTATATTCCAGATAATCCACTAAAATTGATTGATTTCTGCCACTCCAACAGAGGAAATTACTTTAGCTACCCCTATATAATAGATACATTTGCTGAGGAACACAGAGGGTGTTTTTAGACAACCACCTCCCCACCCATTACCCACTCATCACCCACCCATCACGCATGTTGCAGGGCTGCATAAGGTGCCAATGAGGCCCTGCAACATGCATGATGGGTGGGGAGGCACTTGCCCAACAGCCAGTGGGGCCAGGCCTTGAGCCAGCAATTGACACCAAGTCAGTCAACTCTATGGAACCTAAATGACTCCAGAGGGATGAGACATAGGCAAAAGAGACTGCCTCTGCACAAACCATTGCAGGACCAAGTCCATGGTGGCTATAAGATATATGGTTGGCATCCATGGGCCTCACAGTCGCCATGCATGTGAAAGGTCTGCTGACCTGAGACCAGTTATTACACTACCATGAGACTGGTCTAATGGAGAATCAGGCTCACATGAGCCGGACTGACGGATAGGCTTTGCACTGCTCAGGTAACAAAAAGCTCAAATTAAAGGCATATTCACAATTACAAATTTACAAAGAGCCAAAAGAAACAGAAAAAAAAAAAAGAAGGTATGCCATAAACGATGCATAAATATCTTCAACATTATCTAGAGTCTCTGTTTGATTGTTGTAACTGCATTGACCATAGCATCATTTATAAAATTAAAAGATTGCAATGTTTTAGGTGGAGGTGTTGGGGGAAGAGATATGCCTCGTTTTGAGGAAACATACATGTACAGTGACAAAAAAAGTAATTAATCTGTGGAGGTCAAAGTACCTTGAGCTGTTTCACCTACTCCTGGAGTGAGCGAGCAAGCCTAAACTCATGTTTGCTTGGGCAGGTGCATCCCTATCTGCTCCCTCCCTCCCTCCGCCTAACAAAACCATGGACTTTATGAAGGAGTATTGGGGTTTGAATAATAGTATCATAGGGCTCAAAGGAACCCCAAGGGTTATGTAGTTCAGCCCACTTCCATAAAGCAGAATCTGTACCTACACTATCCATGAGAGATGTCTGTCTAACCTGTTTTTAAAGCTCTTGAGTGATGGGGGCCACCACATTTTCCCTTTGCAAATTATTCCACTACCTAACAGTCCTTGTAGTTAAAAAAAAAACCTCTTCCTGACTCATGGCCTAAATCTTTCCTCCTTCAGTTTAATCCCTTTAATCCCTAGGGACCCATGTTCACGAGGACCCAATAATGGCTATATCGGATCTTTTCAAGGTATATTGGCAGTATTGAATCTTTTGTATTTGTTTTTTAATTGGATTTTTAACATTGCGGTTTTCCCACTGAAGTCAATGGGGGAAACCGCAATGTGAAAAATGCAATACTTAGAGAACTGAGAACCAATAGGAGAACCAGTAGACAGAAATCAGATACCAATAAAACTGAGATCTGAGATTTTGCCAAAAGTCCTAGCCCTAGGGAAAATGCAATGAACACAGGTCTCTGCTAGAAAGTATCCTAAGCCGACTAGGGTGGCCAGATATGCACATTTTAGAGGCTACTTATGAAATTTGTCTCCGCCCGCCCCCCTCCGGTACGAGGGGATGGCGGGCGAAAGACCCCTTGCCACAACCGCCTAGCAATGAGACGGGATGGCTGGGAAGCATTTCCCGCTGCAGCGTTGCATTAGCCCCAAAGGCAGGAAAACGGTGCGGCTCGCGCTTGTAGAGAACCCAGTTGGGGCTGCTAGGCAATCCCGGCCAGTAGGGATAGGTCATTTTAGACACGTGGGCCCCGCTAGGAAGGCGGGGCTCACGGGCAGAGGATTCCCAGCTCCAGTCCCACTTGCGGCTGGAGCTGCAATGGAACGGCAGTGGGGAATGCGTCGGCCCGATCAAGAGGAGTGTTGGGGGCTAGGTGTTCCCAGCTAGGAACACCTAGCTACTGAGGGTGGCGGCTACTCTGCGGTCTCCCACCCAATTGGGGGTCAGTTGCTCCCAGCCACCAAGGAGCGGATTTGGAGGGGGGAATACCTGGATTTGTTTGCCCCCCTGTTTAGCGATCCCATAATGGATCCCGCTGAGCAGCAGGACAAAAAAGAAAAGGAAGGTTTCACGTGCCCCAAGGCTGATCAAAGCTGTTCGAATTGGACTGCCACCTTTTCTATTTCTATGGGGGTCATGATCCAGGCCTATCCCGCCTGGGCTGCAGACTTGCTTAAGTACACCAGTATTGTGCAGCAGGCCTACGAGGCCGGGTCACCAGGGGCGTGGCTATGGTACGATGAGACGTTCCACCATCGGGTGGCCTATATCCCGGGCTTGAGGTGGAACTTGCATGCGCACAACCTCTGGCTTAACTGCATGAGTGGGATGGGTAATGTGCCCAGTGGTCATTTGCTGGCAATAGGGGGGGCCTCGTCCGCCACGGAGTCCTTTTGTGAGGAAGGAAAGGAAAGGTGCTGCTCCGTCCACCTGACAGTGTTGAGAATTTGGTCGTTTCGGGAGATGTTCCCGAGTGGCTTGTAAGTTCTGCAATGCGTTCCCTACATGTTCGGGCCATCACGCAGCCTCAGCGTGCCCATGTGGAAAACCTGGCTCAAAGGGGAAACCTGTCCCCAGGGGGGCTGGGAGAGGTGACCCCAGTGGCAGTAGCTCGGGACCTCCAAGCAAAAGCGCCAACACCAGTTAGGGTCGTTCAGCTCAAGCAGGCCCTCCGAGGCCACCCAGAGCAAATGGAGGTGGCGTATGTAGTGGCGGGGTTCCAGCAAGGCTTTCGTATCCCCGCATTTGAGGTTCAGCAGCACCAGATGTCACCAAACCTCAAATCCGAAGTTGGGATGGAGAGAGTGGTCCGGGAAAAAAAAATCAGAAAGGAGAGAGCCGAGGGGAGGGTGGCGAGTCCATTCCCTCCCCCCCTCCTTCCCCAACATGGTGACCTCCCCTTTAGGTGTAGTACCCAAGAAGGCCCCCGGGGAGTTCTGACTGATCCACCATCTGTATTACCCCCGGGGCGGCTCAGTCAACGACGCTATCCCCAAAGAGCTCTCTTCAGTAAGGTATGCATCGTTCAACTCGGCTGTGTCCCTAGTTAGGTCTTTCGGGCCAGGTGCCATCCTGGGGAAGTGTGACATCAAGTCCACTTTTCGTTTGCTCCCAGTACACCCCGAGAGTTTTCCTCTGCTGGGCTTCCATTTTGACGGCATGTATTATTTTGACAAGGCCATGCCAATGGGGTGTTCGATCTCTTGCTCGGCTTTTGAGTGGTTCAGCACTCTTGTCGAATGGATTGTCAAGCAGAGGTCCGGTAAGGGGTGAATCACAAAATATCTTGATGATTTCCTATTCATTGGCCAAGCCAGCACTGAGGACTGCTTAAGCTTGATGCAGACTTTCCAAGCTGTGTCAAAAGAACTGGGCATTCGCCTGACCCCCGAGAAGACAGAAGGACCAACCACCAGATTGACTTACCTTGGCATTGAGCTCGATACGGAGGCATCTGTTTCCCACCTGCCTCGGGATAAGTTGCTCTCCCTTCATGCCAAGGTTGACGAATGCTTGGGGGCGGCAAAAGGTTACTGTGCACCAATTGCAGTTGGTACTAGGGAGCATTAATTTTGCACGCCGGGTGGTGGCACCTGGGTGGGCCTTCTTGTCACACCTCTATGCTAAACTGGATGGTGATCTGTCTCCTCACCACCATGTCAGAATCACCAAGGAGATGAAGGAAGACCTCCAGATATGGGCCACCTTCTTAGCAAACTTTAATGGCACCAGTTTCTGGAGGGACCAGCTTTTGCTCGAAACCGAGCTCCAGGTGCATTCTGATGTGGCTGGGAGTGCGGGATTCAGTTTAATATTCAGAGACCAATGGGCGGTGGCCCCTTGGCCCCCAGAATGGTGTGAACAAGGAATAACTAGGGACCTCACCTTCCCTGAGCTCTTCCCCATAGTGCTAGCCATCCATCTGTGGCCCAACGAACTGGCGAATCATTCAGTGCTGTTTTGGTGTGACAACCAGGCCGTTGTTCACATCATTAACACCCAGTCTTCCAAGTCTCCGAGGGTCATGAAGCTAGTGAGGACGTTTGTGCTCACCTGTTTGGAATTCAACATCCTCTTTCAGGCATGGACTGGACAACGGTGTAGCAGATGCCCTCTCTTGCTTCCAGATGGAGCGTTTTTGTTTGCTGGCACCCCAGGCCCAGGCGAACCCAGAGCTGCTGCCGCCGTTGGTTTGGAACCTTGGGTGTTAGAGCTGCACGCCGCCGTTCTGGGATCCCTGGCACCTCGTACCAGGACAGCCTATGACAGGGTATACCAGGAATTTCAGCAGTACCGGTTGGCACAGGGCTGGCCCCCACGTTTTCTGATCCCAGAGCCCCAGATGCTTCAGTTTGCCATGTACCTGAGGCGCAAGGGGGCGTCCCCGGGTACTATAGCAGGGAAGCTGTCTGCCTTGGCTTTCGCGAGCAACCTCGCAGGTCACACGCGCACCCCCCGCCCCCAGATCAGGGTTCCTTCATAAGGCACCTGTTGGAGAGCTGGGCTAGGAAGGAGGGCAGGACCCCTGACCAGCGGGCCCCCATCACCCCTCACTTGCTGCTGGACATATGTGGTAGCCTTCCACGTATCTGTTTCAACTGTTATGAAGTTTCGTTGTTTGATTCACTGTTCAAGTTAACCTTCTTTGGAGCATTTCGAATGAGTGAGCTGGTGGCCGAAGCAGCCAGGGACACATCAGGAAGGGCGCTCTGGCTCAACGACATCCGTATCGGCCCAACGACGATGGCGCTGACCATTCGTCAATCCAAAACAAATCAGAGGGGGAAGGGGCAAGTCGTGAGGTTGAACAGGTCCGCTTCGGCGGAGTTGCGCCTGGTAAGGGCAGTCGAGACATACCTCAACATATGGCGGGTAGCCCCGGGCCCCCTTTTTAGACATGCCGGTGACCAGGTATCAGTTTACAGCCATGCTGAGAAAGGTGTTGTCTCACCTCGGGATGCTGACGACAGCATATGAGACCCACTTGTTCAGGAGCAGGGCTGCGACTTTCGCAGCTGAGAGTGGGATGTCCAAGCAGAGTATCCGGGAAGTAGGCCGCTGGAGGTCAAGGGCATTTCGGACTTATGTGCGAGGCGCACTTCTCCCCTACCAGTCTTAATTTCCTTTTTCTTCCCCCCAGGTGGCTACCCACGGTATGGGAGGCAGGTCTGGATCGTCGGCCACAGCCTAGTGTGTTGGTCAGGCAAGACGGCCGGGCAGACCACATGGGGAACCCAGCTAGGCTTATCGGCCCAGGCCCAGATACAGTGGAAGGGTCACGGAGGCATGAGGTGGCACCAACTCCTGCCAGCCCTGCGTGTTCCCGTCCAGGGCTGACCGCCTGACATCCTTGTTATACACCTAGGCAAGAATGACACCCCCTGTTTGAAGGGTGTTCAGCTGATTAAGAACATTAAATCTGATCTGTGGGAAATTAAAAAAAATTTCCCAGCAGCTATAATCATATGGACCGACTTGGTCGAATGGATGTCATGGGGCAGCGGGGTCAACAGGGCCCGGAAGATGGTCAATAGGGATGTGGGTAGATGGCTCACAGGTTTGGGAGGTGAAAGAATTGATACCTGGGCCCTGACACACAGGCGCCCTGCGCTATATAGACGGGACGGAGTTCACCTGTCGCCAGAAGGTAACGATCTTTACTTGGAAGCTCTGAAGGGAACACTGGTTTGGGTTTTAGATAAGTTATGGATGGGGGGGGGGGTTGGGCTCGTCCAGGTAGCCCCAGCGACCCCTATCATAAATAAGAGTCATCTCCTTAAGAGATGGGAGACCCACCTGCCGAAAAAGCAGGGTATGGCAAGCGGCGGGGCTGCCTCCCTGGGAGGGGTGTCGAACGAGGGCGGTAGGGACAAGTATGGTCCCCCGTCTGTAGGCACCTTTATCCTTACTCGCATTCAAAGATTGGTCCCTCTCACCTGTGGCTGGGGCCACTGAGAGGAGGAGATGTGATGTTCATGGTTGGGGTCGTAATCGAGGGAACATCGAAACCACCCCTGGTATGTTGGGTTACTGTTACAAAGTCAAGTTCAAGTACTGGACCCGCATCGCACTAGGCGATTTGCCCCACCCATTTGTTAATTGTAATCGGATTTGAATAAAGAGTGCGGCCGTTAAATCCCAGCACTTGTGCCCTGTCTACTTCGGTGCGTCGGCAAACATGGATTGCAGAGCTGCATTGCTCCAATGGACAGAGAGAACAATTTTGCTATGATATTTGAAAATCATAACTATGTCCCCACCTTAATCTTTTATTATTGGCCAATCATTTCAAGCCTGTTCTTCAATCTCCTTTATTACCTTGTTGCTCTTCTCCAAACTCTCCATAGCCTGTCAGCACCATTCTTAAAGTGAGCCACCCAAACCTGCATGCAATATTCTAGATGAGGCCTTACCAGGAATGAACAGAGAGCGAGAAACAATCACTTCCCTTGTCTTAGATACGATACTTCATGTAAAGCAACCCCAAATAAGGTTCAGCCTTTTAGCTGATGCATCATATTGTTGCATATGATGCAACAATAGATCTGTCATCTACTGCAATCCCTGATCCTTTTCAGAACTACTGCTGCCCAGCCAATCATCTCCCATGTTTTGTATTTAAATTTTATATTATTGATTTTTCTTTCCTATGAGTAATATAGTACTTTATTTTTGTCTTAAATTTCATCTTATTTTTAGACCAATTTTTCCAGTTCGGTTTGGATTCTGATCCTGTCCTGCAGAGCATTTGTAATTCATCTCATCTTTGCGTCATCACGTTTGATAAGTTATGTTCTCCATTGTTTTATCTAAAGCATTGGTAGATATATTAGACAGCACAAGACCAGGTCATAAACTTGCTGAACCCCACTTGTTAACAGTTCCCAATCTGATAATGAACCACTGATTACTCACAGGAGTCAGGACCCTGGATTAGCTCCCATTTGCCCTGGATCCACCTGCTTGTATGAAGGATGCCCATCAGATGTTTGCCCCAGCCTGAGCAGGGGCAGCTCCATATGTCACCATCCCCAGTAATGAGAAGTACACTCTGCAGGTTAATCCAGCCCAACCTAAGGCAACGGGCTCCCATAAGGCACGTCTTATGAACAGCCCCTGGCATCCCCGCCTTCATACAGGCCCACAAGCACCCTGGAGAAGGCCATGGTGCTGGCACATATCATGAGTCATGATCCCAGAGGAAGCTGCCACCAGCTGCCTGTCAGCTAAGTGGCAAGGGTGGGGACAGGATGGTGCATGGCCCAGCTGCCTGCCCCATCAGCTGCTGGGCTGACCCCAGGGAGAAGGAGGAGAAGGAGAAGCTTCTGTGTCCCCAGCTGATGTGGCTACTCAGGCAGCTAAGGCCACTGGGGCTGAGCCTCCTCCTTCCAAGGGTCTGTTCCAGCAGCTGATGGGTAGTTGGCCAGGGAGCACGCACACCCATCCACCACTCCAATAACTGACAGGTGGCAGCAGCGGCTGCTTCCTTTAGGAGTCCAATCCTGCTGCCGCAGGAATAGATTTCCAGAGTTCTGCCCGTGTGACAGGCTTCCCAGGCAGAATCAGAGGGGGAGGGGGGGGAAGGGTGGTGCCTGCTCCCCCACCCACAGGTCCCAAGCATGGGTCTGCCCATTTAAAGGGCTCCATGCCCTGTCCTCGTGGGTGGCTGCTGTGTGGGGCCCTATGGAGCAACTCTACCCTCCCTGCCTGTGCGAAAACACCCCTTGAACCTTTCTCTATGCCCCCATTCTTTATACATATCATCACTGTCCTCCATGGAATCTAGTTTAAAGCCCACTGTAGCAGGGGGTGTTCACAGGGCCACACAGGGGCATTGGGGAATTAGCTCACCCCACTGTCACACCTATTCAGTCCGAGCCTTGGCTGAATCCCCCCTTTTCAGGAAGGGGGTACCCTCCTGTAGGACCCACCACACAGTCCAGAGGGTATCCAATTCACAGTCCTTTATTAGGACAGTCCTGTGTACATAATCCCTGGGGCTGCCTGCTCAGTTGTCTCCACCCAGCATACACAGATCCATCTCTCACAAGCCCAAGAGCAACAGAACCTCCCGCCATCCATCTAGCCAGGCTTCAAACCCCCACGCTCAGGTCAAGCCTTCTCCAGGCACGAGGCTCCCTCCTGGGCACAGCCTCCCCTCAGTACCTGGTTCCCTCTGGTTCTCCAGCCTTCAGCACCCTGGAGAGCATAGTGTGGCTAGGCTTCTTCCAGGGAAACGTGGTTCCTTCAGCTCCTAGGCAGAGACCGAATTCTCCTTCACTCAGCCTTCCTCTTATACAGGCAGAGTGGGCGTGGCTAGGCTTTCACTCCTCAGCCTTAAAGGGCCAGTGTCCTGCGCATTCTGACTCTCTGTCTCTCAGCCTGCATTTAACCCAGGCCGGTTCCTAGCTATGGGCTGGTTCTCCCAAGCCCATGCACATGGTCTCAGCTCTCTGGCTGGGCAACTCAGTCCCCTCTTAAAGGGGCAGCAGCCCCGCAGGACAGCTCCCTGCTACACCCACCGTACCTGTTTAGCAAGTTGATGACCCAACTTCTGTTCTGGTATCTCTCCGCTCTTGTCCATAAGCATCTCACATCATCGTTTATAATGCCCTCCATAAAGTTTATTCTTCACCAAGTACAGGATAAGTGAATTAATAACGATTTATCAGTACACCTTCTTCCCCACTAATCCTCTACCTCAGGGGTTTGGGATACCTATGCACCTTTCTGGCCTTGCCCTCTTCTCACTCAGCAGCAGACCAATCAAGCTGTTGTCACTACTGATATAAACCAGCCGATCTGCCAGCTAATCAACAGACAGGTGCCATCATTTGTCAAGTGGTAGGTTGCTGGCAGCGCAAGGGACCCTATCCTGCAATGACTTACCAGACGCAGCAGCCTGACAAAATATGGCTACTACTTCTCCCCCAGACCTTGCCCCTCTCACTTTTAGAAAGGCTGTAGAAGGCAGGGCCGGCCTTAGAAATTGCAGGGCCCAGGGCAGAGGCAAAATGTGGACGCCCCCTCAATCCTGCCCATTTCCCCATGGCTTTGCCCACTTCCCCACAGTCCTGCCCACTTCCCTTTGACTATTTCAGAGAATTGTCATATAATTTATTTTTAACCCGTCAGTACAGTGTGCACCAAATAATATTTTAATATGTTTTAGATGAAAGGAAGCCCAGGACACAGATATGGTTAAAGGGCAACAACTCTTATTTAAAACACATGAGGGCATGCACACAAGGATAGGAACAGATCCATGGCACAGATCCATGATCTGGACCCTCCCTTCTCTTGAGCATATGCGTATTACACTCCCAACACAGAATAAATTCAAACTAGGGATGGGAAATTGGATGAGAAATCAGAACTGGATAAAAACTGAAATCGGGTTCAACTGCTTCAGATTGAACAGGATCGGTATTGGTTCGTATTTTCCCCCCCATTGACTTCAGTGGGATTTTTCCCCTGTAAGGGTAGGAGGGAGATGAGGGTCCGTAGGGACCACGGAAGGGAAAAGGGGGAAGAGGGGGGAAATAACAAGGGGGAAACGACCCCCTGACCGGGGAACAGCGAGGACCGGCAATCTCTCTCCCAGAGGTACGATAGGCTCCCGGTAGTCCCCTCAGGTTATAAGGTGGGCTTTCCTCGAAGTCTACGAGGCAGCCCGTGTCATCATAGGGGGGGAGAGAGGTATTGCCAACCAGAGTAGAGGAGGAGAGTGGGAGAGTCAGCCTTGCACACAGGCACTCTGAACAAGGCAGGGGGCTCCCAACCAAGGTGCAGGACGCGTGGAGGGCAGGGTGATCAAGGTGCAAGGGAGGCGGTAACAGGGGAGGGGTGCAACACAGGGAATGGGGGAAAAAGGGACGGGAAGGAGAGTGCTGGGGGTTTTGGGGAAGGGGGATTCCCCAAAGGGGGGGGCTCGAGCGGTCCAGGAAGGGGGCACACGTGAAGGCAGGTCTATTCCTAGGGAAGGGGAGAGGGAAGGGCAACAGGAAGTGAGGGGCACACAATTCACACACAGTAATGCTGAAGCAAAAGGGGGAAGCAGAACAACGGGGGGGGGAATCTCACAAGAGCACTCAAGGCAGGCAACAGAACAGATACACTTAGCTTTAGTGGTAGGCAAGAGTCAGGGGCCAGCTTCTCTCACGATTACCGGCGGGGAATGGCTACCCCGCCGGCGTTTTTAAAGCTCCCAGCTGGTCCCCGCCCGGAAGCCCCGCCCCCTACTCCGCCCACCGCGCCGCTATGCGTGCGCTGCGTCGGAGGGGGGCGGGGCCGTCACTCAGTGCCTTCTCCTGCTGCCGCGGAGAGGCTTCTGCCTGCAGCGTGGAGGGAGACAGGGGCGGGGCTACCCCTCCTGACGGGGGCTCTCTATTGTGCAGCAGGGCTTGTGCCCGCTGCAACCTTGACGGTCGCGGGGATCGCCCCGCTTCTCCAAGTGGGGGTCTTACTCTCAGGGGCCTCTGGGGAATCCCCTTCTTACCCGCCCCTATCCCTCGTTGCTGGGGGTGGGGCCTGACACCCCCCCCATTGAAGTCAGTGGGAAACTGAACCTATTCATTTCAATGGGCAATACAAGGCATATAGGTTCTTGTGCCAGAATCAGATTAATCTGAAGCAATAAAAATCGAGTGAATCAGATTAATCTGACTCTGATTCCCCCCACATACACACTTCAAACATAGATCCAGCTGATCAAACAACCTCTACACACCCACAACACCCCTCATGAAAGTGGGGTGAGGAACTGAACCTCAGGCCAAGGGGTCAAACGCAGCCCTCAGCAAGATTTTATGTGGCCTCTTTCCAGTTCCTGGATTTGGTATTGCATCTCAAACACCAAAGAACTGAAAAACAGATCAAACAACCCCCTCATGGCCACAGCATCCCCCATCCCCTTCCCAAACCCTCCCTCAGATGGCCCAAGTCCACTCCCAAAGCCCCACCCTCCTAAGGCGTGCAGCAGCGCAAATTAACTCAAATTGCGGGAGGAAGGGGAAAGGTATATTCCTGGGAGGATGGTTCATTACCGCAGACGCTGCTGGGCCTAGGTCATCTGGGTCTTCACTCACCCCTCCCTCCCTTTCTCTCATTCACACTCACACACAGATGGAGAGGAAAGAAATTGCCACTGCCCCACCCCCCACCCACTTGCCTGCTGTTGCTGCTGTTTAAAGGCCCTGCACCACTGCACGTGTGCACACGATGGAGTCACCAGATTTCCCAAGTCTGGCATGCTGGGACTACATTTCCCAGCATGCCAGACTAGGAAACATGGCAACTCCAGCATGCACATGTGTGCGAGGGCACAGGGCCTTTGAAAATGTCAGTGGTGGCGGAAGCAGCATTCCTCTCCCTCCCCCCCCCCCCCCCAAGTCTGCTGTTGAGAGGGCTCGGTCAAGCCGGTGGGTCAGGGGTCAGTGCGGATTTGCTTTGGTCGGAGCCAAGGTGTGCGGGTGTGGAGGGGAGCCCCAGAAGCCGGCCACTGAATCCCTGGAGCAGAAGTCAGTGGCAGAAGCAGTGCTTGGAGCCCTCATGGGAGTGGGGCCCTGGGCAGTCACTATGCTCCACCCCACGGTAAGGCCAGCCCTGTTAAAAGGGCCTTTGGTTTAAGGACAAAATAACTGCAGAACTGTTTTGAGTGCCTACTGATCCCAATGATACTCTAGAAATGCAAAAGCACTAACAGATCTCCAGTGCTGGATCCAGACTTGCATTTAATAGAGTCTCATACAGTCTGATTCAACCTGCAGGTGCCTTGGACATGAAACATTTTCAGGGAAATAAATGGCTTATTCATTCCCACTGAGCAACGTCTGAATTCAGAAGTCACATTCAAATATAAAGCATGGTCCATCAATTAGACCTTCGCTTTAGTGAGTGCTAAATTCAACCATGCTTTTTAAAAAATTAAAATATAAAAAATCAAAAACATTGGCACTTCAGTAAAAAACAATCCCCTGGCGAAAAAGTAGATTAATTGATTCCTGGTAGGTAATGCACAGACATTAGTCAGTGCTATTATTCACCACTAGTGCTGAAAGTTAGTCCTTGATTTTCCTCGGAAAACACCGAGAACTCGATTTACTGAGTTCCAAAGTTTTGAGGAAGGGCAACTGAAAATTCAGAATTTGGAAAATCCTCAGACGAGTGCAGGGAAGGGTGCCAGAGACCAGCACTAGGGCCCCTGCTGCCTCTTCCCTGGCCCCCACAGGTCGGTGTGGGCTAGGGTAGGGAGGTGGGGCCTAATGGGGGGGTCAGGGGTGGGGTGTTTAGAGGGAACGGGGGGGCTCAGCAGCATCAGCAGGCCAGCGCCATCTTTGAAAAGGGCTGGACATGATCAGAAAGGGCCTGAGCATACTCAGTGGGTTTTTTAAAAAAATTCAAACTTACCAGCTGGAAAGAAGCCCCACATTGGTGCAGGAACCCTCCAGAAGGTAAGTAAATGTCCTGACACCCCCAATACTAGGCCTCCCGCTCCTCATTATTTACCCCAATACTGACACCCCCTGACCTCACAACTCAGAGAGTATTCGTCAAGGGTCCGAGGTGCAGTCTGAACACTCAGACTGCTCCTCGAATAATACGTATGAGTTTGTTTATTTTTTTTATTATTCGTAGCAGCCCTATTGACTATGTAAATGTCTGCTTCAAGTTCTCTAGCTACTGAGATAACTACAGAGAGTTAATATTTAAAAACATCCATAAGTTTGAAGCTCTCAGATAAGACAAGACTCACCAGAACTGTCCTGGGGATATTGAAAAAAAAAACTCACTGTACCTATGAAGGCAATAAACCTTCACTCTGTTTGGGTCAAGAGAGGTTAGGAAAGTTTCTTTTTCTGCAGTCAACATCTTTAAAAATAGACACAGTCAGCAGAAGCCCGAGAAACGTCCATCTGGAGCAGTTCGGTAGCCATGCATGTCAATTTTAAAGCTAGTTACAGGTTATGAGTTCAGGAAATGAAATGCAGACAATCTGAGAAATAAAAATAGCCCACTGCAATATTTGTAAAGAACTTTTAAAGTATTTTATTTCACCATTTTGTATAGTTAATCGAAATTTGAAGCCTAGCATAAAAATGTGTTACGTACACCATATTATCAGGGTCTCGTCTCTGTATTCTCATCTTTACTTGCTATTCTAGCACAGCTTGGCTTCCCTAGACACTAAGAAAGTTAAACTGCTCATCCACCTAATTTCTGGCTTCATGAGACTTTTAAGATGAATGCTGCACATGCAGTTCCCCCCTTCCAAGTGTCCTCATGTCTTGGGCAGGCAGGATTAATTGTAAGAATGACTTATTTACAGGAAATAGGATGGACATCATCCTGAAAACACTATTTATTTATTTATTTATTTATGATATTTATATCCCGCCCCTCCTGCAAGCAGCTCGGGGCGGCTTCCAACATTGCAAAAACCGTTATAAAAACATAAAACAATTTTAAAAACATCAACAATTTAAATACTTTAAAACAGGGCCCCAGGAATACGACGTAAAACATTAAAACAATATACAGGGTGGGGGCGATGAATAAAACCCTATCCCCCCTCCCCCCCCAAAGGCTTGGGTGAACAGCCAGGTCTTACAGCACTGCCGGAATGACAATAGACTTGGGGCCAGGCGAGCTTCCTCCAGAAGGGAGTTCCAAAGGCGCGGCGCGGCCACTGAGAATGCCCTCTCCATTGTGGCCCCCCGCTTTACACAGGGGACCTCCAAGAAGGCACCCCTGGCCGACTGCAGGAGCCGCTCTGGGGCGCGGAGAGCGAGGCGATCCCTGAGGTATGAGGGGCCCAGACCATGAAAGGCTTTATAAATCAACACCAAAACCTTGAACGTGGCTCGGCACGCTATCGGCAACCAGTGCAGAGTCCGGAGCACAGGTGTAATGTGCTCCCGATGACCCGTCCCCGTAAGGAGATGAGCCGCCACATTCTGCACTAGCTGCAGCCTCCAGACCAGGAACAAGGGAAGCCCCACGTAGAGCGCGTTGCAGTAGTCCAGCCTCGAGGTGATGAAGGCATGGATGAGGGAGACCAGGTCTGGGCCGGAGACTAACGGACGCAGCCTACGCACCAGATATAGCTGGCGGAAGGCAGCCTTAGCGACTGCCTCAACCTGCTGCTCCAGGCAGAGGTCTGCATCCAGTATCACCCCCAGACTCCGGACCTGCTGAGCTATAGGAGGGCGAACCCCCCTCCTTAACACATTTTCACTGACTGAGCATGTTGTAAGCATTTTCAGAATTAAACCTAATATCAATATTATTGGTGTTTGGTTCTGAAGTATCCACAAAGACAAGGCTGAAAGTCATTCATTATTGCAGTTTTGTAAAATGGAAGCCAAGTTTCTTAGGTATTACAATTGATTCAAGAATCTGGGGTAAGATCAAATCTTAAAACATCAAAACTTGCAAAGCTTGCTATAAAATCACAAAGAAGAGATTAAAACCCATAAATTCCCAGCTGAGATGGAAATGAGTGCTCCATTTAAGGGAATGAGTACTCTATGGCGGCCAGTCATGGTGGCCACTCTGGACTGGGCCAGGAACAGTGAGCTAACACACATGATAGCCTACTTTGGCAGTCCATTTCCTCAGGGGCTTGGCAGCTAGCCTGGGCTGTGATCCCGGAGACCTCCTGCGAGAACTCCAGGGCAAACATTTGGACTGTCCCCAACAAATGTGACAGTGGCTCGCCACTGTCACGTTTATTAACACCCAATTTTTTCTTCACCCAGACTCCAGAGACCCCCCGATTATCTGAAATCTGCATGTGAAGGCCCCAAAACGTTTGCATATTATGCTTGCAGTCTTACACTTCACTTTCATCCATGATATTATACGCACTATGCTGCGAAGTGCATGGAAAGTTAGGAGAATCCTTGTATGAAGAACCACATCTCAGACCTTCAGACTGTATACCCCTAGCTTGCACTAGTAAGACATTAATCAACATGAATTGTCTCATTGACAAGAATCTGATGTTACTACATCTTCACTAAATTCCTTTGGTCCTTATTTTACATACGGGAACAAGCCACAGCAAGCTTGTATAAATCACAGGGTGAAAACAAAAAAGATAGTAACCCACATTAGCCTGTGATTCACCTGCCTGTGTGTTAGGTGGTCACCAAATGTTCACCCACTTCCGCTGCAGGGCAGGCAGCTGGTTGCTACTAGCATGCCGTCTGGAGCTTGGGGGGCTGAAGCCTCCTCCTCCCCACCCCCTTTGTCAAGCTCCTTTGTCAGTTGTCAGTCTATTAAAGACCCCCTCCAAAAATGTCACATAAATCATGTCACTTCCCACTGCACGCATTTTAAATACTACTAATGTAGAACCCCATTTATTATAGGTAAAAAATATCTTTTAAAGTTCCAAACATAGACATTTTATTGAAAAATGAGTACAAAGAAACAACTGTGACATTATGACCAATACTCTCATCCTGCTTGTCACTAACCATCACAGCTTTGCTACCTCCCCCCTGCACCTTCTTGAGTGCAATTTTTTAGGAACAGTTACATGGGACTTGAGAGAATGAAGTGATGGGGTGGAGGAGAGAAGGAACCAAGGCAGTGGGAGTGTGGGAGGGAATCGAAAAACCTGCAGGGATGGGAAGATGGACAGAGTTTGGGCTTGGAGGGATGGAGAGGGTAGAGGTTTGGGGGCTAGGAGAAGGCGGCCTGAAGCACTCGAAGCTGGAAGGCTAACGGGTCCTGTGAGAGATGGATGGGGGATGGAGACCCTGGGGGCTGGGAGACATGAAATGGGAGTCCTGAGAGCTGGGGGGTATCAATGAGGGGGATACTCGAGGCTGGGAGAAGTGGGACTGGGGTCCTAGGAGCTAGGAGGGAGGGATGGGTATCGGGGGGGAACACTAGGGGTGGGAAAAGAGGTGGGGATTGGAGGCACTGGGAGAGGATAGGTGAGGTGGGGATGCTGAAGGCAAGGAAGAGGAGGAGAAGACAGACAGGAGGACTGTGGAACTTGAGGGTGACAGCTGTCCTCCAGGCAAGTTACAAAGGAACTTTCTCCCTCACTCCCCTGCTGTGTGGGTTCACTTAGGTGGGCACAAAGAGTCCCCGTCTCCTGGCAGCTATAGGCAAGGGGCAGTTGCTGCCAGTTGATGGAAGCGGCAGCCCCCAGGCTGCCTCCCCTTCTCCTTCCAGAAAAAAAAGAGGCTACTGGAGAGAAATCTCTGTTGGGGAGGGAAGAAACATGGAGGACCTCCCTCCGCCCAGCTCCAGCCAGGACACTCTGCCTCCCAGGGGGCTAGAGAATGGGCTGGCCGGGGCGGGGGGGGGGGGCATTGCAAGAGGAGCTTCAATCCCAGATGGCCTGTCCGTCTAAAGGTGGCCTGCCAGATGTTGAATCGGAGCAGGCTGTGCCTATTCTTGGGCAGCTGTGCCGCCAGCAATCCGGAACATCCTGAAGCGCCACCGGTAGGGTGGACTGCGGGCCAGGGAACCCACCAGGTTTGTTTAAACTGGACTCTGGACACAGGCAGATGCGGGGGTGCACTCCCAGAGCAGCTCCAGGGGTGGCCAGCCCTACATCCATCTGAAAACACCCAATGTGGAAGTGGCAAGTGGAGGAAGCAGCAGCACCAGCCTAGGGGTAGAGAGGCTAGCACTGGCCCCCAGCAGCACAAAGCAGCAGCCACTAGCGGTCCTCCCGAGAGGTGACAGGAGCCAATGGGGAAGTCATGACCATACCCCTCCCTCTCTAGCTCACAGGATCATCACTGGCCGAGGAGCGAACACAGGCAGCAGCGCTAGCACAGAAGGGGGTGGGGGGAGGGACAAGGGCAACAGGGACAGGCTGGGCAGTTTGTCCACCCACAAGGGATGTGTGCCCCCTGCCCCGGCTCATGGGCCCAGGTGCAGTCACCCCTCCTGTCCCTGTTGTAGCTATGACCCTACATCTGCATTCAAGCCTAATTATGCCTCAACCCTTTTTTGCACATTTCTTATGGCAGATGATTGCTTGGGTACAGGGATCATCTTTAGAATGGGCTTTCTTTTGTTCAGTAGCATTTCGGAGACAGCACAGCTAGCTTAGGGAAACCTGACTAGTGAATAAAAGAAGCTAGCAAGAAACAGGGCAATTATCGAGTGACCAATTCCCTGTTGTTCACTCCTAGCTTCCAGGATTCAGAGGCTTTGGGGCACCAGGAGCATAAAAGTTGCCTCCCTTGACTTTCTTGGTCTCAATGAACCTGGCCTCCATACATTTCTCTTAATTATTTTTAAAATGTATTTTACTATTGGCCTTCGCATCCAATAGCAATGAATTTGATATCTTTGCTAAGAATTTCATTCAATTTAAATATTCTCAGCAAATTAAAACAAACAAACCACCAACCAACCCTTTTCCTTCAGTCAGTATCCTGTTTTTCATATCTTCTCTCCTTCTGGGCTGTGCGTGCTCTCCCACACCCTACGGCAGCTCATAGCACAATATGTGTTGTGTCATCCCCTCTCCTCCTCCGGCAGGCCCTTCCCAAACAATGGGAACCACAGAACCACACTAAGGGTAGAAACAGACATAACACTAGGAACTGTGCTAGGGACACTTTAACACCGCTTTAATATTTCTTATGCATGTTGCAGGGCTGTATTGGTGCCCTATGCAGTCCTACAACATGCATAAGAAATGTGTAAGTGGAGTTAGCGTTATGTCTCTTTTCATCCCATATCCCTTTGTTGCCTCACTTCTAGTTGTCTTTTTTTCCTGCTGCTTTGGCTCAGCTGTATCCTGGCCTTCATGAAGGCTGGTGGGCAGCCCAATAAGCAAGATAATCAAGAGAGTGTTCGAAGACAAATGGGAGTAGGAAAAGTTTTAAAACTAGTTTGGCATTAATTCAATTTGAATAAACTCTCTACACTGGAATTCTGTACCATGAAGCAGTATAATGAAAACTTGTTAACACCTTTCTTTCAAGTCCATTTTTTCATTTATTTAAAAAACTCAAGCCTTTAGCAAACTGGGAAACTTTAATTTTGGAAAAAACGACTTTCCATAGACCTTAGCAATAAATGTCTATAAGTAGAGTTACAAATATAGCCAATACATGAATATAGATGAAATGTAAGTAAAGGGAAGAGTAATTGATGACTGTTTTGCCAGGAGGGTGGCTGAACTAAACTATTCTGAACTACATTAGTTTATCATACAAAGACATTTAATTTATTTCATTATACCCTGTGGGCAGTTAAAGCACCCCAAGGCCATAACATATTCAGGAAGATGAGTGTAATCGACAAAGCCCCCTTCGGAGTTCAATATTTAATAAAACTTAAATTAGGTCTCAGAAGAGCAATAGAGTGTATGTTAAATATAGCACTAAGGCTGAACTGTTCTGTTCATATGCGTGTATTTTAAAGTCATCACGACTACATACAAAGATTTTAAGATTGTCATACACAACTTGTACTGTATCATCCACCTCAGGATTGTTTTTAGATGAAGAGAAGTGGGAGAAGACTGACAAAAACACTACAGGTGTAGAGGATGAAGGCCTACATTAGAAACAAGTGAAAGCATTTTCTCATATAGGTGACAAAGCACATTGTGAAAAGATGTTTACCATCTCTTTTCCTAAATGAAGAGTTTCCTTCAAGCAAATAAGCTTTTAAAATTTAGTCTCAGATTGTCCACAGGAGTGCATATTTTTATCAAAGTTGTCATTTTGCCAACATAAACAAAAAAGTTCATTACTTATTCTGATCACCAGGGAAAGAAGTCTAAACAAGAATAAGCTCATGAAATAAACGAAGCACTACCGTTACAGAAGTACGACTTCCTATAAAACATAATATTCTTCATGCATGATTCTACAGAATGCAGGAAGTTAATTAAAAGGCAATGAAAAAAAAAATGCTGCACTTTTTAAAGAGGTATTTTTTAAAAGGGGAATGACTAATTCATGGATTCTTGGATATATCGACCTACCTGAATAAGCAAACTCTGCCCCCACATTCATGAAAAAGACATGGATATGGCAAGCCTTTAATGGCAGGGAACTAAGGACAGGGAAATAGACAAACACATAGCCAGAGTTTTGAAAATGAAGGTGGCAGTTTAAAATTGTATTAAGAATGGGAGAATTGCTTTAGACAAGGAAGAAATTAATGTGATAGTTTTCATTTGCTGATTATATTCAGAAACCACATTCTGAAATACATTAGCTTAGATTAGAAAAACAAGAATCACTATACTCTGTCCACTTTGGTCAATGGGAGGCTGAACATTCACCCTAATAGATGAACTTTAAAGAATAGGCAATTGCACCTAAGCTATTCACTATCATTTCTTAAAAGTATTATAATAGTCAAGAAGGGAAGCAATACAGGACCAAGGTTCAGTATCAGGTAGATGAGAAGATAGATGAGTTTTTGAAATACTCTAAGAATGCAATAGATTTAAATACAAGAGTTACTGGAAGTAAAGGAAATGTAAGGCTTAGAAGGACTTCGACATTTCTAGACTCTGGAACCAAGTTAGTATCAGAATACCAAAAGCATGAGCTGAGACAGAGACATGGAACTAGGAGGAGCAGAATAGGAAGACTGAATGAGTTAGTGGAGAAGGTTGGGAGTCATCTATTGCTTTAAAATTCCCCTAATTATGGCATTCAATGCCATAAGAAAGTCTAATTATAATGAAATTCTGCATTTTGCTAATTTTAGCATAAATGTTGTGCTAATTTTAAACACAAGTCTTTTAAAGTTAGCAATTGTACCAGAGCAAAAAATGATTACTAACTAGTGCTAAAACTCAGTATTCGAAATTACTCGGTTTTTACTGAGTGTTTCGGCATTCAACTTGGTTTTACCGAATACCGAAGGAATTGGCCTGGTACTCAGTACTCGGACCAACATACAGGGCTTTCCCTGCCCCTATAAAAGGTGACTCAGTACTCGGAAAATACTCAATAGTTTTATTTTACCAAATACCAAGTATTCATCTGAGTTTCCAAGTTTTATTAGGTCATCTGGAGGCTTGGGTCTTGAAGGAAAACCTAATCCCACAGGAACAGGTGGGTTTTAGGAAAAATTTGTCCATTATGGACAATGTTTATGTACTTCAGCATTTAATATCAAAATATACAAGAATAAGATCGGGATCCTTGTTCTTGGCCTTTATTGATTTTCGTAAGGCGTTCGACTCGATTTCTCGCCTTCGGCTCTGGAAAAAGCTGTTGGATGAACACCTTCTTTCCTTGCTCATCTATGTCCATTCCAACAATACAGCTACGGTCAGGATGGGGACTGACGGTAGACAGTCCCGTTCATTCAAGGTGGTAAGGGGGGGTCAGACAAGGATGTGTTCTGGCCCCCCTTCTTTTTAACCTCTACCTTGGTGATCTCCCTGAAAGCTTTTCCTTGGAGTTTGCTCATCTCCCAAAGATACGATCAAGACCTACCAATATTCTACTGTATGCGGACGATCTGGTTCTAATGTCCCAAACGAGGAGAGGCCTTCTATACCAGCTTAGGGGTTTGGTGGAGTACTGTACGGTAAATGAGTTAAATCTTAATCCCCTTAAATCCCAAGTCATGGTTCTGGGGAAGAAGAGATCTCCCAGTATTTCTTGGCCTGCAGGGAATGAGTCACTTAGACAAGTGGACTCTTATGTGTACCTGGGGGTTATGCTCTCCCAAAATGGCTCATGGGGTAAACACAGGAAGTGTATAGCACTAAAAGCCAGTATTGCAGCTAGAGGGATCCTAAAGCTGGCCATGGATTCCTCAGGCATAGCAATTTCTACTGTCTTGGGTGTGTACAGAACTAAAATTCAATCCTTACTGACTTTTGGAGCAGAAGTAATCCCAGATGGAGATTGCCAAGCTCTGGAAGTGGTCCAGAACAGATTTCTAAGGAGTGTCTTGAGAGTCCCCCAAGCAATCCCTGCAGCTGTAAT
>QEPC01012895.1:0-12444 GCA_003113815.1 Sphenodon punctatus | reverse complement strand
CAAAAAAGGCAACCAATCCAAGGCAGTGTAAAAAAAAAAAGCACCAAATGTAACAGTTTGCACCACAGGGAGGGGGCAGGGAGGGATTCAACAAGTGCAAAACAAAAAAACAGTGCCCAACTGCCACAAAGTCATTTTAAAAAATTCGAGACCAATGCAAAAAATCCAGACCGGCCAGGATTACCGGATCTCAGATTTAAATCCAGTACGGCTAAATATCGGCAATAACGGATTTCGGTGGATCCAGAATTCCCACCCCTACTAGGAACTAGTCCTTTCTTATTATGTCATGAGACCTTTAGAGCATTTCCTGAGCTTCTCCCCAGAGGGCATGAAATCCCATCTATGGATTTAGATCACTAGTTACTTGTGGTTTGGACAGTATGAGTCTCCAGGTATTCAGACAGAATAGCTTCAGAAGCATTGCAGAACTGGACACTGCCATCATGCCACTGCCACATGTTCTCCTTGAATGTACAGCTCAGTGCCAAAGCTCACTAAAGAAAAGACAAAACATTCTCATTAACTCCACTGGTCCCTGAATCAGGCTTCCGGAGCAAGAACTCAATGACCCTGCTCTTTTCTGGAGAATGACATTGTGATGGTCCCCATCCAGAACTGAACTGGTAAACTCAAGAGCTGTATTCAGAGTTGTATCCAGAGTTCCAGAGCTGTGTGAAGTGTATACAGGCAAGGCCCACGGTGAGGCTTTCTCGGTGGCAGCCACCCACTGCCCCACAGCTGTGGAATTCTCTTCCCTTGGAAGTTCACTACAGGCCAAATCTAAGCATCCTTTAGAGGCAGTATAAGACTTTCCTATTTGGCCAGGTATTTGGTGGGTAGGGATATGCTTTAGGGGGATGATGTTTGGGTGGTGGTAACATTTTTAGTGGATTGTGTTTGTGCCGTTAATCCGTCCTGAGCACCAGGGATAGGCTGGGCTACAAGTCCAAATAAATAAGTAAACCCGCAGGAAGACTTTTAGTTTTTATGGCTCCTCTCCTATTACTCCCCCACCACGTGTACTCATTTAGGACCAGACATAAACATCCTGAAGCAATGTAAGCTCCTATGACTTTCACCTACATATGTAGTCATTTGATCTTTCTTTCCTTCCCCTCCTCTGCCTACGAACACATGGTAGTTCAGGCTATCTAATAAGACAATCAGATTTATTTGCCTACTAGCTAACTACCTTTCCTTGGAATGGCATGTGCAGATGATTGATCCATCAATGATTCTGTAATTGCATCATGCACCACCTGCAGAAGCAAAACAGGGAGTGATTTCTGTTTCTCCAAATAGTACATTAGAAGGAAGTGACAGGGCACACAAACAGTCACACCTCTGTGAGCCACACTTCTCTACACAGATGGAGAAGCAGAAATAATGTCCTAAAATCAATGCACTTTAAGCTTGGTTTCTTTACAGAAGCCACTAGAGTTCACATATCCTCTGGGAAAACAACCAATGGCAATTAATTATGCCCAGTTTGAATTCAACAAGTTTTTCAAATTCAAAAAAGCAATTTGAATTTCAGTGTGCATTTTTGGTATTTAGTGATTTGGTATTTGAGAATTTTGCACAAAGCTTGATGCAGGTTGTATCTATCTACCTAGGTGTAAAGAAAAATTAACTCAAAGGAAATCCAAGGGTAAAGCAACCTGTCGTTCAGTTTAACATACAGTGGGCTTGATCCCATGGCCTGAGGATAACCTGTGGAAGGCCATGCATGGAGTAAAGAGTATGCGTATGGGGACTGTGCGGAAACCATGCAGAAACCCCCCAAAGCAGGAGGATAGTGGAATGACAGGCTGCATGCATGGAAACCTTGTGCAGGGTTCTTTTTCCAGTGCCCAAGCACACAGGTCTCCCTCCACGTGATGTTTGGGATCATGGCCATAGTCCTGTATTTGGGAAAACATTTTCTTATATACTTATATAAGAACACACAGATTGAGATAGGTATCTAGGGATAAATTTGTAGCTGTCATCATTGACCACAATGAACAAACAACAACAATTTTACATCCTACTTTTGAAAATCTTGGCAGCTATTTTCCTCACTTGGAAGTGATTGTGTGGGAATTTCATGCCTTTGTTTCTTTTGAAACTCAGATAGAAAGGGCACTGTGCTTTTGAAAGGGAAACAGACTAGGGCTGAAACAAGAATCATGATGATTTTAGCAAGAATCTCGTGAGAATCAAGAACCAGCAGCGAGATCTCAAGAAGATCTTGCTAACAGTTTGAGATCTTGTGAGATTCTCGAAAAAGTTTTTTAAAAGATCTGCGTGTATGAAAAATGGCCACCTCGGCCATTCTGCACATACGCAGTCCTTTTCCAAGATGGCACAAGCTGCGTTGGCGCTATTTTGGAAAAGGCCAGCTGGTCTGCAAATGCATGGAATCAGCTGCCCTTTTCCAAAATGGGGCCAACGTGGCCCGCAGCATCTCGGGAAAGGAGTGTGCATGTGCAGAATGGCCATGGCAGCCATTTTGTGCATGTGCAGTGATTATTTAAATTCATTTGGGGGGGGGCAACCTCGCTTTCCCCCCGATCCTGCATAGAGAAGCTGAAGAAGGAGCAAGGTATCCAGCAGCTGGAGCAGTCCCAGTGAATACATGGTGTGTACAGGGCTTTTTGCAAACCTAGGCAGGGTTTGCAAAGGTCCTTCCTGGGTCTTTTTTTTGGTGGGGGGGGAGCTGTTTGCAAGATTCTTGCTTTTCTTTGGCAAGAATCCAGGCAATTCTCGGCTCATTCTTGTTTGCACGAACTAGCCAAGAACCCCGTTTCTCATCAAGAAAAATGAGAATTGCAAAACAGTTTCAGACCCAAAACAGACCTTTTTGTGAGTGTGATTCAAACTCACATAATGGAGCCCAGCAGCATTCTGAAGTTGGAGTTGTTTGTACAAGCCAAACTCCCTTTGCATGGTACTATATGGGTAAAACAAATATCATGTTGAGAGAGGCACAAAGGTACAGACTGCACCAGCAATTCATTTAGAAAAATATGGATCAAATTGTTCTAGACACCACTGAACTAGCAGACAAAGGGGATGAACCTCGCACCTTCATAAAATTTACCAATAAAGAACAATTTAAAGTGAAATAGGACTCCAATTAACAACAGCTCCATAAGAAAAACATTCAAAAAACCTTCCTAAACTCACGGTTTTGGATAACCAGAAGACCTAGTTCAGCAGACTCTTAAGACTGTACTCTGGGTCGTTTGACCCTAAATACAGACTTCAAAGCCTGTGGCTAGTTCCCATAATAACATTCAGCCTGTATCCCTCCCTAGGGCTGACCGATTCTGTGAGACTTCAACACATAAGCCTTTTGCACTGAGGTCTGACTTCAAGCATGCAGATGCATGTGCACTGAAGCCTGACCTCTTCAGCACATAAAGAACTTATGTGAAGCAAAACCTTTTGGGACACATCTGACCTTCAAATAACCAAGGCTCTGTGAAATTCTGCAGAAAGAAACCCCATAGGGCCCTATAGATAAGCAGGAGCTTTGCTTACCTGGAAATCAAATAATGAAAGTTTCAGAACGGGTAAGGCCATTGAAGTGGCAGTATAACTAAAAGATTCTCTATATAGCACTGAATCTTCATCTTCAGGCAGATTCCATCTCCGATGATCTGTCAGAGATACGGTCCCTGTTCTGATGACACTCCAGAGCAGGAGTGTCTGACCTCCTTCCCAAGATAGCGTAATTTTACACATGCGCACTAATACAACTCTTTTTTTGTGCATGTGCAAAATGTATTTTTTCCCCAATGTGTATGTGCAAAATGGCACCATGCTGTTCCGGGCAAAACAGCATGGTGTCATTTTGTGCATGTGCAATGAACAGAATACATTCTTGCTGATGTGCAAAAGGGAGTTGTGTTAATCTGCTAGGACAAAGCAGCACTGCCTGTGCTTATGGAGGTGGGCAGGGGGCAGTCAGAACCGATTACAAAGATCTGGTTTGGTCTAAAGTCCACACTTGATCCTCAGCTCGTTCAAAAAGTCATCTGCCATCCAGGAATTATTTGAAATTTATGACTGGTCAGACCAGCACGTTACAATCACTGGGCGAATGAGGATTGTGTGTCCATCAACTATTAGGAAGTGTGTTTCTTTTGTTTTTAAAAGGAAGAATCTAGGCAAAAGAGACTTAAAACAATGAAAAATGAGAACGTTAGAATACATACTGAATAATTGTTTTGCTTTTTAGAGCCAAAATGAATGTGAAGCCACAAATCCAATTCAGTTATTCATTGACTGAAATCCAAATGTGCTGCTTCTGAGAAATTCACCGAATTTGTCACTTTGTTTCTTTCTTCTTTGGTACTTAAATTGTTCAACATTATCGTTGTTGTACACTTTGGCTCTTTGGCATTAGGGTGTGATCCGTAATGTTTTCTATTAGTTAAAAAAAAAAGAATGGAGTCCCTTTTGTTTTCATGTCTAATGTTATGAAAACAGCTGAATAAGCAAACAATTGTCATTTGTTTTTATCCATTTTCATTTTTTCCATTTACTTTTAAAAAAAAATAACATTTAAAAAAAAATCACTTTCCATAAACAAGACAACCACTAGAGGCATTCTTCACATGCACATTATTTTCCAAAATGGTACTGGTAGCATCACTGTCATTTTGGAAAAGGGCAGCCTAGCTGCCCTTTTTCAAAATGGTTCCAACATTGCTGGTGCCAATTTGGGAAAGGGTGTGCATGCGAATAAGGGCCCCAGTGGCCTTTTTGTGCATGCAAAGCCATTAAAAAAAATGAAAATAAAAAATGAAAACACAACATGGAAACAGTAGCGTCATTTATGAAAACCCCTAAAAACAAAGGTGTTTTTGTAAATGAAAACTTAAAACAAAAATGATAGGCGTTTGAAAAAGAATTACCAAAGAGCTCAAGAACAAACACAAGAACAATGAACAAAGTGACAAACCATAAACAAACCTGGAAATTTCAAAACATAATTTGCTGGCAAAGTAACAATGGGCAAGCAGATTTAAATGGTATTCAAATCAAACTGAAAGGGAAAGTCTTATTCAGACTCTAAGAGGGAATTAGAAGAACAATTTGCAAAGAACATAAAAACAAATGAAGATATTATTAAATGCATCAGCTTGGGAGAATATTAGAGGTGTGCACTAGGGATGCGGTTCGGATGTTCGGATTTCGGACCGAACTCGGTCTGTTCGGACATCCAAACTGAATGTCCGAACCAAACTCTCGAATGATCGAACAGTTCGGTTGTGTTCGGATGAGTTTGGATGAGTTTGGGGGCAGGAAAAACGTCTTTTCAGGATCAAAAATTAGGTTTCGGTTTCGTTTCGGTTTTGATAGCGTTATTTTTGACTGTTTGGCCAAGTTTGGCCAACTCGAACTCGGCTGAACCGAACCATAGAACCTGAACTCGGGTTTCAAACCGAACGACCAAACATCCAAACCGCATTCTGTTCACCCATCCCTAGTGTGCACTAGGGATCCATGTCATTTTTTGTTTTCATTTTTCATTTTTGTTATTTAAATATTTCTTTTTTGTTTTCATAAATATCAACCTTTTTGTTTTTGTTTTTGCTTTTGCTTTCCAGTGGTTTCAATGTAAAACACATTTTCAGCTTTAACTTCCTTGTTTTTTTTAAATTATATTTGGATGAATCATGGAGGACTTGTACCTCCAATGGAAGGCATTAAGTATATTAAATTTCAAAAAGATTTGATAAAGGAATACAATTTTATAAGCAGTTGAATTCTATTTCACAAAAATCTGCATATACATTCTTGGGTGTAACATCTTTGTATTCCATCTAATGTGGATGAAACTTATCAAGTTTATACCCCTCTCCAAGTTTACTATCTATGCCAACATTCAGAAAGATTTGAATGTTATTTATCCCTTGTCTCTCCCTATGTCCCCTCTCCTTGTCTCCACCTTCCGTGTCTATTAGTGTTAGGATGGGTAGGTAATGGGGGGGATTTTCCCACATATATCGCCTAGCCCCTTTTGCCTGGACCTCTTTCTCTCGCCAGTCGCTGAGCCCCACTCGAGTATCTCGGGGAAAACAACCCCTCAGGATAGTGGTTGGCCTAGAATACCTCAGCAAAGGATACCTCAGCAGAGGCGAGGCCGTGTCATCGTCGGGGTGGAGGAACACAACCTCGAGTGGAGCCCCCTCTCTCGCTCCACCTAGTATTCCCCAAACACCCCTAACTCTCAGTGCTCTAAAAGGGAATCCGGGAGAGGACTGTGTTATCCTGGTGAAGGGTGACAGGGGACGGTTACCCGGAAAGGAAAGGTAGGGAAGTTCTTGCACACACTCACAGGAAGGTAGGGGCCCAAACAGAGATAGGTACAAGGGGTGCTCCAACTTACTTACCACACTCACTTACCTCACACTCTCTCACCACACACTCGCTTTCTCTCTCTCGCCTCGCACTCACTCTCTCTTGCACACCGTCACTCTCTCAACCTCACTCCACTCTCCTCAATCGCTATTGCTCTCTTTCACAAGTCGCTCAGAGCCAGTCTCACAGCGCTGCTGTTCTCCGGCAGTGCTGTGTTCTTTCTGCCTTCCTTATGAAGGGCTGGCCCCATCCCTGCGTTCCCACAGCCGCGCCAAACTTTGGGGTGCTGGAACCACGCCCCCTGGATCAGCTGCAGGTGCATCTGTCTGTTTCTGGCTGGCTGGCGGTGCCTGCGGGGAATCCCGGCTACTCTGAACTGCGCTCTGCTGCTGTTCTGACTCTTCTGACCCCGCACCTTCTCCCTCTTCTATGGGGGCCTGTTTGTGAGTGTGTGGGGCTTGTTGTCCTCGGACCTTCTTGCGTTGTGCCCAGCCCCACTTCCCCTGCCTCCACTGCCTTACAGTACCCCCCCACGGCCCCCTCCGGGGCAGGTGAGGGCCAGGCTTCAACAGATAGCGGACATGGAACCGCCAGACCAGGATGGGGGCGTGAATGTTCCTGGCTGGTTCCCAGGAGCGATCGGAAGGGGGGCACCCCTTCCAATCTACAAGATAATACAATGTACCATGAACACCGTGTGAATCCAAGATCCCCTGGACCTCGAACTCGGCATCTGCAGGGACGTCACACAAGGGTGGTGGGGATGGAACAGCAGGAAACAGAGGGGGGCAATAAGGTTTCAGAAGGGAAACATGGAAAACTGGGTGGATTCGAGAACGTGGGGGTAAGGTCACTTGATACGTAATAGGATTAACCTGCCGTGCAACAGGAAAAGGCCCTATGTAGTGGTCTTCGAGTTTGGATGACGGGCGTGCAGACGGGTATCATCTGCGGTCCACCCAAACAAGGTCGCCGACCCGAAACAAGGGGGCCGGGCGTCGTCATTCATCCGTCCATTGTTTATATTGTTGGTGAGCTAGACGAAGGTGGTGCAAGGCTAGGGCCTGAGCCTGGTGTAAATGGGAAATTAGTGCCCCGGCGGCTGGGACCTCTGTGGCAGGAACCTCAGGAAACATGAGCCTAGGGTGGAAACTGTATGAAACGTAAAAGGATGAGGTTCCTGTAGATGCATGGCTGGCATTATTGTATGCAAATTCTGCGATTGGGATAGGTTCCACCCACCCATCCTGTAAATAGTTTGTGTAGCAGCGAAGATACTGTTCTAATGCTTGGTTTACCCTTTCTGCTTGCCCATTTGTCTGAGGATGATATGCTGTCGAGGGGGCCAGATGGACCCCTAATGCAGTGAACAGAGCTTTCCAGAAGTGAGCAATAAATTGTGACCCCCGGTCNACCTCCACTGCCTTACAATTAGATTGTAAGCCATAGGCAGGGACCACGTCTATCTTATTGTTCTGTAAAGCACCAGGTACACAGCTGGCGCTATGCAAATGCTCAATAATAATAATAAAGGGTCCTGGTGGTATAAGTAATTAACTTATGAATGTATGTCTGACTGTGACAACTTTGTAGTCCAGCCAGTGTACATGAAGTTTGGAAGGGCTGTATCAGAAAATATCAGAAAGATGTGATAAAGAGTCCCAATTTTATAAGCCTGCACAGCATAGGCAGAGAATGAGCCTATGCCAGGATTCTTTTAAATGTATCATTGTGGTATAAGATTGGTTTGTGATGCCAATTGGCCAGCAGAAATGTCAACCAAATTTCCTCATTCTGTGCTGTGACCATCCCAACTTCTATCCTACAATTGTTACTGTGAAGTTGGAAGCATCTGTTTACGAAGGAGCCAATAGAGATTCTCTTATGTCCTCTGTCACAGTGCTGCCGGATGTGATTGTGATAACTGGCCATCTTGGATGTGTAAACTATGTCTTCTGATTGCTGGAATGCTATCTCCAAAGTCCCATTTATGTCCCTTCTATGCCCGCCTCAGAGCTGCCCCCATGCCCACCTCGAAGCCACCAAAGATTGGTCCTGTAAAGCTGGCCAGTGAATGTGTCTGTCAGTCTGTTGGGTTTCTCCTCATTCTCCCTCCTATAGCGTCCCTCCCCCTGCCATACCAGGTGCCTGCCTTTGACTGGCACTGCATGTGCTGCTATTTATCTGAATAATGGTCTTCAAGGGGACAACTTCAATTGCTTATAAAACTGTGATCCTTTATCAAATTGTCCTGTAGTTTGTCAGAGATGACAGGAAAGGTGTGGGATATATTCTTGCCAAATATCTTGTAAACAGAATGGAATATAAAAAATGTTACAGCTGGAAATGCATTTTCAAGTTAATGGCTTATAACATCAGGACACTTTATTCAATCTTTCTGAAATTTTCAGGATTGGTAAAAGTATGGAGGGACATAACATTCCAAGGTTACATGCAAATTGGATGGAAGATAAAGAAGTTGGAGCAAGGAATGTGTATGGAGCTTTTCTTAAAATCACAACATTCAATTGCTTCTAAAATAGGTTCGCTTTATCTAATCTTTACAAATTTTGGTACACATAGTGTTGTGGGTACAATCTGCCCAAGTTTCATCAGAATTTAATAAGAAACAAAGAAGATATAGCCATAAATATGTTTTTCAGTGTTTTCCTATTATTTCAAAAACAAAAATTCATTTTTGTTTTTGTTATTTTTCATTTTTATAATAACAAAAAAGAAAATCAAATTTTTCATTTTTGTTCTAATAATGAAAATGAATTGCAATAGAGAATAGACCAAATACTAGAGAATAGTATTTGGTCAGTAGAACTACCATAGATTGCAGTCCTCCAACCACTTTGTCCAAGGAAGTATGATTGACTTCGGTGGGATACTTCAGAGTAAGTGACGGTATAGTTTTCTGCCAAGAGTTTGTGTTAAAATTAGGAATGTGCAGGGGGAGGTAGGGGGTTGTGCTTTTTGTGTGCGTGTTGTTTTTTTTTTGTCTTTAATAAAAATTTACTCCAGATAAGGGTATTTTCAGATGTTACCGGATCACAGTCAACCACCCTGAATCACAGTGGATTCAGGGTGGTGGCTGTGATTGTGTAAACGTCTGTATGAGCCCCGCCAGATGTTCACCATGGTGAATTCCTGGCTGAGTTCAAAGCTAACCACGATTCTGGAGGTGAGACTGGCCTCACCTCCAGAATCGTGGTTACTGAACCACGATCAGAAATGGGGCGAAAGTACCATCTGTTACCTCGCCTCCAGGCCAGCACATCTAAAGGACTTCCTGTCTGATCATGGACCACGATCAGAAACGGATCCCAATCCAGGGTTCAGCGTGACGGCCCAAAAGGCCCATCACATCTGAAATTACCCAATGAATGGAACATGCTTTACATATTAAACTATAAATATTACATAATGGATGGTATATAACCTGTAAATAAGTGCTTTTAAATAAAGGCATGTAGACTATCATGAGAAAAGAAAAGCAATGCACGTGTGCATTTTACTTCAACCTAGTGCAATAGGAAGCCACCCACCCCCATGTACCACCTCCCTCTTCAAGCACCAAGTCCTCAGGTTCCCGCTTTTGACACAAGATCCCCCAAGCCTTCTATTCCTGGATCTCCCCTTTATTCCCCAAGATGTCCTCCCTCCCCCACAAGATTTTCCCAAGCCCCTGGGTCTCCCCTTTCTGCCCAAGCCCCCCACCCCTGGGTCCCTCCTGCTCCTGAGTCATCCCCTCTTGCCACACCACTTTTCCAGGCTCCCAAGAGGCCCCACATCACACTGACACCTCCTTGCTTCATCCACAGTCACATCCTCCACTTAGATTATTTACTGTCTTTCCAGTTGTGTGCAACACTCTAATTGGTCCCTGTTTCTAGGCGGACCAATCAGGTGTGCATTGTGTGCTGCCCTGATATCATCCACCCTGGAAACTGGGACTGATTTGAGTGTTGCACTCATCTGGGAAGAGGCTTTCCTGCTCCTCTTCCCACTTAAGTAATTTACTGTCAGATCCCAGCTAAACTCTGCAGCTTAAGGTTAGCCTAACAACACAACTGGCCTGGGATTGAGTCTCTGAAATTGGTTGTGGGGACTTGCTGAATTTCAGACCCCTCCTTCTCCGAAAAGACATTCCATCTTTGGAAGACCCAAAATGCACACCCCTAGTTTAGATCAGAGGATCCTATGGAACACTCCATTTAGAATGTAGCACTATTTTCTATCAGAAAATGAATCACTTGAAAAATTCAGGGGGAGCCCTATTCTAGGCTTCACTGGAGCAGATGAGCAGAAAGTAGACAGAGGATTAATGCCATCCCAGCTACTCACTGGCCTGAGCAGCTAGTGAAGGAACTGGACTGAGAGTAAAAATGTATTGAGAGACTAGGCTGAGGTATTATCCCTTGGAACAGAGAGGCAGCATGGAGGATATTGTGACTCAGGCTGCTTGTAAATGAGATGGGAGGAGGGGGGAGAGTGAAGCGAGCAGCGATCACACCAGGGGGATTCCGTGAACCTCCACTCATGTGCACAGAGTTTAAAACATTATTAGGTAATTTCTGGTGCAATTTCACTGACGGATTACAGGGCTCAAAATCCAGTTTTGTTTCCAGCTGAGTTGAAAAGGGTGGGTTAAATGCTTTTATTGGGAATTTTGTACCTTGCTGGCTTGTGGATTCACATTCACAATGTTTTCATGCAGGTGGTTTTTTAAATGGTTTACTTGCATTTTAATCAATCAGTTGTTTGCATTCTGATTTTATCCTGGGGTATGTGTTGTAATTAATCAATTGATTCAGTCTCAGGCTGAGAGGAGCTCATTTGTATTCACAGACACCTTAGGGCAGGGGTTTCCAAACTTTATGCCTCTGTGTCCCTATTTTGTAACCTAAACATAATCCTGTGGTTCAGAGGGGTAGCTGGAATGAGGGGCTCGACTGAGTCCAGGCCCTGGACAAGAGGGGTCCTTTGTAAGCGGGCTGAGTGCTGCTAGGAAACTTTCAGAATGGACAGGCCAACACTTTGCCCCCACCCATTCTGAAAATGTTCTAGTAGCACTCAGACCACTTGCAAAGANTCCTGTAAATAGTTTGTGTAGCAGCGAAGATACTGTTCTAATGCTTGGTTTACCCTTTCTGCTTGCCCATTTGTCTGAGGATGATATGCTGTAGAGGGGGCCAGATGGACCCCTAATGCAGTGAACAGAGCTTTCCAGAAGTGAGCAATAAATTGTGACCCCCGGTCGGATATGATCGTGACCGGGAGCCCATGTAGCCAAACCACATTTTGCAACACTAGAGGGGCTGTTTGCTGTGCTGTCGGCAGGCCTTTGCAGGGTACAAAATGTCCCATTTTCGTAAATTGATCCACGATGACAAGAATCGCAGACTATCCCTGTGACGGGGGTAGCTCTACAATAAAATCGAGGTTGATTTGCTGCCAGGGGCCTTGTGGTAGCGGAGCTAGCTGGAGCAGTCCCACGGGCCGCCCGCGGGGAACCTTCGTTTGGCTACAGACTGCACACCCTTGTACGTAGGTTTGTACATCATGATGCATTGTTGGCCACCAAAAATGGTTCCGCAAGAGCTCTGGGTGCATCTCTGTCTTGGATGGCCAGCCATGGGGTCATCATGATGTGCCCATAGTATCTGTTGCCGGGCTGTTTCAGGAACCACCAAGGCACCTTCTTGGCGAGGGAGATCTGGGAATTTAGTGCTGCAAGGAGAAAGGTTTTGGTCTTGATCCGCTAATTGTTGAAATTGTTGAGTGGTAATCCCTACTGCTCCGAATACCTTGTTCTCTATCAGGGTTTCCCCATGGAGCTCAGCATCTGTAGCAACCTCATATCGATGTTAAAGGGCATCCACTAAGGTGTTTTGTTGTCCCGGCTGATAAACGATTTAAAAATGAAACCGGGTAAAAAAGAGGGCCCATCGGGCATGTCTGCTCATCATAATGCAAGCAGACTGTAAAAATATAAGGTTCTTATGATCAGTAATTACTACTACAGTGTGTGTGGCTCCTTCCAAGTGGTGCTGCCATGTTTCGAAGGTGGCTTTGATC
>QEPC01012888.1:1170-12680 GCA_003113815.1 Sphenodon punctatus | reverse complement strand
CCCCCCCCCCCCCCCCCCGATCGTGCCACATACTCTTCCAACATTGTCTGGAGCTATGGCCATGGAGGTATTGCCATCCTCCCCACAGCTAAAGGGTGTCCCTATGGTTCGGGACTCCCCCGAGATCACTATGGTGGCCAAGCAATTATCTCCCCAAGAGGGAATTTCTGTACCAGCTGGGCTGGGTCCATTAGACTCCCAGTTAGCCGTTGTCCCCCAGATATCTCCCACTCTGGTTGGGATTCGGGAGTCTATTTGTAGCCTCATTCAGGGCATTAATCCCATCAGTAGTGGTGCCCTGCGGTCAAAATCCTTGGGGAAGAGTTGAAGGGGGGGGAAGGTCCTTCCCCAGCTAAATTAGCTATCTGTTCTTGGAATGTTGCCGGGTGGAGGGCCGGAGATAAGGATGCCCTCTTTTATTCTTATTTCGACAGTTTCCAGATGGTCCTTTTGCAGGAAACCTGGATGAAGGACTCAGTGGAATTACAGGGGTTTAGTTCTTTCTCTGTACTGCAACAGCCATATTTACCAAGGGGTGGCCCTGGTGTGGGGTGGCTTGCCTCATTTCAGTCGAGTCTAGATTACAGATGTTGGGTAATTTCTAGTGCCCACCCCTTGCAGTGGGGGTGGTTTTAAAATCTGGATCCCTACAGCTTGTGGTGATCACAGTTTATGTTCCACCTATTAACACACATGGCTCTGGTAGTCCCCCTTGGGGTCGACTTGAAAGAATGCTCCTGGAGATTCCTGATCTGTATCCCCAGGCAGGAATCATTCTAGCCGGGGATTTTAATGCACGGGTCGGCCCTAATGATGAGGCTTTGAGGGTGGCTAGTAATTTGGGTGTTTGGCCATCTCCCCATGGCCTTCTCTCCAGGTGTTCTAGGGATCTTGTTATTAATCAATCTGGCCTTTCCCTGGCTCACCTGTTGGTGAGTTTCAACTTGTTTCTCCTAAACGGCTCCATGCCAGGGGATTGTGTGAGGGAATTTACATTTGTAGCCCATCAAGGGGCTAGTACGGTGGACCTAGTTATGGTCTCCCTATGCATTATCCCCTGTCTTGACAAATTTAGTGTGGAGTTTGCTCATTATGGGGATCATCATCCAGTCTCTTTGGTTTTGACGTCGGGTGCCTGTCTCCCAGGCCCAGACTCCCCTGCTCCGTTTCGAGGTGAGGGAGCGGCCAGGTCCAGGGTTCCCTGGACTCCGGAGCTTTCTGAATTGGTCCAGGCTGCCCTGGATAGTCCGGCGTGTTGTAATCTGAGCAATGGGATTCTGTCAGGCCTGTGCCCCCAGGAGGCTATAGCGGCCTTTAATGAGATCATGGGACTGTTGATGCCCATTCTCTCTAAGTCCAGAGACCGTGCGAAGGTTGTTGGTAGCGCACAGGGTGAACTCAGTGTTGGTTTGATGTGGAATGTAGGACCGCTAAATCTAAGTTAAGAGTTTGTTGTTTTTCTTTGACGGCACGCTGGTCGCAGGCTTCTCAGGACAGTTACGCTCTGCTCCCTCAACAATATAAAGCAGTGGTGCGTGCTAAGAAGTCTGCCTATCGGGAGGCTGTGTGGGGGCGATTGGTGGCAGTGGCCCAATGTGGCCAGTCAAAGATCTTTTGGGGCATTGTAAATAGGGCTATAAAACCAGCTAAGCCAGAGATGGGACGCTTTGTGCCCCCTAATGTTTGGGAATGTTATTACCGTTCGATCTTCCCTGCCCCATTGAGTGATGTTGAGGCATCTTGCTTTACCCCCTGACCTCCCCGAATGGGAGGCAGTTTCTCCTGAGAGTGTTGCCCACTTGATAACTAAGTTGAAATCCAATAAGGCACCAGGTTCGGATTTTATACCTGCGGAACTTTTGAAAGCGCAGATTACTTGGTGGGCTCCCCTGTTGGCAGCAATTTTCACGCATATTAACGCCTGCGCTACCCTCCCTAGGGGTTGGGGCGATGCCATAATAGTTCTTATCTATAAGGATGGGCTTCGGCCCCAGCCAGGGAATTATAGGCCAATCAGCCTATTGAGTGTCATCGCTAAGTTATATGCAAAGCAGTTGTTGCGTCTTGAGAGCTGGCTGATTGAGGAGACAATTATTTATCCGGAGCAAATAGGGTTCCAGGCCCAGAGGTCTATGGTGGAGCATTGTTTGACTCTTGGCCGAGAAATACACACGGGGTCACCAGCGACTGTTTTGTGCTTTTGTGGACTTTAGAGGGGTGTTCAATTCTGTTGATAGAACACTCCTCTGGGACAAATTAAAGAGGTCTACTATAGATAGAAGGCTTCTAGCCTTGCTGGAAGCTGTCCATAGCCATACCACACTAGCAGTTCGTATGGACCAGTTTGGTACCTTGTCCAACTGGATTAGAATAGCCTCTGGGGTTCGGCAGGGGTGTGTGCTGGCCCTGACCTTATTTAAGATCTTTCTTAATGACCTGGTCCCATTATTGTCTGCCCCCAGTTTGTTTCCCCCAAAACTGGATTCTCACCCGGTTGGCATTTTATTGTATGCCGATGATGCGGCAATCTTGTCTCAAACAAGGGTTGGTCTCCAGAGGTAACTTAACCTACTCGCTGCTTACTGTCTTAGAAATAGGCTCCAAATTAATTATTCCAAAACAAAGGTTCTGGTTTTCGGTCGAGCCAGTGTCGTAGACATTCTGCTGAGGGGAGGCAATAAATGAGAGGAGGCTGCACAAGAGACGTCTGTCAGATCAGGCTTTATTGCAGGATACAGAGCAGCTGTGGGACCGAGGATCCGTGGATCATCAAGCCCCTAACAAAAGAAAGGCACATATATTTATACATTTCCATACAGCATCATGCTTCTAGTTATGACCCAGTCAATGCACAGTTCTTTGTTTCCCCAGCCCCAATCAGTACACAGTATTCAGCTTGGTCCCTTTATATGGCAGCTAATATCCGGTGTATGCAACTTTTGGGTTTACTGCACATGTCAATGCTGAGTCATGTTTGTAATCTGTACTGCGCTTGCGTTGGAAAGTCCCTGCTTAATCACTACTGCGTCTGCGTCAGCAATAAGTCTCTAGTGACAGGCACAGGCAGAGTTCATCTACAAACAGTGTTCTTCCACACCAGGAAAAGGTATTCATGGGTTATTGATAGTTCCCATATAGAACAGGTGTGGAGCTATAAGTCTTTGGGGATTAGGTTACAGGCTTCTTTGGCCTGGAATTTACATTTTTCAGCGGCCAGAGCCAAGGCTGGCGGATGTATTCTGTCGATATTACGTCTTTTCTACAAAAGGGAAGGTTTTTTTTTGCTTCTGCCTGTCATGCTTTGGAGGTCAAGCTGAGGGCTCAATTGCTTTATGGGGCTTCTATCTGGGCCATCAAACGCCCGTTTGATCTTGCCCCTTTCCAGATGAGGTTTCTCAGTTTTCATTTAAGGGTTCCGAACAGGGTTCCCTCTGCTGCTGTCCATTTGGAAACGGGGCAGACTTCTTGGAATGTGTATCCCTGGCTTCAGGCGATAAGCCTGTTGATTGCTATTTACCATGAATCCCCTAGTGGCTTACTTGCTTTCTTGAAAGCAGATTCTTTTGTCAGTTCTTGGGGGGGCGGCTTGGTTCGCTCCAAGATTCTCTCCTTGGGCCTAGATGTAGCAGATTTACTGTCTAGGGACTTGTGGTCCGCTAAGGCACTAGTCCGGGTAAGGCTTATCGATAACAGTAGACAGGAAGATTCTGCTGCAGTTTTGGACTGTTCCTTTTTGTTCGGCTTACGTGCCACCATTATCGGACCCCGGAGTTCCCGCGAAATACCTGTTGGTCAAGGTTTCTTTTAGGAAAATCTGGCTGTTTTTGTGTGTGCGGCTTAATGCCCTGTCCACTCGGTTGTTGGAGGGGTGTTATAGAGGCATCCCGCGGCACTCAAGACTTTGTCCTTTTGACAACCAGGAGGCTGAGAGCACGGAGCACATTTTTTGCTCCTGCCGTTTATATGATCCCCAGAGGATAACCTGGCTGTCGGCCTTTTGGGGCCGCCTGCCTGGGCGCACCCCGGACGAGCTGACTCGGTTTCTTCTGTCAGACGCCACCAAAGAGGGGACCTTGGCTGTCACGTCTTTTCTGGTTTGTGTTTTTGACGCTCGACGGAGGGTTTTGATTTTCCAAGCTCAATAGGTGTTAGGTGCCTTTTGTAACTACCCGTCTGTACTGCCCGGCTAATTCGAAGGGGTTGGGGATTTTTTGATATGGGTTGAAGCCTAAAAGATGCTTTATTTACTTAACTCCTCAGGCCCATTTTAAGTTTTATTAATTTAGTTAGGGTTGTTGGGGGGCTTGTATTTCTTGTTAGGCTGGTTTCCCCCCATTTGTAGGTGTTTTTAATTTTATTTTACTTGTGTTATTCATTTTATCTTCTGGTGTTTATATTTATATTTGTTTTTGTAATTGTTTGTCTAATTGTTTGGTTGATTGTGGACAATGACCAATGGTCACGTCCTTTGAATAAATTTTATCTTTGAAATTTGATGAACTTTACTCCTCTACCAGCTCGCTTAAACCATCTTTTCCCCCTCCTGTGCCTCGAACTCCCTCCTTCTCAGCCTTCATAAGAACATGAAGCTAGATCCATTAGCAGCCGCCTTGCGTGGAGTCCCGCAGGGTCCCGTTCTGTCCCCTCTCCTGTTCAACGTGTACATGCAGCCGCTTGGCGAGGGGGTCAGGAGGTTTGGCGTGCGGTGTCATCAATATGCTGATGACACCCAGCTCTACCTCTCTCTTTCATCAGCCCCAGGCCCCGCAGTCTCGGTGCTTAACGGGTGCCTTGAAGCTGTGGGGGACTGGATGAGGGCAAACCGACTGAAGCTGAATCCCGACAAGACGGAAGTGATGTTGGTGGGTAAAGCAGAGGGGGTAACAGCCCCCATCATTGATGGGGTCTCCCCTCCGCTGGTTGGGGGTGCTCCTAGACTCACAACTCCGCTTGGATGCTGAGGTGGAGGCTGTGGCAAGGAGTGCCTTCCGCCAATTACATCTGGTGCCTCGGCTTCATCTGTATGTTTGGACTCTGACCTGGCCACCGTCATCCACACCTTCATCACCTCTAGCTTGACTACGCGCTCTACGTGGGGCTGCTTTTGGTGACGGTACGGAGACTGCAGCTGGTGCAGAATGCGGTGGTTCGTCTCCTGGTGGGATTGGGCCGCCGGGAACCTATTACACCGGTTCTTCGGTCTCTGCACTGGCTGCCTGTAGTCTTCAAGGCCCGATTCAAGGTGTTGGTGTTTACCTAGAAAGCCCTAAACGGCCTCGGCCCAACCTATTTGCGGGACTGCCTCACACACACCCCCGGGTTCTGTATTGGCCCCTGCGGTCAGTGGGGGGTGCTGTCCTGCAGGTTCCCTGAGTCTCTGGGGGGGCCACGATGGAGAGGGCCTTCTTGAGGGCCGCTCCACGCCTGTGGAAATCCCTGCCGGTGGAGGCCCATTTGGCCCCGGATCTAACCTCATTTCAACATTGCTGCAAGACATGACTTTCCGGGGGGGGGGGGGGATGGGTTAGGGTGGGGGGGGCTGGGGATTTTTTATACTTCCCGTTGTCTATTTTTAAAGTTGTTTTAATGTTAATGTTTTATATTGTGCGCCGCCCAGAGCTGCCTGTGGCAGGATGGGCGGGTTACAAATGCCTTAAATAAATAAATATAAGAAGTGCCATACTGGGTCAGACCAATGGTCCATCTAGCCCAGCATCCTGTCTCCGACAGTGGCCAATCATGGTGGCTTGGGAGAAGCACCCAACAGGTTACATTGGGGGATCCATTCCATGTTTTCTGCCAGCTCCCGTCATGTTCCCTGATCCTGTCTGACTAATCGCTGCTAATGGATCTATCTTCCAGAGACTTCTCCAAACCTCTTTTAAACTCAGCTGTCGTACTGGCCTCTGGCAGTAGATTCTACAACCCAATCATACAGGTTCAAATACCTCCTTAAAAACTACTATTATTAGGCTTTCTGTAGCTCCCAACCCCCAGAGATTACTCATTGAGGCTCGTCTTTGTACCATCTTATCCTTCAAGATCCCTGTCCTCCCTTGTAACCAAGCTGAGCATCTGCACCTTCAGCTTCTCAAATGTCTTTGTCCCTCCCTACATTCCCCTACCCCCTCATCTCCCCTGCCTTGTCTATCCTTGACTGTAAACCCCTCGAGGCAGGGACCTCCTTCTGACCATGAGTGTTCAGCACCAGACACATTGCTGGCACTATATAAAGATTATTCAGCCCTGCTCAGGACTCAATAGTTAAAGGTAGGTTACACTGCCATTCTAGACACTGAATTTTTCAAATGTTCCTACAAATAAATGGTTTAAGCTACCACTGTCAAAACTGTAGTGTGTTATTTTTTAGGAGGTAAGGTGGTGCATGCAAAATTTGAAGCTGATCTCATAAGCCAATCTAAAATTATAAATATCTAAAGTTAATTGGTTCATGTCATTTTTACTAAGTCTGACCATTTTTCACAGACCAATCTCTCTCATTTTACCGAGTTTTGACAGACTGCTCTGACTCCATCTGGAGGAATTTGGTCACTCAGTCACTTATGATGGAGTGACAGGGTTTAGTGAAGTAAAAAAGTGTTATTAATCCCTGAAAAATACATTCATCATTTTTGTGCCTGTGCAGTTAATAAGCAGGTGACAGGGACATCAGCGGGGCTGCAGGGAGATAAATGGGTTGGCAGGAGGAAGAGATGGAGCAGGGGAGTTTAATCCTTCCCCAAGGGGCTGAGTGCGAGCTGCTGCATGACCCAGAGAGCCACAGAGTGAAACGCAGGGAGGAGAAGAGATGGGGAAGGAGAATGCACCGTCCTTCAATAGGGGCTTGTCTTTTCTCTACATCTCTCCCGGCTGGGGGTGAGGGGGGGGTGAGGGCTGCCTTCCCCAACTCTGGAGTCCAATCCCTCCTTGTTTGCTGGTAGCAGGTAGGGCAAGGCACTGGGCGGGTGCCACCTCCAGGGCTCAGACAACGGAATAGGGGCCCAGGGGAGGTTGGAGGTGGCAGCCCAGGCTCTAGCCCAGTTCCCAACCCTCCATGGGAGGAGGGTTGTATCCCCAGCTGCTGCAGAGAACAGGGCAGGGTCCCCTTGCACCCTGCTGCCCTTCCTGTTCTGCTCCCTCCTCAGCTAGGGAGGGCTGGTGTAGTCACAAAGAAAACCCCCATGAATGGTTTGACTGCCAGAAATGGATCAAAGAGCACAGCTGACGAATCATCCGAGACCCCACAGAGGAGGAAAATGGTATGAATAGCTCGAATGTGAGAAAAAGCATCCCCAGAGAGCATAGCTTATTACACATCAGCCAAGCCACATGGGAGCAGAGCCCTATCAGTGTGCAGAGTGCGGGAAAAGCATCTGCTGGAGTGTTTCCCTTACTAAACACCAGAGAATTCACAGGAGACAAACCCTCCTCCAGTCCTGAATAGAGGAAAGGTTTCAATGGGAGCTTGTCCTTCAGGGCATGTCAGAGACTCTCCACATGGGCAAGGAAGCTCTAGAACGAGCCCTGGCTGGGGTGACAGGGACGAGTGCCCATTAACCCATTCCCCAGCCCTGTCATGGATTCAGGGACAAAGTATCTTGCTGCCCTCCCTTCTTTTGAGATTAGACAGGAGTTCTTGATCAGCTCCTGGTCGCTGCTGCAGCCACAATTGTTCTTGCCAAACTGGGCAGGGCGGAGGGGAGGGGAGGGGAGGGGAGAGAAGGAAAACTCTGACTCTCCTCCCTAGAGACCCCTGCTAGGTTCCCGTCTCCATCTTCCCCGCGCTCAGAGCCGGCCTCTCTCCAGAGCTCTCCCCAGCAGGATGGTGCCCCAGAGGTCTTGCAGTGATCTGTCTCCCCCAAGCCCCTCCAGGTGCTCAGTGAGGGGGAGGCTGTGTTTGTTTCCCAGTGTTTGTTAGTTGAATGTAACGAGCTGTGCTAACCTGGAATATTTCCCACCCCTGCAGCATCGTGGGGGGGGGACGGAGCTAGAGATTCCTCTTGCCAGACCCTTGAACCCTGGGCAGGCAGCTCATTTCAGCTGGAATCATGGCCGAGCTGTGACTGTTAGCTTTCCTTTAGAGTTTGACATGTTTTCCCTCCTAGAGTCCTTGTTTCTCTTCCAGATCCCCCTCTTCCCCTGTAACTAAGCTCAGCGCCTGCCCCTCCAACTTCTTAACTCCAGTCTCTCCCCCCTTGTCCATCCTAGATTGTAACCCCCATCGGGGCAGGGACCTGTCTCTAATGACAATTGTTCAGCTCCAGGCACATTCTGGGGCTAGATAATAAGTAATACTTATCTTTGGATGCACATTCTGGTGGAATTTTCAGTACCAGTTCAATTGACCTAGTGCCCTATTGAGTGAAACTTCTGTCTCTCTCAAGTGTTTAGTGGAATCCATTTGGGAATTGGTCATGTAATAATCCATTTATTGTTTATGCCAAAGGCCATAACAAAGTCCATAGAAAACATATGATATACATCCACATACACACATAATACCATAACACTCAGTAAATTCCTAACACAATTCATCTAACTAAACATACAATAAAACAGAGCATTGACAAAATAAAAATGAACCACCTAGGTTTTCACAATTCTCCAACTGGGTGTCCCCTAGCCCCCTCTACTTGTCTCTATAGCGAATCTCTCCTTTAGGTTCCTCCTTTAGTCATGCCATGGGCACCGCACCCCTTGCTAATATTAGCGGCCCCCAGACAGAACTAGGACACACAGTCACCGGGCTAGCCTAATCCAGAATGGGTTCTTTATAGGCAGCCCTTGCCCTGATGAAAACTTGACAAAGTTTGGCAGCTGCCCTTGTCATTTCCGAATCAGTGCTACCACGTAGCTTCATCATCAAACCCTCCTGCTCAATAATACCACACACCCCATTTGGGATAAATCCACCCAGAATCATTGCTCTTGCACCTCCCAGAGCCAGGCAGTATAATAATACGTGACTGGGGGAATCCATTTTGGGCAGCTTGCAAAGCAGACAATGTCTCTCTTCTCTAGGGATACCCCCCCATCTTCCCTCCCTCATTTCTGAGGGATATACGTAACACCTCAGACAAGTGAAGGCTCTGCAGCGGCTGGAATCCTGCCACTGGAATAGGTAACTGAGCTCCCCCCCAACTCAACTCGGGGGGCAAGACATAGGGGCAACCTTCTGTTCTGCAAGAAACGCCCTCTCTCTCTGCAATTCCTGGTCCCTTATTCTCATTACCAGTAAGGACTTGGCTCCCTCGGGGCCCGCCTGCCGCAGGGTGTCCCTAGAAAACCCTAGGGATTTCACCACCTCCTCACCTGCCCTGACCATGAATCCGCGAGCCCCTCTCTCACCGCCATGTTAAGCAGGGAATCCTCCTGGGAGGGGAACAAAACCACCCTAACCCAGTACTTCAAGGTCACTGCCAAGGCGCAGGACCAGATGGTAACACTCCCCATCTCTTGCCGTAACAGTACCGCCGGGTAAGGAGAGAGAGGACAAGGGCCTGGTCCAACGTGGATTTCCCGCGTTGGAACCCCACCTGTTCGGGTTCCAATATCTTGCTCTCATCCATCCACATCCATAATTTTTACAAAAGGAAACGCGAGTACAGCTTCCCTATAATACTTAAAAGACATATGGGTCTATAATTCTTGGGTTGGGAAGGATCCCCCTTCTTGAAAATAGGCACAACAATTCCTTTCAGCCATGACTTGGGTATAGCTCCAGTGGTATTGATTTCAGAGAATAATGGGGCCAATAGATTTGCCCACCACACAGGGTTACATTTTAGTATTTCGGGAGGGATAAAATCCTTCCCCCGGGGCCTTCCCTGATTTCAATATTCCTATGAAGGTCAGCGCCTCCTCCTTTGAAACCGGTGGTCAAACAGGAAGACACTCGCTAGCCGGGGAAAGGACAATAGATTCCCCGCACTTGGAAAAAATTCCCACGTAGAATTTCACCCAGTTCTCAGCCTGTATTAGAGCTCCCTTGTTCTTATCTACCTTAAAGCGTATGCAATCCCAGAACTGTTTGGAATCTTTCTGTAGTGCCGCTGCCAGTAATCTTTCCCAACCTTCCTTCTGAAAAGCCAACCTCTTTGAAGCCACCAGGGCGCGGTAAGTCCTACGAATGTCGGCTAACTCGTGTCTATTGGCATAAGACGGATCGCCCTTTGCCTTTACCTTCCTTGCTACCCCACGCATCCTACTCCGCAAGCATCTACACTCATCATTAAACCAAGATGGACCCTGCTTCTTGTGGTGGGCTGCCACCTTCCTAACAGCTAGCAACGGGGCCAATAGGCCCAATAATTGATCATAAATGCCCCTCAGGTCCCCCCTACCATTAGCCATCCCTTCCGCCAAGTCTCTTACCTCTGCCTGTTGAATAAAGTCTAACGGGAATTGGTCAGTCCATTGAGATGAATGACTTAATGCTTTAATCTGATGACGTGAGATGTTAATTATGTTATGACTTTGGTTTCCTTTTTATCTATTTTAATTTTTATCTATTTTCTTCCCTTATTTATTTTTATTAATAAAACTCAGTCCCCAAAAGAGTACGGTTTGTTGAATGTGCATCAAGGCTGCCACGTGTGTAACGCTCAACTCTTTAACTTGAACCAGAGCGGAAAGACAGCACAGGCTGCTCTAACCCCCGTGAGTGATGGAGCCAACCATCTCTCTACGCCTGGGGACTTGGCAGGCCTCAATACGCGTCTCTCTCATTGCCTGTTAAGCTAGATATTCAGTCACAGTCAGAGAACATTACTCTACTGATCCCTCTTGCAAAATGTTGCAGATGAATGTTCCTCCCTCAGGTGTCCTGACAGAGACTCTGCTGGAAGTTTCTCTGGCCAACGCAGGGGTGGCTTTTAGTCTCTCTCCTCCTGTTCTGCAGTTGAGGGATTTAGTCCAGGATGTTGGGAAGGGGAACTTCATTTTTTTCCATGATGAGAAACTGACTTAGTTGTTGGTACATTGAAGTCAAGAAAGACACTGTTCAGAATGAGACAGTGTTTATTAAAGGAGAAAATTGTCCTTGTCACGTTGGAAATTCAAATGCTGCAGCAAACTGAACCACCATCCTGGCCTCCAGTAAATCCTGAGAGCCTCAATATGCCCAGTGTTTGAGGCCATGATTTCCATTGTCTGGGGCAGGGGAAGTGTCTGACCCCCACATCTTTTCACTGGGCAGGAGATCGTTAGCAGAAACATATCTGGTCTCTGAAGCAAGTCGGGTGTGTGTGTGTGGCCCATGGGGGAGGGGTAGTGGGGCTCCACCCTGTCTCCCAGCTCCCCCTGCCAAGCCACCCCCATCTCTTATTCCCCTTTCCCTGCCCAAGTCACTGCTGAGCTGAGGGCGGCTGTATTGCCGCGTATGCACAAAGCCAGCTCAGCTGTGAGCGAACCACTGGGATGAGCCAGGGCAGCAGGGCTTTTTATTGCCTTTACTGCGCATGTGCCCCTGGGGCAGCTGATACAGCCACCCTGGGGGCACATGCCCAGTA
>QEPC01012883.1:237222-252486 GCA_003113815.1 Sphenodon punctatus | reverse complement strand
GCAAATATCTACCCCGCCCCTCCTGCAACGCAGCTCGGGGCGGCTTCCAACATTAAAAACCATAAAATACAATAAAATCAGTACAAAACACTCAAAAAAAATGTTTAAAATATTAAATATTAAATATAAGTATAACTTAACAGGGCTAGACCAAAAACCAAACACAAATGGGTAGGGGACTAAACACCCCCCTCCCCACCCTCCCTCCCAAAGGCCTGGGCAAACAGCCAGGTCTTACAGTTCCGCCGAAATGTTAAAAGGCTTGGGGCCAGGCTACTTCTGCTATTGAGGCTACTTCTGCTATTGAGAGGCTTATGCTATTATGGTGGGACATGTATGGCACTGTGGAAGGCCGAAGCCTGTGGACCTGTGCAGGTATTGAACTCAAACTGAGCTAATTCCCAAGGGATGCTGGTTTTTGAGGGGTCTGGTCCTGCACGGACTCACCCGGGCTGAGCCTGCCTTGTTACAGACACAAAGAAACAAGTCTCTGGCATCCCTTTCCTGGTTGTCTTGCAGGAAAAGTACTTGAGAGGACAATGGAAAGATGATGGAATGACAAGAAACTAAGTGAAATGATAGCAGGGCCCAGGGCATAGCTGAAATAAGGACAGGTGGTGCAGGTTATGCTGCTTTTGTTTTCTGTGAGCCATACTACTAATAATTAATAATACATTCCTACCATGCTAATTTATATCTTCCCAGATTCTGGCTCAGTGAGCAATGGCTTCTCGGCACTTCCTACTCTGTGCCGGAGATGTGTCCCCTCCCCACTAAACCTAAAGTGGGCTGACAGGATTTCTTCTCTCATGAAATACTGAGTTTTGTGAGTTCTCAGTTTCCAGTTCATGATCACAGGATCAAATATTATTCTCCTACCCAGACACTTGGACAGCTGGGTTAAGAAGACCTGCTGCAATAGCTAACAGATATCACCATGCGGGGGTCACAAGATGGGAGAAGCATGAGATCCACTAAAGTTCCAGCACGATCTGCTAAGTGGATAGCGCTGGCACTAATACTTAATGAGGGCGGGAGTCCCATCCACTTCAGCAGAACTCATGCCTGGGCTGAGTACTAGTGGCAGTTCCATCACCTCAGAGGATCACGCCCTATTTCTTGCTCTTCGGGAATTGCAGACACTTTTCCCTTTTAAATAAGGGTACTGTTTCAGTCAGCCCAAAGGAGCATCACAGCTGTGGCCCAATGACAGGCCCATTTCATTTATCAATGTCAACTTAAAAATCCTTGTCCTGCCTGCAGATTAGAGAACAAGAGCTTCCCTCTTACCACCCCCACCTCTTAAGTTGGGCTGGCCAGGGAGTTCATGCTGCTACTGTTTATGCTTAGTCCACTTTGTACCTTAGGCAAAGGTAGGGAACCTCAGACCCGTGGGCCAAATCATTCGTTTGGCCCCTCTCCAATTCCTGGATCTGGCCCAGTGTCAGTGCCCCCTGGCGGGGCCGCCAGCCCCCAAGTCAGCCCGGCAGTTTACCTTCCCCTCCCGGAGCGCGTCCAATCGTTGTGCCGCCGGCCGGGTCCCAACTTCCGGGACCCCGCCCCCAACACAGCAGATGCTGGTGGCTCCACCCCTCCCACCGTGGGACGGCGGGACCGGCCCAGCTGACAGCATAGCTAGAGCCACACCCCCGCATGCCGCTCGATGCGCCTCCAGGCACACCTCCAGGCACTCACAGGGAACGGGGTTGCCAGGACAAATACCAGCACCGCAGTTCAGTCGGCGCTGGTGATTGCGGAGGAGACTGGCCTGAGAGAAAGCTAAGTGAATAGCAATTGTTGTACTTGTTTCGCATTGGAATACTTGTTTATTAGGGTTAAGTAAGAGTGTTGATCCCCATCCCCGTGTTCCATAAGTGTGTGAGGTGAGGGTGAGTGAGAGCGCAAGAGAGCCCCCTCCTGGTTCCTCCCCTTCTCCTGGGGGCATCCCCTTTCCCCCTCCTCCCCTTGTGCCCGGACCCCCTGCCCAGGTTTCCCCCACTAGGATCACGAAGTCTCCCCTGTTCTCAACCCCTGGTGTGGGTTATATTTGGAGAGTGCTTGTACATCGGCCTGAGGCTCCTTATGCATGCTTGGCACCCCATGATGATAGGGATCTTGCCTCCTTGAGGCTTTGTGATCCACATGCTATCCTGATGGACATTTACCCCCTGATAGAATCCTTCCAAGCAGGAGCTCGAGCTTGTGTGTGGGTGCCCGCAGTTCCAGGGGGAGGGATCCGGTGGCCTGGGAGAACCCCCTTCCGGGATCCCCCCCTCCCCCGTGACACCCAGGTATCCATGTCCTGTACTCGAACACAGAGAGAGTGAGTTCCAGAGAAGAGAGCAGAAAGCAGGTACCTGGATTATTGTCCAGACAGAATGGATGGAGACAGAGCTGAGCCCCAAGTGCTCTGACAAGGGTATCCAGTTTGAAAAATAAGGACTATCCGATAGAGCATAGAGGATGGATCCATGGCATAGACCAGAAGTGGGGAGGCTTTTTCCTCCCAGATGCCAGTTTGAAATTTAGTACAAGCTCCAAGGACCACGTAGAAGTTGGGAGTGGGGATGCTTAAGGGCCATGCTCAGGCAGAGGAGGGTCCAGATCATGGGTCTGTGTCTTGGATCTGTCCCCTATTCTTGTGTGCATTCCCTCATCTCTGCTTCCTTACCCTAAGCTTAGTCTTTCAGTGCTTGGGGGTAGGAACTGGCAGGGTCAGCCTTAGAATTTGCAGGGCCAGGACAAAGATAAAATGCGTGGGGCCTGCCAGCCCCGCCCTCAAATTCAGGGCTTCGTCTTCTCTGGGGGCATCCTCCATGGGGCCCTAGAAGGGTCCTGTTTGAGGCCCTATTGGGTCACTGTGGGGCTTTGTAAGTAGAGAAAAATGCGAGACCCGGGACAGTCATCCCAAGTTGCCCTGTAATAAAGCTGACCCCGGGAACTGGAGTCAGGGGTCAGATCCAGGAACTGGAAAGGGGCCAAATAAAAACTAACCCCTGAGGCCTGAGGTTCCACACCCCTGATCTAAAGGTCTCCTAAAGCTTTTGGGCTGCCCTAGTTTTTACCTGACTGGAGAAGCATCTGTCCACAATGCTGTAAGCAGAGGATAACTTGCCTTGGAGCAGGGGCTGGACTAGATGACCACTAATGTCCGTTCCAACAGTGCAGTTCTATGATTCTTTGATTCTTTCATTTGTGCTTGCTGGAAGGATAATTTCTTAGCCCATCAGAGTCCAGAAGAAGCAAAGCCAAGGACACGGTATGAGAAACTATGCAGTTCAGAGGCGCACCAGGTGACATTCATACTCAAAGCAATGTAGTCAGTTGCAGTCTGGCTTTCAAAGGAGCTCCGCACTAATGGGTGAAACAAAGCATCTGTGAAACTCTGACCAGCATTGGTTAAAAACAGACTTGCGGGCAGTGTGGCGGTGCTCCAGCCTGGAGTGGGAAAATGCAGCCGACACAGCCCAGGTGTTGTCCGCTGATGCGGTGGAGGTGCTGGGAGCAGTGAGGGCCACAACTTGCAAACTCGACCCATGCCCATCCTGGCTGGTCAAGGCCAGACGGGAGATGCTGGGGCCATTGCTGGTGGGGGTTGTCAGTGCCTCCCTTGGGGAGGGCAAGGTCTCAGGGTGCCTTAAGGAGGTTGTGGTGCAATATTTGACCAAGAGATGGCTTCTTGAGCAGTTATCGGCCAGTCTCTAACCTTCCCTGATCCCTCGCAGTCCGGCTTTCATCCAGGTTATGGCACGGAGACTGTGCTTGTGGCCTTGGTCAACGATCTGCGCCATGAGTTGGACCGAGGTTGGCCCATTCTTTTGATTTTATTAGATCTATTGATGGCTTTTGACATGGTTGACCATGAGATGCTGGTGACTTGCCTGCAGAACCGTGCTGGGGTGGGCGGAATTGTTCTTGAATGGTTCCACTCTTTCCTGGTCAGAAGAACTCAATGTGTGGTACTGGGGGACTTCCTATCGTCTCCCTGGGATCTCACGTATCGAGTTCCGCAGGGATTCGTTCTGTCCCCTCTCCTGTTCAACATGTACATGCAGCCTTTAGGTGAGATCATGAGAGAGTTAGAGGTTCAGTGTCATCAGTATGCTGATGACACCCAGCTTTACCTCTCGTTTTCATCTGACCCAGGCCCTGCAGCCTTGGTGTTTACCTGGTGATGAGGATGAGGGCAAGCCGTCTGAAGCTGAATCCTGATAAGATGGAGGTGATGTTAGTGGGAAGGGGCGAGGGGGTGGAGGGGTGCGTCCCTTCTTGGTCCCTCAGGTTCAGAGTTTGGGTGTACTCTTTGATTCACAGTTCCACCTGGATGCCCAGGTGGCAGCTGCGGTGAGGAGTGCGTTTTGTAAATTACATCTGGTCCGTTGCCTTTGGCCTTATATCTCAGGCTCCGATCTTGCCACCATCACCCATACATTCATCACCTCAAGACTGGATTACTGCAATGTACTCTATGCGGGGCTACCCTGGGTGATGACCCAGAGACTGCAACTGGTACAGAATGCAGCGGCCTGTCCCCTACTGGGGATGGGTCGCCGTGAGCACATAACACCAATGCTCCATTCTCTGCACTGGCTGCCTATAGTTTTCTGGGCCTGATTCAAGGTGTTGGTTATTACCTTTAAAACTCTATATGGCCTGGGCCCCGGTTACCTGAGGGACCGCTTCATGTCCTGGATCGACCCCTGCTGTTGGCTGGGCGCGCCCTCTTGGAGATCTCCCGGGTGGCGACGTTTGAGAGGGTGTTCTCGGTGGCCACACCAAGGCTGTGGAACTCTATCCCGGTTGAGAGTCGCCTCTCTCCGGACTTCCTCTCCTTCTGTAGACAATGCAAAACCTGGCTGTTTCGCCAGGCGTTTGGTGAGGGGGGACGAGTAGTGGGTAGTTTTTTTTGGGTGGTGGTGGTATTTATTCAGGCCTCATTTGTTCTGAGATTTAAAAAAATATTTTATATTGTATTTCTGTATTTATGTTTTTACTGTCTCTTGTTAGCTGCCCTGAGCTGCCATTGAACAGGAGGGGGTGAGTTATAAGTTATGAAATAAATAAATGAATGATGGACAGCCATGGTGCTCGGTCATGGTGGCCCCTGCCCTGAGGTGGGTATGGTGGGACTGAACACACGTGCTAACCCGGCAGCCCTTAACTAGGGCTGCGTCCTTGGAGAACTTCTGAGGATGCAATCTGGGCTCGCTGCCTACCCACCCCAGGGCAGTCCTGGGCTAATATCTGGTGGCGTGTTAACATCTGGCAGTGGGTCCCAGGCCACAGTGGGCCACTGTCATGTTTGTCTTTACCCATTGTCACCTACTGCAATGGGAGAGAGGCCTAGTCTGGCAGGAGTGCAGATGGGGCTGTGTAAATCCACTCGGAGTACATTCTAGATTCCCATTCAGCTGTTGGATAGAAGGAGGCGTGAGGTGTTTTAGCAGGATTTGCAGAGAGGGACTGCCAGCAGAAGGCTCCTGCTGTGACAATGCATAGACCCCAAACACCCACTGGGTAATAATTCCTGCACTGAGCTGACTAAAGCCATGACAAAATCCACTGTGACACTGCTTGAATTTGCACCTACACAGATGAGGGAGATGTGATGTCCCATACTGGACATCAATGGAATAATTGAATAATGGATTAAGCACAATGGAATAATGGAACTAGCTGCCCAGGGTTGTGGAATCTCCCTCATTGGATGTTTTCAAAACCTGGCTGGACAAGAATCTCTCTGTGATGCTGTAGGCAGAGGATATCCTGCCTTGGAGCAGTGGGTTGGACTAGATAACCCTAGAGGTCCTTTCTGAGCCTGCCACTCTATGATTCTAAGGTGAAAACTCCAGAAATAAGGAAGTTCTTGGATGCCAAGTGGATTTTTCTGTAGCCTTTGGATATAACTGTGGCAAGTCGTCGCCCCCCCCCCCCTTATTCCAGTGCTTGTATGTGACAGAACTCTAGGAGGGAAACACCAACACATTCAGGCTTCTGGCATGTCCAATCAATACCCCCAAGTGGGGTCTCTGCTCTTTCTTCAGCCTCTCCTTTGCTCAACTGCTGTAGCTCTTCCTCTTCTCACCCCGTCTACCTCCTATGTTGAGCCTGATCCTGAGGGCTGCAGGGAATCCATTGGCACGTCAACGAACACTGAAGGTGGTTTGGAACTCTTTATTGCCCCCGATTCCTGCCGTAACACTTAAACTAAACTAAACTAAACTGCCTAACTGAGTCAGACCAATGGTCCATCTTAGCTTGTTATTGTCACAACCTGACATGGCAGCAGGGTTTTCAAATTCAGGTCCAAATCCGGCTCTTCCAGGGTCTCCGGCAGAGGCCATCCCAGTGTGCTACCTGAGACCCCTCCAAGCCTCCGGCAGAGGCCTCCCCCAGGCATGCTACCAGAGGTCCTGAATTGGAGATGGAACCTGGGACCTTATCCATGCAACGTATGCACTTTTACCACTTGAGCTATGCTGCCATGGAAGACTGCAGGGTTCTATTATTCTATCTGTAGGAAGAGGATGTCCTGCATTGCCTTGTCTTGCAGCAGGAATTGAACTCAATGACCCATGTCGTCCCTTCCAACTCTACAATTCTATGATTCACAGAGCCTGTTTCATTGCTGTCCACATATACATTTCACTGGAATCATATATTGGTCTAATGGTTTGTTGGAGGCTCCATGAAACTGAGGCCCAGCTGCAATAAACTTGGGCAATATTACCCACTTTCCCCCAACTGAACTTATCATAGGGTAATACAGAGATACATGCATGAAGGATCGCCCTCTTTTCCCTAGAACGTCTCAACTTCATCATGAAGTTGGGACGTTCTAGGGAAAAGAGGGAGATCCTTAATGACAGGGCAGTAGAGGGAGCATCAGTGAGCTATGCCATGGATCTATCCCCCATCCGTGACTGCATGCCCTCCTCTCCGTTCCCTTCCTCTAAGCTTACTCATTCAATTCTTGAAAGCAGAGATCCATGAACTGGAAAGGAACCAAGTAAAATTGAGTTGTGGGATGGATTTAGTGCATGGATTGCAGGTTCCCTGCCCTGCCCAACATGGTGATCAATGTCCTAATCACAACATACTGAAAAATCCATCTGATTTTTTGAGGCTCAGAGTGGAGCTTAGGAGATTTGAAAGACTCTGTGGTTCATCCTGTGGAGAGAAATCTTAGCAGCTGATCTTTCGCTGCATTCATGGCTGAATGGAAAATTTAATAACCAAGGTGTTTAAAATGTACATGTTATCCCACACCCCTGCCCGCCTCAGTTACTAAACGCAGTGGGAATTTGACCCAGGGCTCATTAAGTGGATGGCCTGCATTGCATCATGAGTCAGCTATGCCTCCTGTTTGCTTTGGCTGGAGGTCTCTGAAAACATTTTGTACAAATTGATGAGCATAATTAGACCCTTAATTTGGGAGAAAAACTATGCACGGCTAAAGCCTGCCTTAAGCTGAAGGCTGCATCTTCTAAAACAGGCGAAGAGTGGAGATTACTCATCTCCAACCTGGTTCTCCCACTACCAAGCTGGTGGCTGTTTCTCCACAACCCTCCCCTCCTCCTCCCGGTCAAGAGGGCATGTACCCCTAGCTTGAGTTGCATTTCACATAGCTGAGACCGCTTCAGCTGCTGCACTTTCTAAAGTGGTACAAACACTTCAGCGGGACAGTAACCCTATCCTGTAGCACAACAAAGAGAGGCGGGATCGGAGCCCACCAAACTATGTAGTGTATCTCCAAACCATGCTCCCCACTGCCCAGTTGGCAGATTCCCAGAACAGACAGCAATATCATCAGTTAGCAGCTGGCTGGCCAGCCTGTCCCTACTGGGTGAGGGGGTTCACACTCTGAAAGCCATTTATTATCATTTGAGCAACTTGTGACTAAATTTAATCTTAGCCACGGGTGTTGATGGCATTATCGTCAGCGGCGACACTGCCTGTGCGCCCACAACTTTATGGTGGCCTCTCCATCACACTTCACCTTGCTTGGTCTGGTTGGCTAATCCAATAGCCCTTATTTTTCAAATTTGATACCCTTGTCAGAGCTCCTGGGGCTCAGCTCTGTCTCTGTCCATCCTGTCTGGATAATGATGATAACCCTTTACACATGCAAATAATTCCTGCCATTTGAAGTCTAGAGAGAGAGGTCTGAGATGTAAGAGACTGAGACAGTGGTTCAGATGATCTCTTGGTTCAGATGAAAGATAATATCTGAACTATGTTGTCTCCATATCTTTCACTTGAAGAGCTCATGAAAACGAGCAAGCTTTCGGGCCACACAGGGCCCTTCCTCAGGCATGTAGCGTAGCCAGTAGAAATATACAAACTGAGCAAACCTGGCTGTGCTACATGCCTGAGGAAGGGCCCTGTGTGCCCCGAAAGCTTGCTCGTTTTCACCAACAACAGTTGGTCCATTAAAAGATATCATTCAAACCACTTTGTCTCTTGAGCACTTTCAGCATGCAAAGTGCTTTACAATCCTAAACTACTTCACCCTCACAACTGTGTGAGGCAGGTCATTATTATGCTCCCACTTTGGAGCCCTTCCCGTGTCCCACATGGTGACAGGAGCCACCATGGCCGAGTGCCATGATTGTCCATCATGGCGGGGGGCTGGGAGCAGGGGCAGGGCTGGCCGCCAACATGTTTGTTTAGCTACCCCACCCTACCCGGGCTGTACAAGTAGTGGGATGGCTCCCCGGCCATGGGCATATTTGTTCGGTGCCCCTCCCTAGGCTGTGTCGGCTGCGTTTTCCTGCTCCAGGCTGGAGAGCTGCCATGCTGCTTGCATGTCTGTTTTTACCTAAGGCTGGTCAGAGTTTCACAGATACTTTGCTGTGCCTATTAGAGAGCCCTCCCTTGTGTCCCGCTTTAGTAGTTTTAGAGAAGTACCTGTCACTCCCAGCTCCCAACAGTCAATGTCTCTGGGAGATAAGAGCGTCCAATACATTGTAGGATCAGGAACATTATGTTCTACCCTCCAGGTGCTTCCATCTAAGGGTAATATAAGAACATAAATAGGGCCATACTGGGTCTTTCAAATCTCCTCAGCTCCACTCTGAGCCAGCGTCCTGTCTCCGACAGTGGCCAATCTCTTCCTCTTGGGATAAGTACCCTACTTTGGCTAATAGCCATTAATGGACCGATCCACCAAGAACTTATCCAATCCCTTTTTTAAACTAGCTATGCTACTGTCCGTGACCACTTTCTCTGGCAGTAAATTCCACAAGTTAATTGTGTGCTGAGTGAATCCTGATAAGATGGAGGTGATGTTGGTGGGAAGGGGTGAGGGGGTTTGTTTTAACTCTGCTACCAGTTAATTTCATGGGATGTCCCCTTGTTCTAGTACTCTTAGAGCATGTAAATAACCACTCCATATTTACGTGTTCCACACTACCCATGATTTTATAACCCTCTATCATATCCCCCCTCAGTCGTCTCTTCTCCAAGCTGAGAGAAGAGGACATCCAAGCTGGTTGCCGGATGTCCCTTATTCAAAACCCCACTGCCCCACAGAACATAAGAGGTATCCCTTATTTTAGAACCCCACACCTCCATAGTGTCCCTTATTTTTGAGATTTTGATCTGGAATCCCTACTTCCATCTTGGCTTTCAAAGCACTTTATGACTATTGATGAATTAAATTAATTTAAAGGTTACACCTCCCCTGACAGAAATGCAGCCAGAGTGCCACTGCCTCCTCTTTGCCATAGATGCACCCCAGGTTATGACCGCCCCCAGTATTTCCTGCCACCTCTCCAGGTTTGACCTAGAGTCTCCAAGCTTAGGGGAAAGCCCTAGTTTCTCCAGATCAGCCAGCTACTTGGACCTGCACTGGTGTGACCTTCCCAGCTTCCAAACTCTGGCTTCATCTCCTGTTACTGGATGGACACCTCAGACGGATCCTGAATCCCTGCACATCTCTGACCCTGACTCCAGTACAGGTTGTGACATTCAGCTCCTGGACGTCATCCCTGACACACTCTTACTTTGCTGCCACTGCTGCTTCCTTCAGTGGAGTCTGAGCCTGAAAGTTCAAAGGGAGTGTTAGTGGCAGGAGATAGGAACAGCCCCTATCACTGCCCATGCTTGGGAAGGACAGGATGGGAAGCACCAGGGGTCATTGCATATAACCCTCTGGATGTCTCCCCTCCTGCTCCCCTGCCCTTGGGCTTTATTCCCTGTTTTGCAGACAGGGAAACAGGCACAGATTAGGAAAGGGATTTTTAGGGACATAGAGTATGTACAAATAGCTGTGTGTGTGAGGTAGCAGCTTGCATGGAGGAGACAGGAGCAGTTACGAAGTTACCACCAAAACTAGAATATCAAGCGTATAGAGAGGACAGAGAGATGAGGGCAGCTAATTTACACCCTGCCTAATAATTGGAAATATTTGATCCTGTGGGGGCAGCTTTCAAAATATCCCTATGAACCACCATATAAAACCATTCCTGCCTGGCTGCATTCTAATCCTGGAGGTTTGGGAGTGGGGGGCAGAGTCATCACATGAATCTTTCCATGTCTCCGTTCCAATCCTTTCATCACTTCGATCTTTCCTTATGGTCACTGTCTCCCACCTACAATAGTGCTAACTTGGAAAGGGCAGCATCTTGCTAAAATGTATTATGCAATTTACAAGAGAGCTTTACTTGGACCTTGCCCTATTGAGCAAAGCCTGTACAATGTCTAATACAGTTTGTGTTGCTTTCTTTAGCATTGTGTGTTGTCATGGCTAGTCTCTCTCTCATAACCTTAAATTAACTCTTCTATTCTCCTGACTGGTGTGTAACTGAGTATGCCAACAGAGTGGAGAAACACAGCTTGAACCTCCAGTTTCTCAGGGCTACAGATCCCCTCCCCCCATAGTGTTTGAGGAGTCCCCTCCCATTCTATTGAATCTCCCCTCCCCCCAACCTAATCACCCAAACCTCCAATCCTGGTGACCTAGTTGCTCATTGGAAAGGAAATATTTACAGAAAAATAGTCTGTAAATATCCCTCCCCTCTCCTCCCCCAATTTTTCCCCTCTCCCCCCCCAAAAAAAATTGAAGTGAGGAGTTGCTCCTCAACCTACAGTCCTGTCTGCACCTCTGCAGCTTTTCCTTTATATAGCAAACTGCTGAACTCAGAGTAAAATATTAGAAGAGGTAGCAATTGTTTTAGAGCTGTGAGATTCTCAGAGAATCAAAAGGCCAATTCTTGGGTGCAGTTGCTCCACAGAGCTCCCATGGAAGCCACAGGCAGCTATCACTCCTGATCATGGCATGTTTTATAGACCCAGCAATCCTGGGGGCCCATTAACACAACACTTTTTAAGTGGGTAGAGCCACAATTATGCATGCTGAATATTGTGTGAAATCCATACCATTGTGTGAAATCCAAATCCCATTACACAGTAAAATTCACACAGAAGAACACAGCCTGTCAACAGCAGTCTCCTCTCCTAATCAGTAGTGCTCCTGAGCATCACTGTTTTCCTACCTCATTTCTAGTGGGCAAGTGCCTTTTGAGGGGTGCTTCCTTCAGCGTGGAGTTAGTGCTGGTCCAAAAAGCAGCAAGACATTCCTATGGTGCAGATTAAAAAAATCACTTAGAAGGAGAGTTTGCTCTCTTGGGACACCTGGGTTACTGTGCAGTGTGCACACATGGCTCCTAGTGAAGACAAATTAGACTGGCCATTAATCCACTGGTTTCTTATGAGCAGAGGTAGCCTCTGCCTTCTGGAGGGTTTGATTTATGAGCTAGGTGGGAAAGGGCCCCCTGTGGGGAGACTCTACTTCAGCATGCATATTGTACGTGACCTGCGTGGATTGAATTCAAGATTGCACTGTTGGTTTTCAAGGCCCTAAACGGCATATGCCCTGTCTATATTTGAGACCTGCTGCTTAAACCTCACGCAGACGGTTATCTGTGCTCAGAAACCACCTGCTGTGTGGGTCCCCCACCATGGTACCTTAAGTCGGCAGATGATTGGGCCTTTGCTGTGGTGGGCCCCTCGTTGTGGAACTCCCTCCAGATGCCCATCTAAGTTCCTCCCTCCTCACGTTTAAAAAACACCTAGACTTATTATCCAGTTGCTTTTAGGATCCCCTTAATGTCTTCTTTCTTCCTTGTTACCTTACTCTTTTAAATTGTTTCATACAGACTTAGGTTTTAACTGATTTTTATATCATGGTTTTTATGTCATAAAGTGCTCCGAGTGCCACCCAGCAGTGGGTTGCTATAGAAATAAGATGTATTTTATTTATTAATGATATTATGATTATTAGGCTATGTTAGGGGTGAGTAAACTGTGGCGTAGGAACCACATGCAGCTCTTGGGCAGTCAGCGCAACTCTTGGCCGGAGCTGGTCCTGGGCCTTGTACAGCATTAGGGCGTTTATAAACGAGATGAAAATGGCGGCTGATCCCTTTTACAGTCGCCATTATTTTCGTCCGTTTAAATGCCTGACGCGCTCGCCAGCAGCGTCTTTCCTGCGTCTGGCCGGGCCGGCGATCCTTCCCCCTTAGATGCGGATCACCGGTGTGCTGGCTGTAACCCGCACTTCCGGGTCACGCGGGCAGGGAGCGCATGCGCACAGATGCGCTGCAAGGACGCGCATGCGCAGTTACTCCGCGATGGGTCTGATGCTCTTTTAAACATCAGACCCGTCGCAGAGAGTAACGCGGGGTCTATACGCGGGGTTGAGCCCTCTCCCGCTTTGGAGAGGGCTCGTTTATAAACGCCCCTAATGGTCCTGTGTCCTAGTTCACTGTCTCAGCCATTGAATTGCAGCTGCTCTTCAGAATGTCAGTATCCAGGGCTGCAGAGCACATCCAGGCAAACACAAAGTAGGAGAGGTTTGTGCATGCACCCATGCAAGTGTCTTGTCTCTCTCAGCCATATGAAGCTTTTGGTCTGCAGCTCTTGGGATTGGGAACTATGCCTGTCTCTGGGCTTCTGGGAATAAGATCCCAAGGGAAATGATTTATATTCCTCCTCATGAGACTGGAAAGGACTGTAGCTAATGTAATGTAGGGAAGGATCCCGCATTGCCCGGAGGATGAATTAGATGGATTGCCTACTGTAAATTATTTTCTCAACATTGATTTCTAGGAAATCATAGAATTAAAAGTAGGAAAGTTGAGAGTTTTTAGTCTGAGATGCAATGGGGCTTGTTATCCTTCGGAGGAAGACATTGCTCTTTTTCTTGAGAACATTTGTGCTGCACTGAGGTGCCAGAGAGGGCAAACGATCATGGCCTTCTAAACCTAACTTTGACCTGCAAGATCATCCGATGAGATAGTCCCTAAATTGTCCATTTGCTGGAGAGTGCTTCCACACTGCCCATTTGGGCAAGACTTATAGGACAGAGGTGGGGAACATTTTTCCTTCCAAGGGCCACTTTGAAAATCAGTACAAGCTCCATGGGACAGAGAGGAGTTAGAGTAGGTGGAGGATGAGGTTAGCAGTGTGCTCAGGATGGGAGAAGGAAAGGGAGGTTCCAGGTCATAGAACTATGCCATGGGTTCTTCTGTCCTTGAGTACATGCCCTCACCTCTGTTCCCTTCCTCTGATCCTACTCTTTCACAGTACTTGAGGGTAGGGACAGGATCCATGGGGTCAGATCGAGGAACATAAGAAGTGCCATAGTGGGTCAAAACAGTGGTCCATCAAGCCCAGCATTTTGTCTCTGACAGTGGCCACCATTGGTTGCTTGGAAAATGGGCCAGATAAAGAACATCCATAGATCAGATAAGACCGGAGGTTCCCCAGCCCCTGTTGTAGGAGAAGAAATGTGTGTTATCAGACATTACCATGGCCACAGGGAAATTCGGCCTGTGCTGAAAATGATGTCATCCTGGACACATAGCTGGTAGATCAGACGTTAAGCTGCTGCGTGTTAGCAGCTACCAGATAGTCTTCTTTGGGTGAAAATAAATGAGATGATAGCCCAAAACAGCACCCACCAGGTGGGTATTTGCCTGCCTGTCTATTATGTGTTCGCCAGATGTTAGCCCGTACCCCCTTCCCCACAGCCCCCACTCACAGCATCATCCAGGGACATTGCAGGCCGCCACGTGGGCCAGTACATGTTAATGCGCACCCACGTGGCTGTGTCTCGTTAAGTAGGTTGCGTGCAGGCTCGCCTGCATCCAGGACTGTCAGCACCATAGATTCACGCCTAGCATGCTCTGTCAACTGAGAGGCAACTGCTAGAGGGGAGAGAGTGATTGTGCTCTCTCAGCTAACAGGAGGCTGCAAGAGGAGAGAGTGAGGAAGGGTTGCAGGAAGCACCTTCTTCAGAGGATCTGCGCCCACACTCCTCTCTCCATTTGGGAAAGGAACCAAGGGGAGTATGGGAAGGGCAAGGCTCTTCTGTAGGGTCTGAATGGCCCCTGCGCTCCCTTCAATTCCTTTCCTAAACAGAGAGAGAGGCGTGTGTGTGCAAATCGTCTGGACAATGTCCTTCCTGCATCCTCTGCTCTCTCCTCTTGCAGTTGCCTCTCAGCTGAGAGAGCGTGATCACTCTCTCCTCTTGCAGCCGCCTCTCAGCTGAGAGAGCGTAATCGCTCTTTCCTCTTGCAGTTATCTCTCAGTTGGGAGAGCACATGAGCGCTGCTTCTGATGGAAAGGGGGGGTCACGGCCAGGGAAGGAGCCTTCTCTGTCTGTTATGACAGCTGTAAGGGAAAGTGGCCTGGCGTTGCCGCAGGACACTGCTTACCACCCGCCTCCGCCTAGCCACTGCTACCGCTGCCCTGCCATTGCCCTGCCGCCACAACCCCGGACCAGCGTTGGGGGATGGGAGCCAGGTAGGCTCACCCCGATAGGGGTAGAGCCCCCCCGAGACATCTATCCCCCCCCTCCATTGCAGGAGGGACGGGGGTTGGAGACTCTTCCCCCTTCCAGGTGACGTCCAGTGGGAGGGTTAAAGGGACAGCAGCCCGGCATTGCCACAGACCACGCACCTAAGGGCCACACCAAAGGGCCCTTGGCTGTGGTCCTTAGGTGAGGACTGGAGGAGGCTGGGCACGAGTATTTCAGGGTAGCTGGCTGGGGTATATATTAAGGGGATGGAGGGATGAGGGAGATGGAGGGCAATATAGCTCCCCGCTGCATATGCGGGGGTGGGGAGGGAACTGGGTTGGGGAGGATTGGGTACACCCCCCTGGTGAGAGAGGGAAGTCTGACCCAATGAGGGTGGGGGGTTCTGGTCTCCCAATGAGAGAGGGGGACCAGGGGAGGGGGGAGAGGATAATGGGGTG
>QEPC01012883.1:196718-217307 GCA_003113815.1 Sphenodon punctatus | reverse complement strand
TATCCTTTAACCAGTTACTGATCCATAGTAAGACACTACCTCCTGTCCCATGACTTTTTAATTTTCTCAAGAGTCTTTTATGTGGGACCTTATCAAATGCTTTCTGGAAATCCAGGTACACTATATCTACCAGTTCTTCCTTGTCCACATACTTATTTACACCCTCAAATAATTCCAAGAGATTAGTGAGGCATGACTTACCTTTGCTAAATCCATGTTGACTCTTCCCCATTAAGCCATGTTTATCAACATGCCCAGTGATCCTGTTCTTATCTTAATTATAGTTTCCACCATTTTGTACGGCACAGATGTCAAGCTTACTGGTCTGTAGTTTCCAGGATCACCTCTGGATCCCTTTTTAAATATTGGAGTTACATTTGCCACCCTCCAGTCCTCAGGTACAGTGGCAGATATTAGCGATAGGTTACAAATTACTAACAGAAGGTCTGCAGTTTCTTCAGAACTCTGGGGTGATTGTCATCTGGTCCTGGTGATTTGTTAGTACTATTCAGATTGTCAATTTGCTCTAGGACCTCCTCTAGAGTCACGATTTGTGACAGCTCTTCCAATTCATCACTTACAAAGTAAGGTTCCAGTATGGGCATCTCCCCAACATCCTCTGCAGTGAAGACCGAAGCAAAGAACTCATTCAGCTTCTCTGCAATGTCCTTTTCCTCCCTAAGCACCCCTTTCACACCCTGGTCATCTAACAGCCCAACTGACTCTCTAGCAGGCTTCCTGCTTCTGATGTACTTGAAAAAGTTTTTATTATTAGTTTTAGCATCTTTAGCAAGTTGCTCCTCAAATTCCTTTTTGGCTTGTCTTATTAACTTTTTACATCTACTTTGGCAACGCTTATGCTCTTCCCTGTGTTTACCTCATTGGGACTCAGGGAGGATAAGGCCATGGAAGAGAAGGTAAATGAATTCTTTGCTTCGGTTTTCACTGCAGAGGATGTTGGGGAGATACCCATGTTGGAACTATTCCTTGTAGGTGTGCCAGGGCGCAGCACACCAGAGAGGCTGGCCCTTTAAGAGAGGTAGCACCAGCGAGTTGAAGGTGTTACCCAAGGCACGGGCACTATAGTAGGTAAGGGACAGTACCTGATTGCCTGTCATTTGTGCTTGGGCTTGGGAGAAGTCAGCCACAAGCCTAAAAGCTTGAGCTAGGCTCAGTGTGGAGTGAGACCTGGGAGAGGCAGGAGCTAAGAGAGAGCTCTGCCTCTGACAGCAAGCTGCTTGGGAGTAGCAGCCATGAGGATACAGATGAGGCAGGAGCGAGGGGAGAGCTCTGCCCTAAAAAGCCAAGGGAGACTTCTTGGAGCTGCAGGGTGTGTGTAGGCGGATGAGCCGGCAGCCTTGACAGAAGAATCCTTGGAGCTACTGAGGAGACCGGAGCTAGGAGCTGGGCTCTGCCTCCTCACAACGCTGCTCATTTTCAAGAGTGGCGAGAGACTCTGGCTCCTTCACTTTTGGGACCCAACATAAAGCACCCACGTCCTGATTTCAAAAGGGGTTGGGTTCCTGAACTCCCATCAAAGTCCGTCTCTCATCACCTCATTTCCCCCCATCTTGAAATGCCTCCATGATACTTGTTTTTCTCACAGGGAAATTGCAAGACTGAATGGAGATGAATGGATGGAATTGTTCCCCACTGCCATGGGGGGTAGGATAAGAAAAATGGGTTTAAGTTGTAGGAAGGAAGATTTAGGTTAAAAATTTGGGAAAACTTTCCTAAAAATGTTTGGGCAATGGGACAAGTTGCCTAGGGAAGCCATGGAATATTCTTCATTGCAAGTTTCAAGAAGAGGTTGGATAAACATTGGCTAGAGATAATTTAAGAATAGTGTCTCCTATATAAGCGCAAGGGTTGGACCACAAGACCTGTGAGGATCCTTCCAGCCCTACTATTCTAGTGAGAATAGTTAGTGAGGTGCTGAGGCAGGGCATAGCTAGGTTAGAATGGGCCCTTGTGCCGAACATGGGATGGGGCACTATGCCACTCCTCCCAGTGGCAGGGGACACAGCTGCACCAGGGAGTGGGGGGTCCTCCAGACGTACAGACCCTCCTGCACCTACCTCCTGCCCCGGTTATAGTTACTGCCTTGTGCTCAGACACTGCTGTGATGATGACTGACATGGAAATACTGAGACACTTCAGGAGTTGGTGATGCCCCCTTCGTCTGGGGCAAGAAACATTTATTGCAAGGGAAATCTAGACTTTTGGACACAGCAGAAACCTCAGTGTCAGGTTTATTCCAGTTTGGTGCCACAAAAGATTGGAGGTTATGATACATTTGAAAACAAGAACTTGGTTTGAGCTAGAGCAAATGAGGCAGCATCCCTGGTGCTAGCCATTTTAAACGCTTAAGTTATTCTAATACTCAGACCATGATTCTATATCCCATGATTCTAGATCTGGTTGACTCATGCTACAGGATGTAAGACAATCATTGCAGGGGGTAATAAGACTTCGTCTTCTCCGTCCCACATACAGATTGTTGATGAGTAAGCCAACTGGACTGTGGGCTCCTTCTTCTGTCGGAGGCAATCAGGGCTAGGGGACCGCGTCTATTTCTATGTTCTGTACAGCGTCAGGCACATGGCTGGCGCTATATAAATGTTTATAATAATAATAATTAATAACCCATGATCTCAGCCAAAATAGCAAATCCTGCCTTTGGGTGGGAAAACTTTTGGGTTGGTCTGATTAACAGAGAAGCTACATTACTGAAATGCTCAACTTCTACTTAGGACAATATACTGTTCCCGAAGGGTTTAAAGTAAACCACCCCAATGCAAAGGGACACTATGAGGCCAGAGTACAATTTAAATCTCACCTAAATCTTAAGGAGAGATGCTGTATTCTTCCGAGACTGCATTGTGCTATACAAGTTGGTACAGTCTGCCTGATCTGAAATTCTGTGGATCCTGCATGCATCTACAGAACTCCAGTTGCCCGCAATAGGGATTTGAATAACTTGCACGTGCAGCTCTGCGGAGTTTGGGTTCGGGCTTGCCAGCCAAACACAGCTAAAGAAGGAAACTCTCTACTGGCCTTACTGCTTTCAGCAGGGAGGGTGCTTCCTGATTGTCAGAGGTCATGTCCCTCATGCCAGTGGCACAATTTAAAACTCCTGTGTGACTCTAATTGGTGTCAGAACTAGGTGGATCCCTCCTCTGTCCCAAGAACCTGGAAGTGTTCCCTCCACCCAGGTGGAATGGAAAAGGTTTTTGGTGGTGCACAGACCTTGTGCTGACCCTTTCCCATGGAGCTCGTTATGAGACAGTCCTCATGCCAAGCACCCTGTCTGGGGAGGCTGGAATGTCAGGATTGGTTTATGTGTTGTGAGCTGTCTAATGCTTTTGCTGCTCAGGAACGTTTTATTGTTTGACAGCTGCACTGTCTCGGTAATAGTTTTTATTTTAAAAAGGCGATTAAGACCCTGGCATAGCCAACCCAGAATAACGACCGCTGCAAGGCTATTAAGGGAGAAAACGTCTGCATTTGGCAGGCTTTGGGCTGTGTTCCCAGAGGTACCAAATGCCTGCACCATTGACCAATACCACTGGCACCCAAGATTGAGAGCAAAAGGCCACTAGAAAATAATTATATTTAAATGTGAAATGAAAGGAATTGTGTTGTCACACTGAGCAAACTCAAGCACCTGCAGAGAACTGGAGGCCTATGCATTTCTTAGGTCTCACTCATCTCCTCAAAATAGGGCTTCAGTGGGACTTAGGTGGGTGCGTGAGCCTGATAGAGTTTGTCTACATCGGGATGAATTTCATCCACAGTGGGTAGTCATCCTCTGGGATCTGATGCTGGAGGGGAAAGGATCAGGGAGTCAAATACTGTGGGCTGGAGAATATATGACCGATAATAACCCTCCAGCATGGCTAAAATAAGCATCTGGCTGACTCATGCTACAGGATGTAAGACAATCATTGCAAGGGATAGTAAGGCTTCTCCTTCCCCGTCCCATATAGAGATTGTTGATGAGTTGGACTGTGGGCTCCTTCTCCTTCCCTCGGAGGCATTCAGGGCTAGAGAACCCCATGATCTCAACCAGAATAGCAAATCCTGCCTTTGGGTGGGAAAACCTCACCCCTACGTTATCACTTTTGACTAGACTTGCCGGGTGTGTCTACTACTACTACTACTGATTTCTATAGCGCTACTAAGCATATGCAGCGTTTTACAGTCACAGATTGTCAGAGACAGATCCCTGCCCAGTGGGCTTACAATGTAAGGTAGACAAGGGTGAGGGGAACACAGGGACAGACACACACACACACATATATATACACCCATTTTACAGATGGGAACTGAGAGGTTGTGACTTCCCCAAGGTCACCCAGTGAGTTCATGGCGAAAACAGGATTCATACTCTGGCATCTTAGGTCAGTTCAAGTCCAGCATCTTCTCCACTACACTATACTGGCTCTCTAGGCTGAGAGGTTGTGACTTGCCCAAAGTCAACCAGTGAGTTCATGGCTAGGGCAGGGTTCAAACTCTGGTTTCTCCGGTCCAGATCCTATCCAAGTCCAGCACCCTATCCACTACACCACCCTGGCTCTTAACATGTCCTGTACACCATCCTGGCTCTTAAAATGTCCTGTATTTTAAGCGGTATTCCTTGCTTCAGAACATTTAATCTCTATAGAACTCCACTGCATCTCTTATTTTTGATCTGGCAACCTTGCCCTAAACTCCTCAGTCAGAAACCTGACAGATTTCTCTCATCTATCTGAAATTTCAGGAACATTTCAAAACTCTGATGCCAGTGTGAAAGAGTTAGGTTTGAAATGGAGACAGAGTAGTTCAGATGATCTTTTTTATTGGACCAAGTTTTGTTGGTGAGACTGGACAAGCATTTGGGCCACACAGGGTCCTTCCTCAGGCATGTAAATCCTGTGAGGCCTGAAAGTTTGTATACTCTCAAGAACAGAAGTTGGTCCAATAAAAGATCTGAACTAATTTTTCTCCAACTCTTACATTTGGGACTAAAACAGCAGCCAGCCCATCTCTAGGCTACCATGGGGCTTGAATGTTCTTGGTTTGTCATACAACAGCAGTGTTAGAGCCATGCAATTCCACAGAGCCACAAGGCAGCAAGAAGCTCTACAATTGCATGGCTTCCACATCCCAATGGCCAACAGGCTCATCGGGGAGAGGGAGGAACGCACATGTACAATCTGTGGCCACCAGCGTATGCTCAGTGCAAGCTATCACTGCCACCTCCTCTCTACTGGGATGTGTGGGGTGTGGCTGGGGGCCACACCCCACATTGCATGGGGTACTGCAGGGGCAAAAGCTGGCCCTATTATGAAGTCAGTGAACCAAATCAAATGTAATGCAGGCTCAGCTGTAGAATTTGCAGGATTTAAAATGAAATGCTGAGTTCAAAGCAATCATTCTGCGAACAGAAATCCCTTTTAGATGCTACAGGGAGTTTACATTGCAGCCAAAGTGCTGAAAGCTTGCACACCTCTACCAACTTGAGTTGGTCCAATAAAAGATATTTCCACACTAGTTTGTCTCTACTGCCAAATCTGGGAGAAAAATTACATAAAGCTTTTGCACTATCCTTTATAACAAGAACAGCACTATGCCAGGGGTGGGCAAATTCATTTATTTAGCTACATTTTTACCCCGTCCTTCCCAGATGGTTCAGGAGCTGCATGTGGCCCCTGGCCAGTTCAAATGTGGCTTTCAGCCAAGGCTGGTCTTGGGCCCTACGTTGCCTTATTTATTTATTTATTTAATATTTATATCCCGCCCCTCCTGCCCTCAGGGCAGCCCGGGGTGGCAAACAACATTAAATAAGAACAATATAATTATTTTTTTTAAAAAAAATAATTTAAAAATACAATATGTGGGGAAACCCCTCACCCGCACCCCTTGCCAAAAGCCTGACAGAACAGCCAGGTCTTACATACACGCTGAAACAGCAGGAGAGTGGGAGCCTTAATAGTCCTGTGTCTTCCGTCACTGCACCGGAGTCTCAGCAGCTGAAAAGTATCTCAGCAGCCAGAATTGCCGAGCACTGGCTCTTCCAGAAAGATGCAAAGCAGGAGGTGTGTGTGTGTATGTGTGTACATGCCATGTGCACATGTGTCTTTTTTGTGGCTTTCAGCCATATGAAGATCTTGGAACATGGCTCTTGGAGTCGGGAACTCTGCCCACCTCTGTACTATACACTTATAAAGCACCCTTTACAAAAGGGTCACAAAGGACAGTAAATATCTTTGGATAAACAGATTTAGGCCACAGTCCTCAAACCAGAGGACTACTCCAGAGTAGCCCTTCTAGTTTAAGTGGTTTGAAGACTGTGGCTTAAATCTGTTTTTCAGCATGATTTAGAGCACGTGGCTCAAGCGTGGGCCATTGCTCTGGTGGCAGAGCACATGCATTGCATATATAAGGTCCCAAGTTCAATCCCCAGCATCTGAGAGTCAGGATCTCTGGTAACGCGCCTGAGTGAGGCCTCTGGAGGGGCTTGGGTAGCATGCTGGGGTGAGGCTTCTGCTGGAGCGCTGAATTTGAAACCCTGTTGCCGTGTCAGGCTGTGAGAAAACTGGGCTAAGATAGATTATTGGTCTGACTCAGGTAGCTCCTTGTGTCCAGGGGTCACATTCCAACTCCTGAACAACTGGTCCTGTCTAAGCAGGGGGAGTGGGGGTTTCCTTCCCATTCTTGCATCCAGCAGTGGCATGGCTCCTCCTCTCCCACTCCTGGATTGGCCTCTCTGACTGGTTTCCTCCTGACAGTGCAGCTTCTTCACACTCCTTGGCTGGACCCTTCACCAGCTCCTTCCCTCCTGGGGGTGGTGGCTGGGAGGACTGGTTTGTTTTGTTTTTTAAATGTATTTTAAAAAAGTTTTTAAATAACCGGTTTGGGCAAACCAGCTGGATTTTACCAACCACATTGGACGAACCAATGTGAACTGGCTGGCTATTTCCCTTGCAGAAATTCAACAAGACTCACAAGCTTAAATCACTTAGTTCTTTTGAAAAGAATTACTCACATTTTTATACATGGAGAAACTGAGGTAGGAAGAAATGAAGCAACTTGCTCACCGTAAGCCACTATTGGAGGAAGAGAATCCAAGTTTCCCAACTCAGAACACCAGACCGCAGAGCTTCTTGTTACAGGACACATCTCCCCCCGCCCCCGTCTCCGCCTCCTTTGCCTGAGCAGGTAGGAAGCAGGTGTGGTATATCGGTATACCTTTAAACATGACAGCTTCTCCGTGGCCCTCCTTCTGCTTTTCTCTGAACAGCTTATAGCAGGCAGAAGTGCTGAGCATGAGCATCCGGAATTGCTGAGGGACAAGTGGAAAACAAGGCGAAAGCACTAAATAACTAGAATCATGAGTGGTCATAATAACTTACAACTCATTTGCACAACATGCTGCCCATATACCAAGCAATACAGTCTCTGCACAATATGCTGCCTATTACACTATGCAGTACACAGTCTTCTTCCAGTCACTGGTTGACATTAGGAGTGAGGTGAGCTAATGGTAATAAAAACATGGTAACTATTCTATTGGGCACTGCTGTTTGTATGGAGTTGTCCTTACCTGTGTGGAGTCATCCCTAGCCAGCTGGTGCAATCTCTGAATCTCCAAAGCTAGGGAGTACATAGAGCCTCTCAGCCTCTGTTTAACAATATACCGTATGCTTTCCTTCAGTCCTGTAACTACATATGAGCTCGTAAGTCCCAGGATTACAGCCTCTGCCACTGGTTAGGAAGTTCTCAGTAGTTATCCTGGAAAGACCACCCCTTTCTTATGGCTAATGTTGCTTCTCCAACATCTTGGTCTGCATTTGTCAAAACATGATTACCACTAAGGTTGCTCAAAAGGGTGAGTTTGCTAGCGGTAGCTATGGCAAAATGGACTGAATTTGGGACTATAATGACCTCCCTGAAGTTCTATTGAAAAGCCCAGTCATGCCACTAAATAACAGCTGACAGACTAATTTCCTCTCTTCTCCCCTTGAAACAACAAGAATAGTTTTCATTGCACTTTTCTTTTTTGAAGACATGGCAAGAATTACACCTGGAAAGCTCACTAAATTGCCATCTGAAACACAGCAGAGCCTTGGAAATGGATCCTTTTACTTGTAACTTTTTCATTTTTTAATAATTGTCTGGTTACCTTTTTGCCAGGAATGGGCACAAAAGTCACAAATTCATCCACGTGACCCACGGTCAGCCAGTCAGAGTAGAGCTCAATGGGTGACTGGACTTGCTGGGCATACAGGAAATCTCTGACGACCTTGGTCATCCTTCTCCCAGCAGATCTAGTGGTAGATTCCCCACGGGATAAGGAAGAATATATATTTCAGGATTAAGACAAAGCTGCAGAAGACACACACAAAATCCCTATTCCCTTAACTCCTGCCTGACAGAACAGAAACAAAGGCAGAGGAAAGACTAGTAAATGTTTTGTTAGTATCTTTTTCTAAAGACACAACAAAAGTGATTCACTGAAGTAACATGTATTTACCCCTGTGCGGTCGGCTACACTAGGCCTGTGGGATACTTTAATACAATTCTATAAATATTAGGAAAAATAGGGGGGAAAGTCCTAACAGAGCAGTTCAGCAGTGGAAGAAGCTGCTGAAGGAAGTTTAGGAATCTCCTTCCCTGGAGGCTTTCAAGAAAGGATGACACAGGCATCTATCAGGAATGCTTTGTGTATAGGCTATCCTGTCTCAGGACAGGGGGTTGAACTAGATGACCCGGGATACCCCTCCCAACTCTACGGCTCGAAGGTTCTACTCAAGCCCTTCTGTGGGCTTTAAGTGGAAGCTGAGTGTTGCAGAGAGGCCTTGTCCTGCTCTCTGATCAGGGCTGCATTTCACCCTAAATAATATGAAGAAGATCATAGCCCTATAACTATAACCATAGCTTATAATTGGGTTGTGAAATCTACTGCCAAAGGCTGTGGTAAGGGCCAGTACTATAGCTGAGTTTAAAAGAGGATTGGACAAGTTTCTGGAAGATCGGTCCATTAGCAGCTATTAGCTGGACAGGATCAGGGAGGGAACATGACGGGAGCTGGGAGAAAACAACAAGGAATGGATCCCCCATTGTGGCCTGTTGGGTGCTTCTCCCAAGCCATCCGACCACTGTCGGAGACAGAATGCTAGCTAGATGGACCATTGGTCTGACCCAGTATGGCACTTCTTATGCTCTTATAGTCACAGCCATGCTGGGTCAGAACAAGTCTGTATAGGCCAGCATCTCATCTCTGACAGGGCCATGCCACATGCCTCAGAGAAAGGATACATATGAAATAACTCAGCTCCTGACCCATCTCCTGACCATCATCTCCTAACTCATCTCCTGAACAATTTAGTCAATAGCCACTGAAAGACCTATCCTCCACGAATGTATCAATTTTTGTTTTGTTTTTTAGCCCAGTGATGCCATTAGTTTTCACAACATCGCATGGTAACCCATGGTACATCCAGGTAGAGCCCTACTTAGGCTGAAAAATTCAGTGCCAGCCTGACGGCTTCGGGACTGACCTGAACCTGATTCTGATGCAGCTGGATTCTTCTAAGCTTGAGCCTTGGGGAGGCCTTGCCCCCCATAAAGTGAATGCAAAGGATGGTGGGTCTATGTCAGGAAATGGCAGGGATGCCTTAACCCTTCCCATTTTCTAACATGGCTCTGCTCCAAAGAGCCATGTTAGAAAAGGGGCATTATGATGTCTCGGCACTCTATGGGGGTGGGGACTCCAGTCCACGGGGAGACAGACCCAAGTCTGAAGAGTTTGGGATGGCAGGGCTCAAAAGCTGAACAGAGCTCAACAGTACAAGTCCAGTCCATTCAGGCTTGGTTTGGTCTGCAGGGTTCTCTATCCAAGGGGGTTAAAAAAGAAATACTGATAAATTAAAGATTGAATCAGCTTAAATTATCACTCTGAACAACCCACTTGAGAAATCAGCAAATAACCATGTAAAGCTGGAAGGATTACAAGGGTCATCAGGTCCAGCCTCTGCCATTAAGCAGGATCCACAGTACCTATCCCCTCCTGGAGATGTCTGTCTACTCTGTTTTTAAAGGTCTTGAGGGATGAGGCCTCTACAACCTCAATTTGCATATTAGTCCACTGCCGAACTGTCCTGGTAGGTAAAAACGTCTTCCTAATGTTTAGACTAAGGCCATTTTAAAATGGGCACGGCTTGGAGGCAGGTCCTTGTGCGCTGGTTTGAACACCCACGCACGTCCAGTGAGCAGGGGGTGGGGGGAGAGAATCAAACGGGCCATGGATGGGTGTGTGGATGGGTGTGCAACCCTACCCATGCACTTTTTGTCCTGCCCCTGCATGAAGCATCCCAGATTTCCCCCCGATGCTTCATGTGTGGGCAGTATGTGGGTCATGGGAGCGCACGCCCCCCACGCTGCCTTCAGATGGGCACTTGGGTGGGTGGAGGGGGACCTGCATGGACGTGTCTCATTTAAAAATGGCCTAAATCTTTTCTCCTTTAGTTTAGGCCTGTTCACTTTAGTCCTATTATCAGTGGCCAGAGAGAACAAGTGGGCACCATTTTGCTTAGAGCAGCCTTTTAAATCAGGGTTGCGCATTCAGGTTTCGATAAAACACAAACACGCACAACACGGGTTCCATATTCAAACCATAAATACCAGGCCTGTGTGTATATTCGGGTTTCAAATGAACTCAAAATGTCATGAAAAACATGGTATCTGAGGTCTCAAACTGAGCACCCAAAACTGCAGCACATATCTAGATCAGGACTGAGCTGCTCTCTGACTCTCAACTTAGCCACCTGCTTGGGGAGCCTGTAGTGAGCTCTTACCCTTCAGGGGCCACTGCTGTCCCAGAACTTCATCTTCAGCACTGCAGCCAACCCAAGCCTGTGGAGACCAGCTAAGCCAAAGAGAAACAACCCCCTCCCCACCACGTGACATCCCTGAGCCAGACACATGTCTCATTCTCTCTCCCCAAGCCAACAATTCCCCCTAAACCTAGTCCCACGCCCCTTTCCCCAAACCAGTGACCCGTTCCCTAAACCAATTACCCCCTCTAAGCCAGATCCATGCCCTGTTCCAGCCTCCCCAAGCTAACAACCTCCCCATCGTGTCAGCCGTATTCTCCACTCTCCCCCAAACCAGCACTCCCATTTTAAATTGGTAGCAAACTTAGCAGCAGTTTTAATTGCATTTTTCTTTTCTTATTGGCCTGTCAAACAGGCAGAGCCTCACTGCACATCTGCACCAAAAAACCCCATGCACAGGGACCCATGTTCCTTGTGATTTTCACATTGATGACACTGGGAATAAATGCAGTAAAAACAGGCAAAGATACAAATACAGATACACAGGAATACTAAAACACAAATACAAATACTTGGCCCTGTGCACAGCCCTATTTTCATTATTGAAATAGTAACCAATATCTGCTCTTAATCTTCTCTTTTCAAGGCCAACCATTCCCAGTTTCTGAACCTCTCCTTTTATGTCTTTCCCTCATCAACCTCCTAAATCAGTCTTATTGCTCTTCTCTGAATCCTCTCAAGCATGTCAATATTCTTCCTAAAGTAAGGCACCCAAACCTGGACACAGTACTATGCCTAGATGAAACCTGCCTTACAGAATTGAGTAGAGAGGCCCAGTCACTTCCCTTGCCTTGCAAAAAATGCTTCTCTTAATGCAACCCAAAATAGTGTTTGCTTTTTAAGCTGCTGCATCGCATTGTTGTCTGATGGTGTCATCTACTACAACCTCCAGATTCTTTTCAGAATTACTACTGCCCCACCAGTCATCTACCATTTAGTGTTTGATTTTTCTCTCCTATGTGCAATATTCTACATTTGTATCTGCTGAGCTTAATCTTGGTTTTTTTTCAGCCCAGCTTTCCAATTTATCAAGATCACTTTGGATTCTGATTTTATCCTGTAGAGCATTTGAGCTAGCTTTGTGTCATCAGAAAATTTGATAAAGATACTCTATATCTTTGTTGAAATCATTGCTATTGTATTAAACAACAATATCGCACCACTGCTGATTAGGAGGTTAATCTTGCTCTTCTTGAACTTTGAAGGGGATTGTGGCAGCTGATTAGAAAATCTAAACCTAAATTTTGGCAAACAATTCTTAACCTATAAACAGGCCAAATCAAAACCCCACATCTACTGAACCCCAACAGTTGTAGCTCAGGCTAGCAATGAAGATCTCAAATGACCCTTAAAAGATGACCAGGGAAATTCTGGTTTATTCAGGTGCCATATAACCTAGAGACAGCCTATTAGGAACAGTGTGATTTGTAAGAGTTCCCTGATCCCTATGAATTATGCAGGATTTCTAACTCTCTCTTACGTGGGGAAGCTGCTTCCGATGAGGATTCTCCCCAGGGGATACGCCTTCCCATTGGCAGTCACCGGAGGTCTGACTTCCAGGTTGCCAAAGGAGTCGAGGCTGGTGACTATCTCAAACAGAGATTCCCTGGCCACGTAGCCAAAATCAGGGCCCTGGCAAAAAAAAGTCACCACAAGCATTTATATACAGTCAGTTTCCCTTGTGTCCTACCCCAGTCCCCAGGACCTGGTCTGAATCCAATCATCACCCACAAAGAGGTCCCGAACATAGTCTACTGATAGAAAGAATGAGTCTGTTAACCTCCCTATCTAACTGAAGGAGTGGGAGTGGGGTGGGCAGTGTTGCACCACTGGACAATGGTGGAGCAGTAATTCTCTATATAACATTTAGTGCACCCAATCCCAGGGAGGTACGTGCCAACAGCTGCTCAATAGGAGGCAGGGTTCAGGGCTTACTTTTGAGCCCGAGAATGGGGGCAGCAGGAACAGTGGTGGTGACAGGGCTGTGAGCAGCGATGGCAGTGGGGTCCCAAGAGTGGTGTCATTGGCAGGGTTCTGGAGGTGGCGCTGCCGATAAGACCTGCCACCCCCTCCCATGGTGACCTCCCTTGTACCCTGCTCGTAGCCACCATTACCAGATTTGACAGTGGCTATGGCAAGGATCTGTTTCTCGTTGTTCATCCACATAATTTACACAAAAACAGTGTGCAATAGGGTACCAAACTGCATGGCAGGGTGTGGACAGACAATATAGGGTGATTTCAGATGTTACAAGATCACAGTCAACCACAGTGAACCACACACAACCTCACGGTGGCGCCAAAGGGCCCTGAACGCCTGTTTGGCGGCCGCCAGATGTTCACCATGGACAATCCCCAGCAGGGGACAAAATTAACCACCCTTCCGGAGGTCTGGCCCGGACCATCTCCGAAAGGGTGGTCAAAGCAATTCCCATCGGGAAACAACAAAACATAATGTCTGAATGGCAACCACTGGCCGGAATCAAGCAAAACAATTCCCAGCCAGGGACAAAGCACAAAGCGTTGCTGCCAGGCAACGAGCAACAACACAGGCCGGAGAGGGAGATTTAAAGGGCACACAGCAGCAGGGGAACATTGCGGGATGGAGCGAGGAGGAAAGGAGAGGAGAGCGGAGGGCGAGCAAGCACTTCATTAGGATCTAGGGGACCCTGGAGCACCAGCTGGAGCTAGCCGTGAACCAGCAGAACGAGATCGTCTTCCTGGAGATCGTGCAGGACGGAGGCGGCGGGGGGAGATTTAAAGGGCACACAGCAGCAGGGGAACATGGCGGGATGGAGCGAGGAGGAAGGGAGAGGAGAGCGGAGGGCGAGCAAGCACTTCATTAGGATCTGGGGGACCCTGGAGCACCAGCTGGAGCTAGCCGTGAACCAGCAGAACGAGATCGTCTTCCTGGAGATCGTGCAGGACGGAGGCGGCGGGGCACCACAGGACCGTGGCCCAGTGCCGCTCAAAGGTCAAGGAGCTCAAGAGGGGGTACAAGGCCATCAAAGACAACAACCGGTGGAGCCCGGATCACCCCCTACTATGACGCCCTGGACCGCATCCTGCATATGAAGGGCTCCATTGTCTCCCCGTGCCTCGTGGGGAGCACCGTGGCCCAGGGCAGGGAACAGGCCAATGTACCCCCTCCCCTCGCCACCCCGCTAGAAGGCAACGGCTCCAGGGGCCCCGCCCCCCAGCAGTGGAACACCCCGGGACCTTGGGGAGCGGCAGGGCTCCCGTGCGCACCAGCCCAAAGAGCCCCCAGCTGATGTCCGGACCGGGTGAATCTGAGGCTGGCACACTGGTCACCCTCAGCCAGTGGACACAGGGGGACCCCAGCACCACAGAAGGACCAGCCTTGGAGGGCTCCGAGACCGACACTGAGGGTAAGCAAGTGGATGGGAGGGAAGACGGACTGGAGGGGATGGGACAGGGGGAAGAGGAGGGCACACCGGACATCCCAGCCCTTGGGAAGGGGGCACGGGGGGCCGCTGGGGGACACGTTCAGCCCACCCCCACCCAACCCCTCCCATATCCCCACAGGACACGACACGCCCCGGTACCTGCGACAGGCGGGCAAGGAGGACGGCGATGAGCAAACCTGGGAGCAGCCAGAGGTCCCAGGTGAGGCACACTGGCAAGTGGGGGGGGGGGGAGTGGGCGCCAGGGGAGGCCGGGCTGGGGTCCCGGGCCACGTGGTGCAGGGCACAGGGGAACGCCGGGGGAGGGCACTGGCCGGGAACCTGGGGGGCCCCCCCATGACCTCCCAGCCGTGCCACGGGATGGGGACGGGCGGCTGGGGCGCCTAACCAACCCCTTCTGTGTACCCCAACAGGACGACCCAAGGGGTCCCAGAAAGCTGGCCCCGTGCTCACAGTGCAACGGATGAGGGAGCACTGGGCACGGGTACGGCGCCGCAGGGAGGAGCAGGCGGAGGACATAATCCACTCCACCACTGAGCAGGGCGAGTGGATGATCGCAGCCATCGATCGGATGGAGGCGGCCACCAAAAGGGCCGTGCAACAAGCGGAGGCAAGGGACCAGAGGCTGCAGGCGGAGGTGCGACTGGAACGGAGGTGGGAGCGCCGGAAGCAGAGCAGGCAGGTGGAGGCGTTCAGGCGGCTGGAACTGGCCATAGACTGGATGGTGAGGGAGCATTCGGCCAAGATGGACTGGTCCCATGACATCGGCACCTTGCTGCTGCTGCTGCTGCACGCGGAGACCATGAGCACGTACGTGATGGCCGCTGCCCCGCCGGGCAACCTGCCTACCCTGGCCCCAATGCCGGGGCCTCAGCGCCCCCAACGCCTCCGCCACCGCCCCAACTGCCGGCACGCCCACTGGGCCTGCGCATCTGCCTCCCGTTCCCCGTAGGCCTCCGGAGGGAGCAGCCACCCGGGGGACCCCTCCGGTTCCAGGTCCGCCCTCCCTCCCAACAACGCTTGCCCCTCAGGACACTGAGGCGTCCCAGGATACTGTCGGGGACACGGACAGCAGGGGAGGCCCCGGAGACATGGAGGAAGGGGGAGAGCGACTTGAGGGGGGTGGAAGCGGCACCGGGAGGTGGGTGATGGTGGTGGTGGTGGCGATGGGACATGTAGGATGTCTGCACAATAAAAGCATGGGCAACACAGTTGCAGCCGTTGTTCTGTTCATGGGCCCGGGCTGGGGACGGGTAGGCACCCTGGGGCACGTCCAGGGCGCTGGTGGTGGCCCCAGGGAGATGGAGATGGGGGTGCGTGGCCCCATGCCTTGGCCTCCTGGCTGATCCGCCTAGCCAGGGCTGCACAGATGCACTTTGCATACCGGTACTCCTGCGGGTTCGTAGCATTCACATAGAGAGGCACGGGGCCGGGAGGGCGCCAGGGCACGGGGTAGTCGAGGGCAGCCCCATTGGTCTCGCACACGTTGTGGAGCACACAGCAGACTCTGATCACCAGGGCAGAGGTCTCCACCGTGTAGTCCAGGTGGCCCGCGAGGCTCCTCCAGTGCTGCTTGAGGGCCCCGAAGGCCCTCTCGACCACCGTCTGGCAGGCACACAGGCGGGTATTGTACAGTGCCTCCACAGGGTTCTTGGCGACCGGGTAGGCCTTCATCAGCCACCGGGTGAGTGGATAGGCCGGGTCCCCCAGGATGCAGGGGGGCATCAGCACCCCCTTGATCTGGGTCATCCCCATGTCCGCGAAGTCCCCGCGGTACATCCGGGCATAGAAGGGTGAGATGGTCATGATCCAGGCATCGTGGCTGTACCCAGAGTGGCCCATGTAAATGTCTATGAACTGCCCCCGGTGGTCCACAACTGCCTGCAGCTGCAGGGAGTGGTACCCATGTCGGTTGACATACTTCGCGGCCTCTCTATCGGAAAGGCGGAGGATTTCGATGTGGGTGCTGTCCACGGCACCCATGCAGATGGAGAACCCTCCAGCCGCGAAGCTGGCCATCAGGGCCTCCTGGTCCACCAGCTGGATCACTCGGTCCAGGAGCACGCCCTCCACTGCCTTGCAGATGTTGCGCAGGATGCCGGCGATGGTGCTCACTCCGACGCCGAATGCTGCGAGACTGACCAGCAGGAGTTGGGTGTGGCTAGGGCCCAGACCCCGATGGCCACCCACTGGACCATGGGAATGGAGGTATGCATGGGTGTGTGCTGCTGCTCCAGCTAGGGCGTTAACAGTTCCGCAAGTCGCAGGAGGGTGCGCCTGTCCATCCGAAAGTGCACTCTTCAGGCGGCCCCGTCCCACTGAGCCAGCGCCCTGGCCCACCATCCCTGTGCCCGCTCCGTGACCCATAGCCGCCAGGCAATGGGCATAGCGAGCTGGGCAGCGCGGCCCATAGTTTCCCTCTACCACTGGAGCTGGCCGGCCAGCTCGCAAAGTGTTGCAGCTTGCTCCCAGGCGCAGAGAAGGGCCTGTCGGGCCTCCCCGGACATCCTCTGGGCCCTGAGCTGGGCCAGGGAGCGCCTGCGCCCGTGGTAGGCTCTCCGGGCTCTAGCAGCGCTCCTGGCCATACACACCCGCAGCCGGGCGGCCAGGTGCACCTCTGCGGTCTGGATGCGCAAGAGGTCCGTGTGTGAGCGGTACCACTCTGTGCAGACTGCTAGGTGCATCCCGCAGGCGCCCAACTGCCCCAGCTCCATGGTGAACGGTGCCCCGGGTGGGGTGGAGCCACACCCATTACAGGCCGGGGCATTTGTCACCCCACCCCTGTTTGCGACCTGCCTACTGGCCGGGGGGCCCTGAATCACCTCTGCTTCCCCCCCCCCAGCTGGCTGGGCCAGCTCCTGCGGGGCGACCGGGGCGGGGCCCCATTGGGCAACCCATTGCGCACACCTACGGTCCCTACACGGGGCCTGGCGCATGGTCCAGCCGGCGCCCGGGCGTGTGAGGGCAGCAGATGCATTCCTGCTGTCATCACCTCCCACCTCTCTGTGTTTTGGCTGCCTGTTGTCCTCGCTGCCCTGATCTGTGTGTAGGATGTCCTGTATGTGTGCTTGGTTCCAGCAGCTGGGCTGGGTCCGCGGCCCACGCCTCGCTCATTAGCTGGGCAATGTTGCAGCCTGCGGCCTTAACGTTTGGCCTTGGAGCTCCCCTGCTTCCCCTCCCGTCCCTCCAGGGCTTGTGGGGCCCCTCTTTACTTACAGTTAGTATCAAGGTGCATGCTGGACCATGGCTGGCAGGGCTTCCCCAGGGCTCATGCCCCCCCCCCGGGCGCCCCCCCATAGCTGGACATTCCACGAGACCATGGCCCTGTGTGACCTATGGCATTCCCCAGCCGTGCAATTGCTCCTGAGCTGCCCGGACAGCCTCACAGGTGCCTATGCGAGTCTGAGCTCCGGGCTGCGCTACTTTGGCTATGAGGCGAGCGCCCGTGACTTCCAGCTGCATGCGGAGACGCTGGGGCTGCATCCCTTTTCCAATGGGCGCATCCCGGAGATGAGGTGCGCGCATGTGGGGTGGTCCGCGGCAGAGACTGTGTCTGCTCTCTCTGTGTGCAGCCTGGCTGCCTACACGGCCTGTCTGGCGGAGGGGGGCCCTGCCCTGGCTGTGTCCTTCTTTGGCTGTGTTCACAGGGCCCGTGGGTACCAGCGGTCCAATGGGGCGGTCTATCACCGCCTGCTGGAGCTCGGTCACCTTCCGTGGCCCCCAGCTTCTGACTATGGCTTGTCGGAGCCCACGGGGCGGAGCTGACGGCGCTGGCTGCTGTATGGTCCCATTCCGATGTGCAGGTGGGGCTTGCCATGCAGGATCCCTTCGAGGCGTACTACCTCATCGCCCGCCATCGGGGCATGCTTCAGTGGCCCCACTTCGTGCACCTGGCAGGTCACCCGATCCCAGGCCCCTTCGTGGCCCCCTGCAGCTGGCTGTGAGGCCCCCTGTGCCTTCCGTGCCCTGGTTGCTGGCTCCACTGTGGGCTCCTGCCTCCGCCCTGATGCTGTGGGTCACTGCCCGCTCCCTCCATGCTGTCCCGGCCTTGCTGCTGTGCTGCCTGCTTCCTGGGGTTCCGCTGCCCCTGCCTGTGGCTCTGGGCCCCCTTCATGCCCCCCCCCCATCCGCCTCTGCAACCGGAGCTCCCCTCCGTGGCTGTCTTTTCCTGTGGCTGTGTCCTGATCTCTGAGCCGGCACCCAGCACCCTGGTTTGCTGCTGACCTTCCTTGTCCACCTGCGATCCCTCCTGTGCCCGTGCCCCCCCCTTGGGTGACTGTGACCACGGGGTTCTGGGGCCCCCGGACTGCACCTCCTGGTGTCCTCACGAGGTGTGTGTGTGTCTGGACTAGCTTCACTGCTCCTCGGCTCCTGCTCTCCTCCATCCCATCCATCGCACCCTTGCCGGCGTGTGTGGTCCCTGTCTGCCTCCTGGACCGTTCCTGGGCCGCTCCCTGTCCGTGTGACCTCCCCCTGTGCCTGTGCTCTGCCCCTGCAGGGCCACCCCATTCCGGGACTGCCTGTGTAGCTGTGGGGGTGCCTGTGCAGGTTGTGCTGATGTTGGGGTTCTGGGTGCCCTTCCCCTGCCCCCCGGCTGCTCCCCCCCTTCTCCCTGTCCCCCCCCCCCTTTGCCCATTGTGCCGTGAGTGTTGTCTGTCCTGCTGTGTTCCCTCCTCCCTTCCTTTCCCATGCGGGTGTGTCTGCGCCCAGGCGTGTGTTTGTGGTGTGTGTGTTCCACTGTGACCTCATTGTCTCTGTGCCTGTTGTGTGTGCTGCCTTGGCCGCTCTTCTCCCTCCTTTCCCGTTTCCCTTGTGTGGGCGTTTCCTTTTGGCCCTTCTTGCTTCGTTGGCCCTCAGTCAGCCATGTCTGTCTCCTGCCCCTCCCCAGTGCCTTCTGGGTGTTTTGACCATGGCCCGGAATCGGCGTCACGTCTGTTGTGCCGCCCCAGGCTGTGGTCCGGCGGCCCGATTCCCTGCCGTGGTCCCGCTCCCGTCACGTCTGTTCGGGGCCTTCCTGGACCACAGGGGGGTGGTTGGTCGGCTTGCCACCACTGGGAATCCACTGTGATGAATCGGGGGCCCATAACGTCTGAAATCACCCATAGTGCCAGCACAAACTCTACTGATGTGAATGGGATTTGCACTGGCACTAAGGCTTAGCACTGGGGCTAAACAGCTAAGCAAAGTTTTCAACGGTGCTAAAGACCAGTAGAAGACCTAAGTGTACTGCTTAAATCCAGCTAAGTCCAGTTGTGAAAACATAAACAGAATAAGTAACATAGATTCCCTGTGCAAATTTGAATCTCACCTTCTGTGCCTTGAATGATGTGTCTGCTGTTATTTTAGATTAATATCCTGCCCTATCTTGAAGACTTAGAGTGACTTACAAGAAAAGCAACATACTGAAACAAATATAACAAATATAAATATAACTAATATAAACAAATCACATATAAACAAAGCAATAATGGCAATAGGAAAATACTGACATGCATGTACTGTGGATATTGGCGTAGATGAACTGATAAGGATGGGAAGACTGGCAGTCTCATTTGCTGCTCATTTGACAATGATGTCAACCCACCTGCTGCTGCTGCCATTGCCACTGGAACCGAATTCGGGGTCTGGGGCTGTTTCGGGGGTCTTGCCCCCCCAGGACTCATGTTGCTGTTGCTGCCCAGCCCCAGGTACCATCTACCCCCTCCCCCGTTGGAGGAGGGGGGGGCGGGGTGCACATCCGGTTTCCGGCTTGGTGAGGCCAAAAGCGGCCGGCTAGCTGCAGCACAACAGCTGACGCTGCCAACCTACCTGTCACTGCTGCCGTCACTGCTGGAGCCAGATTCAGGGTCCGGGGCTGTGTTGGGGGTCTTGCCCCCTCCAGGACTCATGCTGCTGTCGCTGCTCAACCCCAAGTACCATCTACCCCCTCCCCCTGTTTGAGGAGAGGGGCAGGGCCGGGGTGCACATCCGGTTTTCGGCCTGGCAAAGCCAAAAGCATCTGGCTGGCCAATCGCGCCACAGGCAGCGCACCTAAAGGCCGTGCCAAGAGGCCCTTAGGTGTGGCCCTTAATGGGACCGGGAGGGACGGGGTGCTATTGGCAATTGGCAGGGGGTACAGGAAATTAGGGCAAGGGGATGGTGTGGGGGGATGGCTTGCCTGTTTTATGGGGAAGAGAGATGAAGGGACTGAGTTGGGGGAGAGGGGCGGTCCCCCTTGGTGTGAGGGAGGGGGAAGCCCCTTGGGGATGAGGGGGTTACCATCCTGTGGCAGAGGATGGTAGGGGG
>QEPC01012883.1:156074-196618 GCA_003113815.1 Sphenodon punctatus | reverse complement strand
CCCCCCCCCATCCGCCTCTGCAACCGGAGCTCCCCTCCGTGGCTGTCTTTTCCTGTGGCTGTGTCCTGATCTCTGAGCCGGCACCCAGCACCCTGGTTTGCTGCTGACCTTCCTTGTCCACCTGCGATCCCTCCTGTGCCCGTGCCCCCCCCTTGGGTGACTGTGACCACGGGGTTCTGGGGCCCCCGGACTGCACCTCCTGGTGTCCTCACGAGGTGTGTGTGTGTCTGGACTAGCTTCACTGCTCCTCGGCTCCTGCTCTCCTCCATCCCATCCATCGCACCCTTGCCGGCGTGTGTGGTCCCTGTCTGCCTCCTGGACCGTTCCTGGGCCGCTCCCTGTCCGTGTGACCTCCCCCTGTGCCTGTGCTCTGCCCCTGCAGGGCCACCCCATTCCGGGACTGCCTGTGTAGCTGTGGGGGTGCCTGTGCAGGTTGTGCTGATGTTGGGGTTCTGGGTGCCCTTCCCCTGCCCCCCGGCTGCTCCCCCCCTTCTCCCTGTCCCCCCCCCCCTTTGCCCATTGTGCCGTGAGTGTTGTCTGTCCTGCTGTGTTCCCTCCTCCCTTCCTTTCCCATGCGGGTGTGTCTGCGCCCAGGCGTGTGTTTGTGGTGTGTGTGTTCCACTGTGACCTCATTGTCTCTGTGCCTGTTGTGTGTGCTGCCTTGGCCGCTCTTCTCCCTCCTTTCCCGTTTCCCTTGTGTGGGCGTTTCCTTTTGGCCCTTCTTGCTTCGTTGGCCCTCAGTCAGCCATGTCTGTCTCCTGCCCCTCCCCAGTGCCTTCTGGGTGTTTTGACCATGGCCCGGAATCGGCGTCACGTCTGTTGTGCCGCCCCAGGCTGTGGTCCGGCGGCCCGATTCCCTGCCGTGGTCCCGCTCCCGTCACGTCTGTTCGGGGCCTTCCTGGACCACAGGGGGGTGGTTGGTCGGCTTGCCACCACTGGGAATCCACTGTGATGAATCGGGGGCCCATAACGTCTGAAATCACCCATAGTGCCAGCACAAACTCTACTGATGTGAATGGGATTTGCACTGGCACTAAGGCTTAGCACTGGGGCTAAACAGCTAAGCAAAGTTTTCAACGGTGCTAAAGACCAGTAGAAGACCTAAGTGTACTGCTTAAATCCAGCTAAGTCCAGTTGTGAAAACATAAACAGAATAAGTAACAGATTCCCTGTGCAAATTTGAATCTCACCTTCTGTGCCTTGAATGATGTGTCTGCTGTTATTTTAGATTAATATCCTGCCCTATCTTGAAGACTTAGAGTGACTTACAAGAAAAGCAACATACTGAAACAAATATAACAAATATAAATATAACTAATATAAACAAATCACATATAAACAAAGCAATAATGGCAATAGGAAAATACTGACATGCATGTACTGTGGATATTGGCGTAGATGAACTGATAAGGATGGGAAGACTGGCAGTCTCATTTGCTGCTCATTTGACAATGATGTCAACCCACCTGCTGCTGCTGCCATTGCCACTGGAACCGAATTCGGGGTCTGGGGCTGTTTCGGGGGTCTTGCCCCCCCAGGACTCATGTTGCTGTTGCTGCCCAGCCCCAGGTACCATCTACCCCCTCCCCCGTTGGAGGAGGGGGGGGCGGGGTGCACATCCGGTTTCCGGCTTGGTGAGGCCAAAAGCGGCCGGCTAGCTGCAGCACAACAGCTGACGCTGCCAACCTACCTGTCACTGCTGCCGTCACTGCTGGAGCCAGATTCAGGGTCCGGGGCTGTGTTGGGGGTCTTGCCCCCTCCAGGACTCATGCTGCTGTCGCTGCTCAACCCCAAGTACCATCTACCCCCTCCCCCTGTTTGAGGAGAGGGGCAGGGCCGGGGTGCACATCCGGTTTTCGGCCTGGCAAAGCCAAAAGCATCTGGCTGGCCAATCGCGCCACAGGCAGCGCACCTAAAGGCCGTGCCAAGAGGCCCTTAGGTGTGGCCCTTAATGGGACCGGGAGGGACGGGGTGCTATTGGCAATTGGCAGGGGGTACAGGAAATTAGGGCAAGGGGATGGTGTGGGGGGATGGCTTGCCTGTTTTATGGGGAAGAGAGATGAAGGGACTGAGTTGGGGGAGAGGGGCGGTCCCCCTTGGTGTGAGGGAGGGGGAAGCCCCTTGGGGATGAGGGGGTTACCATCCTGTGGCAGAGGATGGTAGGGGGATGTGGAATGGGGGTGAGGGGACTGGGTTGGGGGGGAGGGGCAGCTCCCCTTGGTGTGAGGGAGGGGCATGGCCCCTGGGGGAGGGGAGACTGCCCTCTGATGTGACTGCCTTCTGATGATAGTAGTGGGTGGGGCTCTCCCTTGGGAGGCTGGTGGGACAGTCTTCGGGGGGGGCAGACCGAGGGGGTGGGTCTGCAGCTATAGGTCGCATCTTGGGCCGGGCGAATTATGATCCCTCTGGGAGGCAAATTAGAGCGGTGAGGCGGAACAGATGTTGTATTCCTGTCCCACTCACTAGCCCCCAGGCAGGCGGTGAGGTGATTAGGGATCAGAGGGCCCCCAGCCTTGGGTTGCTTCTGATGAATGCGAGGTCGGTAGCCAGTAAGTCAACTGCGGTCTGGGAGATGATCCTAGACCAAGTGGCCGACTTTGCATGTATCACGGAGACCTGGCTGGACAATGAGTCGGGGCCTATACTGACTGACCTTGTTCTGGCTGGGTACTCCGTGCAGCATCAGCTGCGGCTCGGGGCCAGTGTAGCCATTGTTTTAAAAGATACATTGTCTGTGAGATTTCCTCTGCAGGGCCTGCATTTGGTGTTGGATTTGGCCAGAGACAGATTAGGGATACTGCTGATATACCGGGCACCCACCTGTACGGCAGCTTCCCTATCCGCACTGTTCGAGCTGGTGTTGGCGGTGGTCTTGCGGTCCCACAAGCGATAGTCCTGGGGGACTTCAATATCCATGCTGACACCAGTCTTGGAGGGGCAGAGTGTGAGTTCCTGGCCGCCATGGCAACCATGGGCCTGTCTCAAAGGATGGTGGACTCCACACACATTGGAGGACATACCATAGACATGCTTTTTGCACAGGCCTTGAGGTGGGGGATCCATTAGTGGGGGACGTGTCAGGAGAGCCCTTGTCATGGACGGATCATTATCTCCTCCAGGCCGGTATCCTGGTGCATGTCAGCCCCTGGGAGGGTGCAGAACCAGTTAGGATGGTTCGCCCCCGATGACTTATGGAACCCAGAAGGTTCCAGACTGCTTTAGGGGATATACACACTGATCTTAATGGCTGCTCACTCGATGACCTTGTGACCATGTGGAACTTCGCGTTGGCAGAGGCCATTGACTGTGTGGCTCCCAGGAGTCCGCTCCCAAACCGCCGACAACGCAGGTCCCCGTGGTATACGGAGGAACTGTGGTGGATGAAGTGGGAAGGGCGGTGGTTAGAGCGATGGTGGCGTCACTCGCGTGCTGAAGTTGACCGATTGCGGCATAGAGTCTGGTTACGTACCTATGCTGTGGCAGTGCGGGCAGCAAAGAAAGTTTTCTTTACTGTCCTCATTGCATCTGCTAAGTCCCACCTGGCGGAGCTTTTCCGGGTGGTGAAGGGACTGGTCAGTCCGACCTCCCTCCGCCTGGATTTAGAGTCATCAAATGCCCGCTGTGATTTGTTTGTGGACTTTTTTGCAGATAAAATTGCTCAGATCCACCACAGTTTTGACACAACACTTTTAGCAGCGGGTGAGTTAGAGGCAGTAGAAACCCCGCCTTGTCCTGTTTTGTTGGATGAATTTCTGAATGTATCACCCTCAGATTGCCCTGGGGACTGTCCGAGCCACATATTGTGAATTAGACCCATGCCCATCCTGGCTCGTCAAGGCCAGCCAGAGACATTAGGGCCGCTGCTGGCAGGGATTGTCAACGCCTCCCTGGGGAAGGGCAGGGTGCCAGACTGCCTTAAGGAGGTGCTGGTGCGATCCCTGCTTAAGAAGCCATCATTGGCTGTTGGCGTCCCAGCCAGATATCGGCCGGTCTCTAACCTTCTCTTTTTAGGGAAGGTTATTGAGTGGGTGGTGGCTCGGCAGTTGCAGGGGCATCTGGACCGGATTAATCATCTCGATCCTTCGCAGTCTGGTTTTTGTCCTGGATATGGCACGGAGACTGCACTTGTGGCCTTGGTCAACGACCTCTCCCGTGAGTTGGACTGGAGTCATTCGACCTGCTGATCCTATTAGATCTCTCTGCTGCATTTGATACCGTTGACCATGAGTTGTTGGTGACTCGACTGCGGGACCGGACAGGGATTGGCGGGACCATTCTTGAGTGGTTCCACTCCTTCCTGGCTGGGAGGGTCCAGCGTGTTGTCCTGGGCGATTTTTTATCTTCTCCCTGGGGCCTCACATGTGGAGTCCCGCAGGGTTCCATCTTGTCCCCTCTCTTGTTCAATGTGTACATGCAGCCTTTGGGGGAGGTTGTTAGGAAGTTTGGCGTATGGTGTCATCAGTATGCTGATGACACTCAGCTTTCTCTCTCTTTTTCATTCGACTCAGGTCCAGCAGTCTCGGTGCTTACCCGGTGCTTGGCAGTTGTGGGGGACTGGATGAGGGCGAGCCGTCTGAAGTTAAATCCCGACAAGATGGAGGTGATGGTCGTCGGGAAGGCCAGGGGAGTGGTGGACCCCATCCTTGATGGAGTCCGTCCTACCCTGATGTCTCAGGTCCGGAGTCTGGGGGTGCTCCTGGACCCGCAGCTCCGCCTGGATGTCCAGGTGGCGGCTGTGGCGAAAGGGGCATTTCACGAATTACATCTGGTGCATCAGTTTTGGCTTTATGTCTCAGACTAATCTGGGCACGATTGTCCATGCTTTTATTACCTTGAGACTGGACTACTGTAATGCACGCTACGTGGGGCTACCCTTGGTGCTGGTTCAGAGGCTGCAGCTGGTGCAGAATGCGATGGCTCGTCTCCTAAATGGGGACGGGCTGACATGAGCATATTACACCAGTGCTTCGTTTTCTGCACTGGCTGCCTATAGTCTTCTGGGCCCAATTCAAAGTGTTGACCTTTAAAGCCCTAAATGGTCTGGGCCCCGCCTACCTGCGGAACCGCCTCACCCTCCGGGTCATGGATTGGCCCCTGCCATTGGCGCCCTCCTCGAGGTCCCCTGGGTTTCTCGGGTATCGATCTTGCGGAGGGCATTCTCTGTGGCAGCACTGCAGTTGTGGAACTCCCTCCCATTGGAGGTTTGCCTGATTACCAGCCTCCCCTCTTTCCGTAGACAATATAAGACCTGGCTGTTCCGCTGTGCTTTTCCTGAGGAAGAGGGGGTAGGTGGGTTGGGTTAGGGGGTATTATTTGGTATTATTTGCTATTTTGCTTTAATGATGTTTTAATTGGAGTATTGTTGTTGTTTTAAATTGTTTTAATATGTTGTTAGCCACCCCGAGATGCTTTTAGCAGGATGGGGTGGCATAAAAATTTAAATAAATAAATAAATAAATCCTCCAAAGCCCTAACCTTCTCACATCATGCCTCTACCTCTCATCCAAGGAAGGCCCATTTCTAACAGGCGCAAGTGCGTGGGGGGGATGGGTGGAGGCGGCAGCAGGTGGGCGGTGCGTGGGTGGCCCATTCCACCAATGCCCACCCACCTACCTCCATGCATGGAGCATCCACCATTGGCACCCGTTGTTCCATGCATGGGCGGTGGGTGGAGCGCACACAGATACCCACCCACTGCAGCGATTGCACGGACGTTTCCCCCCCCCACCCACGCACCCGCACACATGGGTGGGGGTGGGGCATCTGTACAAAAAGGGTCAGTGTCTGGTGCTCCCACACCCTAATTGTTTACCCAGCCTGTACTCCATTCTCTCAAAAAGGAACCATGGCCAACCCCATATCCCTATCCCTCCCTCCCAGCCATTCCCATAAAACTCCATCCTACTCACTCCCACATCTGGGAGAGTCTCTTTCCCCCTCCCCACTTAAACACCTCTCTAACTCTGCACCCCCACCACAGAGGGGCCATAGTTGTTCTGAGTTCTTGCCCTCTCATACACCCCCCTATACAAATACGCTGAAATTTGTGGGAGAACCAGCAGGAACTTTTGGATACATACACCAGGACAATGGTTCAGTATTTGAAAGAACAAAAAGTTAACACAACAGAGCCAAAACCACTCAGTGTTTCAGAAATCTAGTAAAAAAGGTCCCGTAGTGTGAACACTCTGTACATGCTGCACAAACACTGCGTGTGCATGCACTATGCACATGCATATGTGTGCCGCTGTGTGCATACATTATACATATTTAATGCTCACACGTTGTGCATGCACATTCAGTGAGTGATTGGGGTACTGGGATTGTTGTATAACCTTGGATATAATGCAGGGGCGTAGCTAGGTTGGAATGGGCCCAGGGACAAGAACTGGACTGTGGGGCCCCAGCCCGGCCCATCACCATAGACTCCCCTGTCCCTCAATGTCCTTAATGTATAAAACAGTCAACACAAATGTACTTAAATATTATTTATTAAATAACAGTCTGAAGAAAACATGTACGCAGCTACTGCAGTGGCCTCTTCCTTGCTTTTTAGTTCTGCAAACACATCGATTATTTTTTATACATCTAGCTTCCTTGCGCGTTAATTCTCAATTGACAGCAGAGCCAGATATCTTCTCAGATAGCTCTACAAAAGCTGCAAAGCTTTCTCCCTCTCATTCAATGCAATGAGACTACTGATAGTGTGTAAAGCTAAATATACCAGGAAGTCTTTGAAGTGTCTGGGCCTCTTGGTCCATCCACACCTTCAGTATCCTACACAGCCAAGTCTAACCATTCATTGCATACGCATGCACCCCACAGCCTTCCATAGCTGTACAATTTATGAGTTTTGAGAAAAGCCCTGTGCAAAATGTACCACACATTCACACCATGTGATTTTTCAAAGGTTCTTAAGTCAGTGCAATCAAATCAAATTTGCTCTAAAGACTCAAAAGCACATCTCAATGGGAGCTATTTCTATGTCAAATTTCAGCGTTAAACTATTTGACAATCTTGGTTGGAGGTTTTTTGTTAGTTTTTTAAAATAAAAAAGTGCAAAGATTTTATTTTTAAATGGGAAAATGGGGTTGCAATTCTCCACACCCTAAAAACTAGCTGAACTGTTCTTTTTCAAAAAAATTCACGCACATGAACAAATTCACCTTTGGGCAAAAGTTGAACCTGGAAAATTTTATCCTAAAAGGTGAAGTTTCAGAAAGTTATGTGTAATTAAAAATGTCAAGTTGGAATGGAAAATATTATACAGCCTTAGCTACAATGGTAACTGCTGCCCCTGCTGTAATTACACTACTTATTTAGCAATTTAATTATCAAATATTACAAATGCCTCTTAATAATTCCATCGCATAAATTGTTTGCATCTGTAACCAATGCACAACCTATTTTCTAATACTGTTTGACACTTTAATGGCCATTAAGAGTGCTGTAAATTACAGCTGAATATTACTGAGGAAAAAGATTAGGATAAAATATATATTTTTTCTTCAGAGAAAATCAATGTCATCAAGAAGACCACATAGTCAAAGGCAAGTTCAAGCCCAAGAGCATCATTTTTATAAATGTTTCTTAAAATATAAAACAGTCCTATGGTTCAACCTGAGGAAATAAATAGGGAGCTAATAGAAAAGTCTTGGAAAGCAATAAGAAAAGGTCTCATTTCAATCCCTGGAAAGCACTGCTTCTCTAAACACATCTATTCAGTTCTTTGAACAGGCAAGTCTCGCTAAGAAAACACACACACTGCCTGCTGTAAGCCAGCCCCCCAACTGATAAAACAACAACAAAAAAGACAGGCTGAGCTATGCCACCGAGAATCCATATGGCTTCATGTGCAATAGCTTCATCCCAGCAAATGGTGGCAAGAAAAGAAAAAGAACGGTAACCGCTTCCCCACCTACAGTGTATTTTGTATGTGCAAGTGTAACGCCTGCCCTGGGCAACCATGGCTTTGCAGATCTTAGTATATTAGGGATCACTAGAGCTTGGGGAAAGAACTGATCTCCTAGCTTCCTAAAACTTAGCTCTTCTTTGCTCTTCAGCTTTTTTTGCAAACAAAAACTGCAAAGGAAGGAGTAGGAAACGAAACCCCTGCGCTTCTCTTAAAGAGCCAAAGGGCAAAAGTACTTCTGATCACATTCAGTTTCAAGCTCCAAGTTCCTCCAACAAGCCCCCCGAGCCCCCCCCCAGTGGTGCTCCCTCCCCCCCCGTCGACGTTCTCTCCACCTTAGTCCCGCGCCCAGTCCCGAATCATTCCAGGACTGAGGACAGTCCACTCCAGGCAGCCTGATTTCTTGCCTGAGTGGTCTGGAGCAGAGGGACTAGGAACACCCGCGGGAGAGAGGAGATGAGCTCCCCCCCCCCCACACACAGAGAAAGTAGGAAAACCCCCGGGGGAAGGGATGGCGAGTCCCCCCCAAACACACAATTAATCAAGGGGAATTGGGAGCCCTGCCACACAGAGAACACGGGGGTGGAGAGAATGGGGAACCCCCCACCACAAAGTCCACATGCAGAGGCGGCGCAGGGAACCCCGGGGGAAGAACAACACAACTACAGCCGCCCATCACCATCCCATTGCGCCCTGGGCATGGGGAGGCAGCGCCCCCCGCCCCGGGGACACCAACCTTCAGCGGCCCCTTCTCTGAGTACTCAGCATCAGTGCTGCTAGCGACTCCCATGGGGGCTGGTTCGGGCAGAGCTGGGATTCGGAGACAGACACAAACCGGCCCAGCGGGATCAGTCTTCTCGTCTGTCTCGTCCCCGCACACATGCCCCCTGCCCCCCTCCCTGATAGAAGAAACAACTTCCCCTCCTCCTCCTCCATTTCCAGGACCAAGGCAAGACTCCTGTCCTGATCTCGCTCAGCGTCGCTCGCTCGCAGCGCACGCACCCACCACACCCACCCCTTGGTGTAAACTAGTCTCAGTCTCCTCAAACAAACACCCATCGTTCTCTCCCCCCCCCGGCGGCCACCCGGGCCGGGGCCCCGTTGAGTCCCCCTCCCCCCCGTAAGCCAGTGCAGTGAGTGCACGTGCAGCCCAGCGCCCGTGCCGCCCAGGAGCTAGTCCTGTCTCGGAGTCGGGTAGGATTCTGAAAGTCCCCCCCCCACCAGGCCCCCAGCCCCCAAAGTTCAACACCGACCTCCCCCCCGGCCCTTTCTTACCCCCACGGGCCATGCCACTGTCTGAGCCTGGGTCCGGTTCACCTGCCGCCGCCGCCACGCTGCAAACAAATGTGCATGCCTCGGCCAGTCACCGCCTGCCTGCCTCGTGGCTGTGTGCCGCTCTCTCTCGACGCTGGCGCATGCGCAATGGCTTCCAGCGCAGCGCAGGGCTCACGCGTCAGAGAGGCGGGGCTAAGGCTTGAAGCGGCGGCGCCGCGGCGAAGAGAGATAATCAGGATTTGGGGGGGCCGCCGGCGGGGCCGCGGGGGGGCCCACCTCGTCAGTTGGGCCGCTGGGGTCCATGAGATCCCCCCCCCAAAATTATTTTTTTTAAACAGCTTAATAGCTATCATAGGGGGACGGACTGTGGGCCCCCAACCATGATGGGCCCTGGGACACATGTCCCGTCTGTCCCTATGATAGCTACGCCCCTGTAAATATAATGGGTACTTATTCCCAAAATATAAATCACCAGTTCACTGGATTTATAAATATTAAAGTCAGAAAGGGATAATTATGGTCTTCTAGCCTGATGTCTTGCACAACACAGACCACAGAACTTCAGTCAGAAAGCAGTATCGATCCCAGAATCTTCATAATATTAGCAATTGATGAATATCCAATTCGTGCTTCTGCAATGTATGCCCCTAACAGCTGCTGCCTGTCTTCTATGGAAAGGTTACCACAGATTCAGCAAGAAGCATGAGAAAATAAAAAAATATACCACAGCAAGATCAAAATGAGTCTCCCTTTTAGTCCAGGCAGGGCATTCAAACCGTGACACAATAAATGAGATTCTTTTGAGACCGCTATGAGACGTAATCATATCCACCTGCTAAGGTTACTGGAAGGCATGAAGAAGGGCATTATGGAAGATTTTTCCCAGGAGATGCTTTGAAGGCTGAGCCAAGGGATCTCAGGCGAAGGCTTTGTTTGAGACTGGGAAGGAACTGAAAGACCTCAACCAACATGAAGTTACAAGTCTTGTTTTCCCATAGATTTGGGGCTTGGAAGTCAGGACAGTGAAAATCAATTGACAAAACCAAGAGGCTACATCAACAACATCTAATAGCCCACCTCATCCTCCACACTCCTCCCACCCCCGCCCCCCAGCTCCTGGCTTTCTTTTCAATTGATCTAAGAAATGCCCATGATATTAACTAATTTCCTTTCAAATAAGTAATCCAGATCAAACACCCAAAGAAGTATAGCTTTCTATTACTCAAACTACTCTCATTAGACAGCTTAGTATGCTAGCATTTTCTGTTTAGTAAGCGGATATGTTCCTATATAGGGTTTATCTCTCAATGGGATCTGCCCTGTGTACCCTGGCAGGCCAAGGGTGTTATGCTGTGAATTCTTGGTATGAGAACTGCAAAGTCTAGCTTAGTTACGGGTGAGGTGACACTCCTGACATGAAAGGCATATCCTCATCTCCCCCTACATGTGCTTGACTGAAAAAGGGGAGGCAGCAGTTCCCAAGCTTTTGGCCTACATCATGACCCCATTTTGAGACTTATATATAATCCCACAAGAAAGTATATGCAAATATGTGAAATATCAAATAGTGTGATCTCATTTGGGGACCCAACCCATAGCTTGATGTTGACCCTGTTTAATTCAGATCTCCATAGGTAGATCTGTCAGAGAGATTCTAGGCAGGGCCTTGCTGGTCCTCTGAGGGTTATCATCTTTGGGGGTGGGGGCTTGGTAATCAGGAGCCAGAGAGGGGGGCAGGAATCGAACCAACTGGGGTCGAATTGGGCATGGTGAGGTATGGTGGGGGAGAGGAGAAAGGCCACTGAGGATATTGGGAGAGGCACTTAGTGTCTGTTCCTGTGTCTCAATCCCCCAACCCTTGGTCTTGGGATATTTGGGGGTTGAGGTTAGTGAGACCCCTGATCTGAAGTGGAAGCTACTTAATGCAAGGTCAGTGGCAAATATCAACCATCTTTGATCTTATTCCGAATGAGGCTGCTGACCTCAAATGTATTACAGAGACCAGGCTGGATAATACATCTGAGACTATATTGTCCCAGATGGTGCTAGTCAGGTACTTAGTGCAGCACCAGGCTAGGATCAAGGGCTGGGGTGTGTTTGACGGTGATTTGTAAAGATACCTTGGTCTTTCGAAGGTATCCATGCCTAACTCTCATCTCTTAGCCTAACCTACCTCACAGTGTTGTGAGGATTAAGAGTTAAGTTAAAAAGAATTGTAAGTCACCCCTGAGCCTAAGGGATATGGTGGGGGGGAAAAAAAATTCTAAATAAATAAATAAATAAATAAATAAAGAATGAATCAAATATGGTGTGTGTCCACCTAGTGTTAGAGGCTGGGGACAGATTGGGGATTTTGCTGGTGTACCAACCACCCTGCTGCCCAGCAGACCCCTTTACCAACCTGACTGAGTTGGTCTCAGAAGTGGTCTTGAGGTCACACAGACTTTCAACATACATGCTGGGACTAACCTTTTGGGGCCAGAGTGGGACTTCATGGCCTCCATGACAATCATAGGTCTGTCTATCCAAATAATATCTATCCTGACACATGAGGGTGGGACACACGTTGGATTTGATGTTTTGCACCAGCCTGGAGACAGGGGTTCTGGTTACTGGGTGTTCTTAGAACACCGTTGTCATGGCCAGACCATTACCTTCTGAGGGTCCAGATTCCTGCCCTCCTATGACCTCAACGGGGGTGGTGGACCAGTTAGGTTGGTCCACTGCTGGAGATGAATGGATCCAATAGGTCTCTAGAACTCTCTGGGGGATTTACCCACTTACCTTGTCAGCTATTCTGTTGATGACCTGGTTGCCTTGTGGAATGACACCTTGACCATGGCCGTTGACAAAGTGGCACCTAGGCATCTGCTCCTGCTGATGTGACAGCATCGGTCCCCCTGGCATACGGGGGATCTATGTGTATCTGAGGCAGCTGGGCAAGATCATTTGGAGGTTTGGAGTGAAATGCCATCAATATGCTGATGACACCCAGCTCTACCTCTTTTTTTCATCTGACCCAGGTCCTGCAGTTTTGATGCTTACCCAGTGCCTGGCTGCTGTTGGGGACTGGATGAGGGTGAGCCAATTGAAGCTGAATCTAGACAAGACTGAAGTAATTATGGTAGGTCAATCTTGTGACTTGGAGGGGATTGGGAACTCTGTCATTCAAGGGGTCTCCACAGCCCCCTCTGGTTACTCAGGTTTGCAGTCTTGGAGTGCTTCTGGATACCCTGCTGCGCCTGGACCATTACGTTATGGCAGTGGCCAGGGGGCTGTGCCCCTTTCTTTCTGATTCAGATCTGGCCACCATCATCCATTACCTTAGTTTTAGATTACTGCAATGCACTCTATGTGGGGCTGCCCTTGATGACTGTTTGGAAACTGCAGCTGGTGCAGAATGTGGCAGCCTGGCTCCTTTTGGGGGGGTGGGTTGCCATGAGCACATTACACCTGTGCTTTACACCGCACTGGCTTCCTATAGATTTCCAGGCACAATTCAAGGTGCTGGGTTTGACTTTTAAAGCCCTAAATGGCCTGAGCCCTACATATCTGAAAGACCGCCTTTCCTACCATGCTCCATTGCAACCCCTGCGGTTGGCCAGGAGGGCTCTCTTGTGGGTACCACCTGCCAATTTTGTTCATACAACAAGGGCCTGTAGAGCGGCATTCTCAATATCATGGAACTCCCTTCCCCATAAGGTCCATCAGAGCCTGAGCATATTCTGGAGGCAGTGCAAAACATTTATTTTCATCAAAGCGTTTGGCAGGTGAGGACAGGGTTGGGTTGCATTGGGTGGGTTTAGGGATGAGGGTGATTTTTTAACAGGGATTTTAATGTATTCTGTGGTTTTAATATTGTAAGCTGCTCTGGGTCTTCAGAGAAGGGCAGGGTAGAAATTTAAATAAATAAATAAATAAATAAATAATAAAAAAAACCTTCTTCCTCCCCCCACCAGGCCACTATTTTGGCTTCCCCCAGTCACCACTGCGGTTTCCCCTCGGCCAACCTGTCGTCCTGCCATAGTACCTTCCAACCCACTTCCTGCCCATACCATTCCAATCTTCTGGAGCTGTTTCTACTACTACTAATCTTTTCTAAAGCGCTACTGTACAAATACACATAACATAAAAGACTGTTCCTGCTCCAAGGAGCTTACAATGTAGATCATTTCTGGCAATCTGCTGCTCATCCCTGTTCTCCTGGCCACTGGTCAACACAGTAAACAATAAAAAACATAATTAGATAACAATAAATGGAAGCTTTTATAATGCAGCTGTGTAAATGCAACCCCTCCTCTCCCACCTCCAGTGAATTAACTTACCTTTCTCCTCCACCTCCTCTACAAAGGTGGCATCCAGGTCCTCTGTGCCCTCGACCAGAACCTCAAGTGGCTCCTCAAACAAGGGCTGGCTCTCGAACTCAAGGCATACACCGGGAGAGTCATGGTGTCTGTGTCAGCGTCAGCCCGTGTTGGCTCCGGGGCGGGGATGAGCATAGAGGGATGTCTGGAGGCGGTTGCAACGTCTATGATGTTGCAGTTGCAGCAGGAGCAGGCAGCAGGGGAGTCATATCCACCTGCTTGCTTCTGGTCTGTAACGAAGGCACAGCCATACAGGCAGGATGCAACAATGGCTCCTTCCACACAGACGAACCTGTCAAGGAGCTTGTAATAGGGCGATGTTCGCTTCCTGTGGCCAGAGGCAAAGTTGTTGTCCCGGATCTCTTTGTATCTGCGCCTCAAGTCCTTGCCCACTGCTGGCACTGGTTCATGTCCTAGGCGGTGCCGCAGCCACTCTAAACGTTGCGGAGCTAGTGCCGGGGGTGCGGCCTCTGCTTGCGCTGGTAGAGTGCTTCCGGGTCCGCCCCTTGATGCAGCGTGAGGTTGCGGGGGCAGGGTCTGCTCCAGGATTGTGCTCCAGCCGTGGCGGTATCCATGGGGTTTGCCTGCGTCTAATTCTCTGCAGGGTTTGACAGCATAGTGGGGGCCTCAGGGGATTGCGGTGGTCTGGCAAGGAGGATGAGTGCGGGGTGCTGTGTTCCCTGATGCCTCTGATTTCCCCCACCCCTAGCTGCGATCCTTACACCATGGCCCCGGCAATGGTAATCCTCTGCAAGGTGTTACATAGAATGTAACGGCTGGGAAAGAGCAAGCGTCAGGCACAAACGGGAAGAGCTGGGAGAACGCATTTTAAAAATTGGTACAGTGGGCTTTTAAGGTGGGCATTACATGCACAAGAATGGAGAGAGTGGTCAGAAATGATCACCTCCTGGAATGCTCTAGGTTTTTTGCCTGTGACTCTATGATGCTGGCAGACCTGTACACACGGAGGCTGCATGCAACCTAAATGACAGGACATGGACAATCATGTGCACATTAGCCCGCATTTGTCTGCATGGCAGGCTCCACATTCTCCAGGAGACCCCGCTGTGAGTGTGGGCTGCGTGTCCAGTGGGTGATGGCCACATAGCTGGTGGGGGTAAACATCTAATAAATGGATAAGTGGACACCCCCCTGGTGTGGGCTACTACCTCATATGTTAGCACCCTTAAAGGCATCCCCCCGCCCCTAGCATTTAGTCCAAAGTTACGCCAATGATAGAAAGCATGTCCTGTACCAAGTCATAGACTGAAGTCCCTTCCCCTATTCATTCACTGTGTGTTTGGTGCAATATAGCTGTGCTGCTTTTGTACTACAAAACACTCAACTCACCACCACCACCACCACCACCACCACCTCCCAACAGAAGGACCTGATGTAGAAGTAAATTAATTAGAACAAGGACAGAACATGTAGACTCGGTAAGTAGTCCTACAGATGGATGATTGGAATTGAATCTTTATCTAGTTGGCACTTGCAGAAGTGGTGGAGGAGGGCACTTGGACACTGCTGGTTATAACAGGAAATGCACTTGGCACTGCACCTCTGGTATTTCTCTCTCCCGTCTTAAGGAACTGCTCATTGGGTAGCTTACATCATGCCCAGGAGATATCCTTGGCAAAAAGAGATACTTTCACACAATTTCTTGTTGACTGTGGGTTGTCAAAATGATTTATGCAAGAATGTGGACGTGTCAGTTTAGCACGCTGGTTTCTGTTTACTCAGAAGGTTCTGGGTGCAATTAGCTCTGGAGGTGTGAGAAGGGAGCCTTTTTTAATATTACAGAGTGTCAGGAGGAAGATGAAACTCATTGGCTTAACTTTCCACCTTCTCAAACGCTCATAGAGATTAGGAGTTTGGATCCCATCTTCCAAAAGTGACCTAAATTCTCCAACTGCCAGCTTCCTCCTTGGGAACTCTTCATTTTTTCACCTAAGCAGTTCAGGTTCTAAAGCACTGTCTCAACCTTGGTTTTAAAAGCTTACCTAGTTGTGAGCATTTCTGCTGCTGTGTATAAAAATTTGCACTAAGGACTCCTTTCATCCGAGGATCTCACAAAGATTTATAAAGCAGAGAAAATAACGTATTTTACAGGTGGGGCATAGAAAAATTAATATTTGTGTTTTCTACAGAAGCCAATGATTATGGATGTTTTAATTTTTTGGGTTACCCACCCTGAGACACCTAGAGTTAATAGGGTTGCCAGATTCCCTTATTTTAAGGGGCATCCTTTACATTAAAAGAACATCCCTTGTTTCAGAACCCCAGAGCTCCATAGCACATAACAGGCATTTTTTAGTTCAGAGCCGCACAGAACATAATAGACCTCCCTTATGTCAGACCCCTCCCCACCCCCACCCTCATATTGTTCCTTATTTTGGACATTTTAATCTGGGAACTCTAAGAGCTAGATGTCTTAATGAAATGGAAAATTTATTTATTTTTTTAGCTGGTGGGTGCCGATCTCTTTTGAAAATGTGCCCCTACCAACCTAATTCTCAAAGGTTGTGAACATCTAAAGGCTCAGAGGCAGTCAAAATGGGATATACACCTCTGAGAATCAGGCCTTAGATGCCTCAAGTTGGACATTCTTCAAGCCATGGGAAACTTTACATTATTTCCCACAAGTAAAAGATGGAATCGGGACTAGAACAGCATGCTTTACACTCAAGTCAGGCAGCCATTCCCCAGGCAGTGTTGGCACTTAGCCTGGGTTGTGACCTGGGGATGTTCCCGAGTCACAGTCCGGACTACACGCCAACACCGCCCGGGGAATATCTGGCAGCACATTCAGCCGTGACGGTAGCCTGCAATTCCACGTGGGGAAAAGCATGGACTTGCACACTGTCATCACGTCTAAAAACACTCATATCTAAGAGAATCCGAAGCAAGGAGCAGTGAAGTCTGCTTTGCAGAAAGGAGAGAGGGGATGGGATTTGAGGTCATTGTTCCATAAGGACTCCTGTGCACTGTTGTGTTGTGCGTCTGAGGGTGACATGGACAGACAATCCACCAGTATGTGGCTCCCCCTGTCCAGTATTCTTTGCCTATAGTGCTAGGGAGTCGCCAGTAACTTACTAATTTACTCATGCTGGGGATGCGATTGGATTCTTAAGATATTGTGAGCCTATTTATTTTTAATAAGTAAAAGTGTGCATTGCTACTGCCAGTGAGGCATCAATCCCTGGTTCATCCCTACCGCAATGGAAAGGATTCTAGTTCTATTGGCTTCAGCCAAGTACATTTTCCCACGGAGAGGCTAATTCTCTCTTGTCTCTTTTTCCCTTACGTGGGTCTCCAAGGGCTTATGGCAGGGCACGCGCCTTACGGGGGGTGGGGGTGGCGGGGTGTAGGGGGGGTGGAAGTACGTTTGGCTAAATTGTCCCAGCTGGAAAATGAGATTGGAGAGATAGAAGGGAGATTAGGTGAGGCTTCAAAGCAGGAGACTGGAATATAATATGTTAGCTACTCTGAAGGCTGAAATTGCTTCTCTAAATACTAAGCAAAGAATTTATAAAAGGGGGCAGATATAAGTAGTCGCCTGGCTTATTTGTAAAGAAGAAGATCAATGTGCTATTCCCATCGTGCATGACGAATCTGGTACTGCTTGTACTCATTCGAGGCATGATAAATGATATATTTCAACGCATTTAAAAGTGATTAACCTTCTCCAAGTGGACGCGTAGCGAAGGGGGGAGGTGTTTCTGTTATAGCGACGGCGCCTTGCTCTTGTCTCTGGTTACCGACAGTGCTATGGAATAAGCGAAAGACGGGCCCAAGTGGCAATCAATGCGTTTGAATGCAAACCCTGTTCTAAATTTTAGGGTTGTTGAGCTCCAGGGACTTGGTTTGGACACTGTAGGATAAACAGGGACCTACAACTTCGTCATAAAAATAACGTTTTTTGACATCGTCACACACTCCCCTGTACTGTATTATTGACTGCTGCTGGCAAGGATTCTGCATGCCCTTAGATGGAAGTGTCTGATGCAATCTCTCTACGGATCTGGTTTTCTGTGGTGGATCAAAACTCAGTTCCATAACTGCTCAAGAGAGGTCATACGTCTTCTTGCCACTGGTGGGAGCTGTGTCACAGAGGTGATAGACTAATGGCTGACACCACTTGTTTTCATTGTAACTTGGTTTTTATGATTTGATTTCAGAATGGTGATACCAAAAGGAAAAAGCACAACTATTTCAAATGCCAGGCTGCAGAGTGTAGGAGACTATGGGCACTTTTAGACAGATAGCTGCCCCGGTGCTGGCCGTGCCAGCCTGTTTCACCTGCTCAGTCCATTAAAAGCGCCCCAAAAGATGTGGAAGTGGAGAAGGCTGTGCCTGATCTGGGGCAGCCCTGCTTGCAGCACTCCAGAACATTCTGGAGCACTGCCTGGGGAGCAAACCAGCCAAACCCAGAGCACCGGCCCAAAGCGGAGCTGTTGTCCATCTGCACTGCTCAGAGGACCCACGCTGCAGCTCCGCTTTTGGCTGGCTGTTGCCCTGGGCAACACTATAGAGTTGTGGGTGCCAGTCTAAAATATCAGGCGATCCACCCGCAACTCTAAGGTGTGGGGACGGGGCCCAGGGGCATGTGGGCCGACCAGGGAAACTGCTGGGTCCATCTAAAATGGACCCAGGAGGGGCTGCAAGTGGGTGGACTTGAGGTGGACCGCCGGAGCAGCTCTGGGGACAGGCAGCCTCCACATCTGCCTGTTTACATCCAATGCACGCAGTCCTCCATCAATAAATTTAATGAGAGCGGAGGTGCTGACTTCAATGGATGGAAGTTTGTGCCCAGCATAGTTAAGATAACACCTTCTTTGGTCCAACGTCTCCTGGTGAACGTGCTCAGGAAAGAGCTCTGTGAAACTTAAAATCTTGCAACAGCCCAAACTGGTTCAGTGAATAGGTCTTATTTTAACTATTCTGTGTCTTGTGTCTCTCCTACGTGGGACCAACACAGAAACCACACTTTGAACACCACAAGTCCAGCATGCAATATACCAGCTTAACTTTCAAACAGATTTAAATATTCAAAATCCAGCCCTTTCTCTACACTCGTATCTTTCTTTATAGGTGCCCAATTTAGGGTCAATCCCTTCTATTCCAAGAGGACATTTGGCAGAGACATGTCCTAAAGTGGCCATCTGGACACTGGATGCAAACAGCTTGTGTCTCCCTCCCTATCCAGCTGTGAAGTGCTTCCTTCTAGAGAGAGTGTAACCTCACGGGTGAGTAGTTAGGATGGAATGAGCCATGGTGCAGAAGATGGCATGCCCCCACCCCGTTGGCAGCACCTGTACCAGCGCATGTGGAGTCCCCAGTATCATGAGCCCTGATGCAGCTGCACTGCCTGCCCCTATTACAGCTGTGCCCTTCCAGTAAACAGCAGAACCCATGACTCAAAGGGCCAGACTGAAGAAGTCCACCTGGCCCTTGAATTGTGGCAGGAAAATGTAACCGTGATATTAGACTCTGAATGGATATTTTTCTGCCCACAGAATCTTTCCCCCTGACTTTGCGGATGCATACTTCCAGGCAGCACCTCCGTTAGACTTCCTAACCTGCCTCAGTCAGGGACCTGGCAATCTTTGCTATTCCATTTTTCAGCTCTCTTGATTCAGAGCCATTCTGAGTTGATTTTTATCTTCTATCACAATATCACCTTTGATTCCAATTGATTCACTAGTACAGCATATGCCTTTATTTTCCCTTCTGGACTAATGGTTGAGTGGGGGAAAATCAGAAAAATTCCTCATGACTTTGAGGCAGATGAGTTAAGAATTTCTGGTGGGCACTTAAATCTGATTTTGAGGATGTTTCTTTGCTTTGGCTATGACCTCTGGCAAACTGAAGTGACAGATGAGGATGGCTACCTTGCCGGTCCCATGCAGAGCAAATGAACAGCATTAAAAACTCATCTTGTAGCCAATTTGTTCCACAGTCTCCTTGTCAACCTCCCACTGTTTCCCCTTTAACCATTTCCTTTCTTTCTTTGAAATTGTAAATGCTGCACCCAAATGAAGTTGTAGGTGCTGACAAAGTAAGGCTTGAGGATTAACACCAGGCAAAAATGACACATCATCATCTTCAATGACAAAACAACTGAGTTCATCCATAGTTGCATGTGCGCCATTAAATGTATTCATGGTGGAAGTTTTCACTTTTTTTCATTGATATAGATTTGGACAAGAACAAGACAGACACAGATCACCTTGGTGACACTTTATATAATATGTACGCTGCAGATGCCTTCAGCTTTTCACGTGGTGCATGAGCACATGAGACCAGACTGCACATTCATGCCACATTACAAAAAAGTCATAGCAGTTTGAAATAATTCAAAATTCTTAGCAAATATATTTGTTACAAGAAAAGAAACTCTAGAAATACCAAAATACCTAGATTAGGTATTCCTGACTAGAGCTCGGTCAGATAATTTTTTCCTAAAGTTGGTAAAAACCCTAGAAGAGGAAAGACTGGCTAGGAAGCAATTCAAAAGACCAGAGGAGACATGCTTATGAAAGACAGGCAGCTCTTACCAGGATCTGTCTAATCGGGAAGTCTTTCAGGCCACCATTTCTGGGGGAGTCCAGGACCACGGGAAAGCCTTTGTGAGGGGCATGAATGTAGCCAAACTCAATTTCATCCTGTTGAGGGGAGGAAAAGCTACATAGTTACATCCAGACAGATGGAGAAATATAGCCCTTATCCAGTGACACACTAATACTTTGCATTTACAGAAAGCCTTTCATCTGATCTGAGACTCTCCAAAGTTAGACAGGTATCATCTCTCTCTTTCACAGATAGGGAGACAGAGAGGGTAAGGCTATGGGGTAGATTTCAAAGGCAAAGCAGCAGTTAAATGCTTACCTTCTACTAAAAGTCAACATGAGTCAGACCAGCAAATGCCATTTGGGTCTTTGAAAACCTACCCCTACGTTGTCAAAACAGCCACTAATTTAGTGAGCTTAACTAAGACATGTGGCATACCGCACTGCTCAGCCGATCTGAATGGGATCAACAGCACAATTCTGAAATATTAGACCCTTGTTAGTCTGAGGACAGACTCCCACAATTACTGGAGAAAATTAGAGGCAGTGCTGGGATCAGAACCTAGAACTCTTGCCTCCCAACGTCTCTGACTGCCCCCTCCCCCCCAAAAGCCTGCCTCCCAATTACAGCAGCATGATCCAATTCATCTGTAAAGTATTCCTGAATATGTGAACATGAGATATGGTTCTTTTAAGAGGAATGTTCACTCTTTCCACCTCCTAAATTGCATGGAGATTTGGTGTGCCTAGAAGGAGCTTGCACACAGTGTTTGTTAAAGCTGAATGACTGAGAAAGCCTTGCTCCCATCTGTGTCATTGCATCTCAATCCTGGCCTGCAACATCCCCAACAAATCAACTAGTGCGCCTACATCACAGACCACAGTACATTGAGCAGCTCCATTATTGTGCTATGCAGGATTGGATTAAAAGAAGCTGAGGTACCACATTAACCCATATTTTGGGGTTCCTCATCTAGAACACCTATAGAGTGGTGATAAGGAAGACGAGGAGAACCAGCCACTGTTTGAGAAGAGTGGGAAAAGCAGGTGACGCCAATGCTGCCGTGCCCTGCTGTTTTTCATGCTGACCCCGTGCCTGCACTCAAATCATAGTGCAAGCTTAGAAGTCCTTCAGCCATGATGTCCATAACATCTAGGCAGGTGTGCACACATAATGACTGATCCTTAGTATGGGGTCCGGATAGGCAGTGGGCCCTCAACGCTGCAACATTCTGCCTCAGTGAAGGGGGTTAGACTAGATGAACTTTCCAGCTGTATGATTCTATGAGTGCAGTGTACTGTAATAGTTAATTTGGCCCTCATTCCAGGCAGAGGCACTCACTCATGCAAAGCTTGGCGAATCATAGAAATCAGTTCATATCATAAAAAAACTAACATGAAACAATTTCATTGGACGCTGCTTGATGGCTGTTGGCTTTTAATGCTTTGATGGTTTAACGAATCAAAGGGGAAAAAGCCATTGCTTATCATGCATCTTCCAACTACCTCCTCACCTGCATCCAGCGGTCCCCACGGTTCATGTACCCAGAGCAGACTTTCAGGTTACAGTTGGCTTTGCTCACTAAGGTCTTCACCTCTTTCAGAAAAAGGTAATTATCCTTCACACTGCAAAAACAGAGGGCGAGCATGAACGATGGATACTGCAGAGAGCGAATGGAGGACAGAAATATGCAATTGGATGGGGTTGGAATAATAAGAATCTTTCTTCTTTCTGTCCAATAGTATATTGCCCCAACAATTAAAAGCATCAAACTCCTACTAGTATCTGATGTTGAAGCTGGGAATTCAATACTGTATTAACAGGGATAGGGAACCTCAGGCCTGGGGGTCAAACGCAGCCCATGGCTAATTTTTATTTGGCCCTTAGTTCCTGGATCTGACCCTTCAATTCAGTTCCTAACTTCAAGCACTGAAACACTGAGCTCAGGGTAAGGGAGCAGAGAAGAGGGCATGCACACAAGGGCTGCTATTAGACTAGATGGTATAATGCAAGTTCACCCAGTGGACACGTGTGGTACTGTCCATTTAAAAGTGGTGGTGGGTGGGGGTGTGCTCCCGTGACCCACGCATCTCCACCCATCTCCCCACATGGAGCAAGTGGGAAAAACCCAGGTTGCTCCGTGTGGGGGCATGGGTGGCCGACAGGTGGATGGGGTGCACACCAAGCGCACCCATCCATCGCTATCTAACCCCTCCTCCACCCACTGGAAATATGTGTGCGCTTCATCGAGTTTTACACAGGTTTTGCACGGACCTGCCCCCCCCCCCCGCCCCCATGTCCATCTAAAAATGGCCAAGGACAGGGGATGAATCCATGGCACAGACCTGGGATTTGGACCCTCCTCTTCCTGAGTGCATCCCTTGAACATCCCCACCTATGCGGCTCTCAGAGTTTGTACTAATTTTCAAAGTGGTCCCTGGGAAGCAAAAGTATCACCAGCTAAAGCTGTATCAGTGGTGTGGATTCAGTGGATCCAATATTTCACCCACTGGATCAAATTAGTCTTTGGTGTAACTCAGCTGACTTCAGTGGAGTTCCCCCAATGTCTATGCATTCATTAGGTCAACATATTCTTGCAATGAAAGTGCTGCACAATACCCTTACATGGCTGGTCTCGAACTCCCACCAACAAGGCTCACTAATTTTTAATCAGCCATTTGAGTCCCAACTCCTAATATCTGTTGTATTAACCAAGCAAGAGCATGCCTCTGAATCCAAGCCTGTGGAACGCTAGATATCTATATGCAGCATTTCAGTAACATCCAAATCATGTGAGTCTCATAACCTTGTATTTACTTCTCTAATAAAACCCAGCCTTAGTAAGTATTCCAAGTCATGCAGGCTGATGCCAGGTGGAAACTTGCACTGATATGGTGCGGGTCCCTCACTTACCTGCACACAAAAACATTCAGTGGTGCCAAGGTGTTTGGAGTCATTATCCATGGAGCGACTCGGAAAACTACGGTGTCTGTGAAAATGGGCGTCTGTGGAATACCCTGAAGGAAAAAGAAAACACCACACAGAGTCAATAAACACACAGCTGCAGAGTCCTGTAGCAACAACGTGGGGGCTATTTTACACAGACAATGGCTTGATTGATTTAGATCCGTAACTTGCCCTTCTCTGAAGGCTCAAGGTGGGTAGCAACACAAAATGTATCTATCTATGTACACTTCAAAAATAAAACCCCATACAAATATAAACTATGTAAACATATGAAATTTGCATTAAAACGGTTTTCCGGGCCCTAACCCCACCCACTAAATGCCCAGCCAAATAACAGGTCTTACACTGCCTCTGAAAGATGCTCATGCTTGGGTCTTGGAAAATTGCCAGGGAAAGGGAATTTGAGAGCCATGGAGTAGCCACTGCATGCTTGTACAGTATGTACATGGCACAATGATGGAATTTACAAGGAGGCAACCCTGGCTGACCTTAGGGATCGCAGTGGAACCAAAAATAAATAAATAAAAAAAATTGAACATTTGTTCTCCATTTGCACAGAAGACCGAATGTGTGGGAATGGGCTTAAGCTGCAGCAGTGGAGATTTTGTTTAGATATTAGGAAAATCGTTTAACTGTAAGAACTGTTGGGCAATGGAATAAGCTGCCCATGGAGGTTGTGGAGTCTTCCTTCGTGGATGCTTTCAAACCCAGCTGGACAAGTATCTGTCCATGATGTTGTAAGCTGCGGATATTCTGCTTGGAGCAGGAGGGCTGGACTAGATGACCCGAAAAGTCCCTTTCACGCTACAATTCTGTGATTCAGTAGGTGAGAAGATGGTCTTTTAGATTAACTTTCTTACTGCAGTGTGTGAAATAGTCCATGTTTGCCAAGTATTGATCTCTTACTCTAAGAATGTGCCAATTCAAGAAAAGAATGCCCCCCCATTAGAAATATGTCATGCTAATTAACTCAATACCTCCTTGATGGAGTAAAGTGACAGTCCATTTTCATCTCAGAGAATCTTGGCCAGATTCTCACCTGGCATACACTGATACAGCTCTATTGACTGCAGTGGAGCTATGCCAACTTACACAAGATCTGACCTTATGACAATTTTAACATAGCTCTCTGTGTTTCTTTTGGACTTCCCTTTCCAGCAGCTATTGAGAAGTTGTGAAACGTGTCCCATGCAGCCTGGAAGTTGGAAGTGTCAATTCAGTGCAAAAGCAGGGGTGAGCAAATCCTTGAGGTCAAGATACCAAATGCAAATAGATGTGCTGGGAATAGAAGAGATTAGGGCATAACCTAAGTCCCTGGGCACCCATATCACTTTTCATTTGAGATATTGGGTTGCATCCTAGCAATTCCTTTTCTCTTAGCTGGCAACTTATTTGTGTTAAGCAGTGACCGTACGCTCTGTTCCAACACTGTCTTGTTATTGAGGTCCTAGACAAATGCCAGTGCTAGCCCAGCTGGGTTACCACTAGATTTGACAGTGGATTCAACTTTGTGTATCTTTAATTATTATTTATCTATCACTATCAATTTGTAATCTAGGATGGGCCAGGGAGGAGTCGCAAGGGGAGGGCACATTTATTTATGTATTTAATTAAATTTCTACCCCGCCCCTCCTAAAACAGCTCGGGGCGGCTTACAAACCAGAAAAAACAAACACAAATATAAAATACATCTAAAAACAATTAAAACATTGAAAAAATACTACAATTAAAACAGGACCGGGGCATCACAATAAAATGATAAATAAGGGTAAGGGGAGATAAAAACCCACTAACCGCCCCTCCCCAAAGGCCTGGGCAAACAGTCAGGTTTTACAACTTTGCCGAAATGTCAAAAGGCTCGGGGCCAGGCGAGCTTCCTCCAGGAAGGAGTTCCAAAGGCGCGGTGAGGCCACCTAGAGTGCCCTCTCCATTGTGGCCCCCGCTTAACGCAGGGGACCTCCAAGAAGGCACCCCCGGCAGACGAAGGAGCCGTTCTGGGGTGCGGAGGGCGAGGTGGTCCCTGAGGTACGAGGGGCCCAGACCGTGAAGGGCCTTATAGATCAACACCAAAACCTTGAACCTGGCTCGGCACGCTACTGGCATCCAGTGCAGAGTCCGGAGCGCAGGTGTTATGTGCTCCCGACGACCTGTCCCCGACAGGAGCCAGGCCACGGCATTCTGCACTAGCTGCAGCCTCCGAACCAGGAACAAGGGAAGCCCCACGTAGAGCACGTTGCAGTAGTCCAGCCTCGAGGTGACGAAGGCATGGATGAGGGAGGTCAGGTCCGGGCTGGAGATGTACGGACACAGCCTCCACACCAGATGCAACTGGTGAAAGGCAGCCTTCGCGACTGCCTCCACCTGCCGCTCCGGGCGGAGATCCGCGTCCAATATCACCCCCAGACTCCGGTCTGGGTCAGTTGAAAAGGAGAGGTACAGCTGAGTATCATCAGCATATTGGTGACATCGCACACGAAACCCTCTCACGACCGCCCCCAAGGGCTGCATATATACATTAAATAATAATGGAGAGAAGGTGGAACCCCTGTCTCTTATACACATCTAGATGTGTATAAGAGACAGGGGTTAAGATGTCTCATCCCCCACCACCACCCGCTGGCTTCTCCCCGAGAGGAATGAACGGAACCATTCAAGAAAAGTCCCATCCAGACCCCCCAGGTCACGCAACCGTCTCAACAGCAGCCCATGGTCCACAGTGTCAAAAGCGGCCGAGAGATCTAGCAGGATGAGAAATGTTGAACATCTTGTGTCCATCTCCCGGCAGGCTTTCACCAACCAGGACGAGCATGGATCAAGTTCGCAACAGGTGGCTTTCACAGACCCCAAGACATCCACCGCATCGGCTGGTGTCACTTCCTGAAACTCCCCCCAAATAGGGAGAGACTTCATTAATGAAGTTGAGAAGTTGCAGGAGTGTGTGCTTAGCTTAATTACAAGGGCAGTAAGAAGGGGAGGAGGGGACTCCTGAAGAATAAAGACAATACAAGGAGAAACATAAACAAGCAATTTATGGGGGTGAAGAACTAGGGAAAGTCTGACAGAAGAGGGGTGTTTTTAGACATGCACCTCCCCACCCATTATGCATGTTGCAGGGCCGCACTGGTGCCCTATGCAACATGCATGATAGGTGGGGCGGTGCTTGTCTAAAAATACCCAAGGTAGGTTTTTAGAAGGGATTTGAAGGTCAGGAGAGAGCAGAGTGTATGTGCTCAGGGAAGGAGGCTCAAGCATAGGGGACAGCATGGGTGAAGGGGCAAGGATGGTTTAGACAGCAGAACATTCTGGGACAAGTGAAGATGGTGACAGAGGAGGAGCAAGGTTTCTGGCATTAAATGAGGACCGCAAGATAGGGAGGAAAAAGGCCATGAAGAGCCTTGCATGCATAGATGTGCTTAGATTGCAAAGTGTTCTACCAGCCAGGGATCAGAGAACCAAACTCCTTGCATGTGTAACATGCAGTGACAGTGTCACGTCTGTGGCCCTTTTCACACAGACACTCTAACACTGATGGTGTTACATTTTACATTATACATGTTTCAGGGCACCCATAGAGCACACCTGCAGCCCTGCAACATGTATCATAAAATGTAACACCCATTTTATCTGTGTTAGTGTCCGTGTGAAAAGGGTCTATGAACAGAGTTGTACCAAGCCTGGTATAGTGTCAGTGGCAGACAGGAGTCCAGTTCTCTGATTCCGCATAACCCCTTTCATATTAGGCCATTTGTTCCAAAACGCGAGGGACTAAAAAGGCGATTACAACTTAAAGCAAAGAAGGAATCTGAAATAAAATATCACCTGCCCCAGGGCCAATTTAAACCTGGCACATTGAGATGTGTTAAGTGAAGTGTTGAGCTGTAACATCAGCAACTCCCTTTGCTCTTACATAACACAACTGTAACAAGGAGGAGCCCTGCTCACATGAGTACGGATAGGTGACATGAAGCATGCATTAGGAGGAACCCTGACTGCCACCATGGAGGAACCAGTGAGGCTTATAGGCGGAACAGAGAGGCTGTAATAGAATACAAGCAATTCATGGAAAGATAGGATACCACTACTAATAATTTTATTTATAAAGCATACCACTACCACTGCTGCTGCCACAGCACCCAGGGTGTTGTACAATAATAAAATCTCCTTCCACTCCCAGTGCAACCGCAAGAATCCATGGAACACTAAATCCTCTCATTGACTTCCATGAGATACCCAGCCCCCTTTGATGGCTGTAGCAAGAAAAGTGTTGCACACAAGCAAGGCCACAGAAAGAAACCAACCAACAGCCCTATTTTGGTGCATTTGACATATCCTAGTTGCAAAAAAATGTATCCCCCGTATCTCTTCTCTGAATCATGCTAACTGCACTTGTGACCTGGAGCAGTGTCAAGAACCCCAGGCCTTGAGCTGGTATCTGAGAGGGGTTTCCAGGCAAGTGACACTTCAATAGCACCACTGTGATGTCTGAGTGCTGAACTGGCTATGGGGAACTGTGATGGAAACCGTGATACTGCCACACCAACACAAACCGCATTCCCTGCTTGCCTGATTGGCTATTCCCAAGTAGTATAAAAGACCACCAGCTGCAGAGGAAGCAAAGTGGAACTCTTGCAAAGTTTTCTCTCTGAAGTCTGCTGTGCCCTGGTATCATGCTTTCCCTGCTTCTAACCCACCCTCCTGCTTTCCTCCCAGCCTGCCTGCTTTCGGCCCTCATATCTAAGCTTTCCTAGCCCTTCTCTTGGTCTCCTCAGATGGATTTCCCAGCACCCACATCCTGGCTTGTCAAAAGACTCAGTACTCTGGACACAGTCCCTTGGCTTTGTTGCTCGCTTTGGAACCATAGAATTTTAAAAAAATAAAATCTTAGAACTGTGGGGTTGTGATGTACCTTGAGGGTCATCTAGTCCAACCCCCTGCTCCAAGGCAGGATATCCTCCATTTACAGCATAGCTGGCAGATGCCTGTCCAGCTGGGTTTTGAAAACCTCCAAGAAGGGAGATTCTGCAACCTCCCTGGGCAGTTTATTCCATTGCCTGAGTTCTTGCAGTTAGGAAGTTTTTCCAAATATCTAACCAAAATATACAGTGCTGCAATTTAAACCCATTCCCTCTCAAATGATTCCAGATTATGACTTTCTGGCCCACGCTCTGACTCTGTGCTGTGGACTGCCCCTTGATTTGGCTGCTTGTCTTGAACGGATTCCTGACTCTGATCCCTTGTCCTGTACCATGACTCAACATTGCTAAGCACGTGCAATCTTTCCAGGAGAAGTCACCCCCTTCCTCTTTCCTTTTATTCACAAACCTCAGCTAATGTCTCCAGAAGACTGACATTAACAGAGACTAGTCCAGAGAAGCTATCATCTGGAAAGCGAAGTCCCTCGACAAAGAATTCCAGTTCTGCGGAACCACCTGTGTATTTCACAACGTGGTACAGCTTTCTCCTGCCCAGCACATGGATGTAACGTTGTCCAAAGAAAGGATCTGGGAAAACAAAAAGAGAACAGGGGGAATCATCGTTACAAAAGACAGAACTCGGATGTCATTGTTCTGTAGTACATTCCCTTCATCTATAGAATTGTGTGAGTCACTTGGCAAGAGAGGTGCTTTCTTGGACTACTTCACTTCCCACTCATCAACTGCCTGGTTCTCAAAATCTTAATTTTTTGAGGGTCAGGGCCCCATGTATTCTGCAATTTATTCATATTCTGCAACCAAGAAACCTAAATTCAGTGAGCAGAAAATCCAGATTCTGCAAGCAGAATAAATTATGCAAATTAATCCAATTGCAAATTTTGAATGAAAATGAATTTCCCAGCATGACATTACATAATTTTTGAACCACCACACAGCCCTATCAGTGGGGGCATAAGGAGGATTTTCTATTTCCTGATGGGATGGGCTGCTTCTATTAAGTGTCTGTGGCACAGGGCCTCCTTGCCCATAATATATATACCAGCAGCTAACAGGGCCAGGACCCCATTGGCTAGCCCACAGTGCTCCCCACTCAGGCTGTAGTTCTGCCCTGGCATGGGCAATTTCTGTGATAATGCGAGCAAATGCAAAATTTTGTGAAAATGGCTGTGTGGCTGTGATGACAGCATTGCAGTATTTGTGAGGCCCTGGCTGTTTGTTTATTTATACAGGGATTTCTAACCCGCCCACTAGTGCCTTGAGCATCTCGGGGCACCTTACAATAAAACCACTAAAACAATACAATATAAAATATCAACATCTAAAATACATCTAAAAGGTCTCAAAAATCAAAATCAGAAAACAATCTCCAACCCAAACCCCCTCCCATTTCCCCCGCCAAAAGCCTGGCAAAAAAGCTAGGTGCCTGAAGGAGGGAAGATCCAGGGACAAATGGATAATCACCGGGAGGGAGTTCCACAGCCGCGGCACAACCACCGAGAACACCCTCTCCAACGTTGTCCCCTACTGAACACAGGGAACCTCAAGAAGGGTGCCCCCAGAGGACTGCTGGGGCCAATCCAGGACCCAGGGGGTGAGGCAGTCCCACAGATAAGTGGGGTCCAGGCCATTTAGGGCTTTATAGGTAAGGACCAACACTTGGAATAGGGGCCTGGAATACTATAAGCAGCCAGTACAGAGAATGACGCACAGGTGTTATATGCTTCCGGCGCCCTGTCCCCATAAGGAGATGGGCCGCTGCATTCTGCACCAGCTGCAGTCTCCAAATCATCACCAAGGGTAGCCTCATGTAGAGCATGTTACAATAGTCCAGTCTTGAGGTGATGAAGGCATGGATGATGGTGGCCAGGTTGGAGTCCAAAATATACGGCTGAAGCCATCGTACCAGATGTAACTGGCAAAAGGCACTCCTCACCACAGCTGTCACCTGGACATCCAGGCGGATCTGAAAATCGAGGAGCACCCCCAGACTACGAACCTATGGGACCAGGGAGGGACGAACCCCATCAATGATGGGGACCTCTGCCCCCTTGACCTTCCCCACCAGCATCATCTCCACCTTGTCGGGATTCAGCTTCCAATGGTTCATCTTCATCCAATCCCCCAAAGCCACTAAACAGTGGGTAAGCAATGTCAGGCTTGGGTCACCTGAAACGAGAGGTAGAGTTGGGTGTCATCAGCATATTGATGACACCGAACACCAAATCCCCTCACCTCACCCAATGGTTGCATATACATGTTGAACAGGAGAGGGGACAGAACAGATTCTTGCGGGACACCACACGTGAGATCCTAGGTGGACGGAGAACCGTCCCCTAGTACCACACGCTGAGTCCTTCCGACCAGGAAGGAACGGAACCATTCTAGAACGATTTCACCCACCCCAGCACGGTCCCGCAAGAGGACCACCAACAACTCATGGTCAACAGTATCAAAGGCAGCCAACAGGACCAAAAGTGTTGAACAACCCCAGTCTTACTCATGGCGGAGGTCGTTGACCAAGGCCACAAGCGCAGTCTCAGTGCTGTAACCTGGACGAAAGCCAGACTGTGAGGGATCCAGAAAACTGATCCGATCCAGATGCACCTGGAGCTTTCCTAAAAAGGGACGGTTAGAGACTGGCTGATAACTGTCCAGGAAGTCAACATCAAGAGATGGTTTCTTGAGCAACAGGCGCACTACGGCCTCCTTAAGGCAGTCAGGAACCCTGCCCTCCTGAAGCGTGGCGCTGACTACTCCAGCCAGCAATGGCCCCAATGTCTCCCTGGTGGCCTTAACCAAACAGGATGGGCAAGGATCTAGTTCACAAAACATGGCCCTGACTGACCCCAGGACATCCTCGACATCAGCGGACATCACAGACTGAAACTGATCCCACAAAACAGGACACGGCGGGGCATTCATTACCTGTGGTTCTATTGTATCACATGCAGCAGCGAAGCAGTGGTGAATGTGAGCGATTTTGTCCACAAAATAGTCTACAAACATGTCACAGCAAGCGCTGGAAGACTCCAGCTCCAGGTGGAGACAGGACGGAATGACCAGCCCCTTCACCACCCAGAAAAGCTCAGCTGGAAAACACTTCACGGACACTATGAGGGCAGCAAATAAACCCTTCTTTGCTGCTCACACAGCCACCGCATAGGATTTCAAACTCGCTCTATGCCACAATCTGTCGTCTTCAGTTCGGGTCCAGGGCCACTTTCGCTCTAACTACCACCCTTTCTGCTTCAGCTGGCATAAATCCTCCGTAAATGATGGGGCCCTGTGCCACTGATGCTCAGGAAGCGGATGCCTACGGACCGACTGATTGATGGCCTCGGCCAGCAAGGTGTTCCAGCAAGTTACAAGGCCATTGAGAGGTCGTCTGTTGAGATTGCAGGGTATCTCCCCCAGAGCATTCCAGAACCTTCCAGAATGATCTAGGAGAATTACCTCCCGATCTCGATGACTGTTCGCTCGATGACCTCGTAGCTTTTTGAGACACCTTGCTGATTGAGGCCATTGACCGAACGGCTCCCAGGTGTCCGCTTCTGGAACGTTGACGATGCAGGTCCCCTTGGTTTACAAAGGATCTAAGGCGTATGAAGCAGGAAGGACGGCGGTTGGAGCTATGGTGGCACCTTACTTGTGCTGAAGCCGATCAGTTGCAGCATAGAGCTAGTTTAAAAGCCTATGCTGTAGCTGTGTGGGCAGCAAAGAAAGAGTTCTTTGCTACCCTCGCAGCATCTGTGAAGCTACATCCAGCTGAGCTTTTCCGGGTGGTGCAGAGGTTGGTCACTCCGGCCTCCCTCTGCCTGGAACTGGAATCTTCCAGTGCTCACTGTGACATGTTTGTTGATTTTTTCATGGATAAAATCGCCCGGATTCACCATGACTTTGACACCGCACTTCTAGTAATTGGTGAATCTGAGGTAGAGGCTCCGCCTTGTCCAATTTCATGCGATCAATTTCAGTAGGTATCGCCTGCTGAGGTGGCAGCTAGAGCCACTTGTTATGAATTAGATCCATGCCCGTCCTGGCTGGTTAAGGCCTGCTGGGACACATTAGGGCCGTTGCTGGAGGGGGTTGTCAATGTCTCCTTTAAGGAGGGCAGACTGCTGAGCCACCTTAAAGAGGTGGTGGTGCGGCATCTGCTCAAGAAACCATCTCTCGACATTGACTCCACTGCCAGTTATCGGCCAGTCTCTAAAGGGAAGGTTATTGAATGGGTGGTGGCTCAGCAGCTTCAGGGGCATCTGGATTGGGTCCTTTTTCTTGATCCCTCACAGTCTAGCTTTCGTCCTGGGTTTGGCACAGAGACTGCGCTTGTGCCTTTGGTGAACGACCTGTGCTGTGAATTAGATCAGGGCAGATCGTCTCTTTTAATTTTATTAGATCTGTTGGCAGCATTTGATACCATTGACCACGAGAAGTTGGTGGCCCGTCTGTGGGTCGGGGTGGGCGGAATTGTTCTTGAATGGTTCTGCTCATTCCTGGCTGGGAGAACTCGGCAGGTGGTTCCTGGGGAGTATACATCATCTCCCTGGGACCTCACATGTGGAGTCTTGCAGGGTTCCATTCTGTCCCCCCTCTTGTTCAACGTGTATATGCAGTCTTTGGGCGAGGTTGTGAGAGGGTTCGGCATACGTTGTCATCAGTAGCCGATGATACACAACTTTACCTCTCTTTTTCTGCAGATCCAGACCCGTAAGTCTTGGTGCTTACCCGGTGTTTGGCGACTGTGGGGGATTGGATGAGGGCGAGCCGTCTGAGGTTGAATCCTGACAAGATGGAGGTGATGTTGGTGGGTAGGGATGAGGGGGTGGTGGCTCCTGTCATTGATGGGGTTTGCCCCCTTTTAGCCACTCAGGTCCATAGTCTAGGGGTGCTTCTCAATTTCCAGCTCCACCTGAATTCCCAGGTGGCGGCTGTGGTGTGAAGCGATTTTCGCCATTTACATCTGGTGCGGCTGTATGTCTTGGACTCTGACCTGGCCACCATCATTCATGCCACCAGTGCTCTGTTCTCTGCACTGGCTACCTATTGTATTCCAGGCCCAATTCAAGGTGTTGGTAATGCCCTAAACCGCCTGGGCCCCGCTTACCTGCGGGACTGCCTAAGGCCCGGGTCGTGCTGCGGCCCCTGTGGTCAGCTGGGGACACCCAACTTGAAGTCCCCCAGGTTTCCTGGGTGGCAACAATGGGGAGGGCGTTCTCTGTGGCCGCTCCTAGGCTGTGGAATTCCTTCCCGACAGAGGCCCGCCTGGACCTGACCTCCCCTCTTTCCGAAGACAGTGTAAAACCTGGCTGTTCTGCTGGGCCTTAGGAGAGGGAGACAGGTAGGGTGGGGTGGGTTATGAGTGGGGTGGGTCTGGTTCGGCTCGGTTAGTAAATTTTAATGAATTTTAAATTTTGAGTTGATTTTAATTGTTGATTTTATAATGATTGTTTTTGTTGTGAGCCGCCCCAAGCTGCTCTGTGAGCAGGAGGGAGCGGGATAGAAGAATTTTGAATGAATGAATGAATGAATAAGCCAACCTCTCAGGTTCCATAAGTCGCTGGATGCGGACTATTCAAATAGGTCCCGCACCTTTCCAGAGGCTGACGTGCACCAGGAGATAGGCCCATGGGAGGTAATGATCCATCCATGACAAGGGAACAAATGATACATTCCCCACCAACGGACCCCCTGCCTCAAGGCCAATGCAAAACATCAAATCCAGTGTGTGCCACCCCATGTGTTGTGCCAACCACTCAACAGGCCCATGGTTGCCATGAACTCATGTTCTGCACCCTGAAGTCCAGGGTGCATGCTGAAGTCTCCCAGGACCACCACCCTTGGGGACCGCAAAACCACCTCTGAGACACCAGCTCTGCTAGATCATGCAGGGATGCTGCTGCACAGGAAGGTGCCTGATATACCAACAGCATCCCTAATCTGTCTCCGGCCAAATTAATCACAAGGTGGAGGCACTCAGTACCTGGTGGAATTTGCACTGTATACCGCCTAACGGACCATTACTCCCTAAAAATAATGGCTACATCGCCACACCACCCTCCTGTCATGGAGAAACATGGGGTCACACACGTGTAACACGGGACTACATGTTTGGTAAATATGTGGTACCAAGGGTTTCACGTGTATGCAATGTTACTATAAATGTACACTATGTAATGTTAAAAGTTCCACGTGTTGGTAATGTTGACTCTGAGAATTGTAGAACTCAAATTGGGGGCTCTCCTACGTCATCAGCCTGTAGGAAGTGCAAACAGATAACAACGTATATTGAAAGCTGGCTTGCTAGATGAGCCTGTGGAGATGTTAATGAACTTCCATGTTTACCTGGGGCTGTGTACGTGCTCTGGGACACATTCCCCAAACGCGGGAAAACCCAGACAAAGGAATTACATCCTATATAAACGGAAGTGAGATACAAAGAGACGACTGGAGACTTCTTCCTGCAAAGCCAGTTTGAGCATCTGCATATGAAAGGGACCAGCCTTAAACAGCAGGCTGGGGGAAGATGAAGTGGGAGACAGCTTTCGCTCTCCAAAGCCAAGAGCCCAGTCGCTTACATCGAGGACTGAGAAACCAGAACTTATGGACCTTTAGGGTAAGATGAATAACTTAGGAACTCAACAGTATATGTTAGGAATGTGTTATATTTACCTTTGATTTCTAATTACCACTCTGTTTAACTATCTTGTTTATGTAATCAATAAACTGACTTCTTATTTCATAAAGAAGTGGAAGAGTCTAATATTGGAACACAAGTGAGCTACAAGAGCCCTCAAGCTCTTGCGAACCCAGAGAGAGTTTGTAAATGGGAAGGATCGGGCCCTTGTCTTGGATGACAAGAAGTTTCATTGTGGCACACTTGAATTAGCCAGTGAGAGAAACTGATTCAAGAGAACTGTGCGCAAGGGAAACTGAGTCATTCAAACCCGGTAAAGTGGGGGTGCGGACTCCCAAACCCGTGACCCTCCCCCGGCCCTCCAGCCTTGGTTGATGCTGCACGGAGTACTCAGATGGAACAAGGTCAGCCAGAATAGACCCTGACTCAGTGTCCAGCCAGGTCTCCATGATACACACGAGATCGGCTGCCTGATCCAGGATTAACTCCTGGATAGATGACTTATTTACAACTGATCTCGCGTTCAACAGCATAATTAACAAAGCCAGAGGTCTTCCACACCTTGGCCACCTCACCTTCTGCCTGGGGAGCAGTGAGGGGGACAGGTACCAAACACCTATCCCGCTTCATAGAGTGTACCATCCCTCCACCGGTCCGGGACCGTATCTCTCCTGCCCATCACAACTCCAATGGCCATGGACTCTCCGCCCCCAAGCCAACCCAGCCGTACATGGTACACGCAGATGGGATCTAGCACTCTCCGGTGTTTCCTTCGCTTTGAGAATTATTGCACTACACAAATGCAACAGGAGACCATAACTTGCCTCCTAAATAGCCAGATGTAACGGTTAATAAGTTAATTAAGTGGTGAGCCTGGACACCTGAATCCAGTGCTCTGGCCAGAGTGCTGTCAGTCATTTGAGCTTCTGGAACAGCACCATTCAATCTTGCCAAGAGAGGTTCTTAGATTTCAGTCAGAGAGAGACAGGAATCTTCATTGCCCTTGACAGAGCTAGTGTGATTGTGCTATGGACTCTTTCCTAAGCTGCAGGGAAGGACTGTTTCTTTAAGTCCCTTCTCAGCATTTGGTTTTCTTTCCACGTTGCCAAATTTTGAAAGCACTTTGTCTCTCTGGGATTTTGGTCGTTGGCCTCTCAAAGGCAGGAAGCCATGATTAGGACTCCTTCAGTGTCAATTCCAAACTTGGCTCCTGAGGACACCGTCAAGTCCAGCTTTGGAAGTGGCCCAGCCAAAGAGAAGCCACTGTGGCTGTTCTCTAATGCACCATGACTTTCAGGTATTCACTGCTCTCTGCAAGCCCAGTATGGAAGCTTGGTGGAACCTACTCTGCAGAGAAAAGATGTCCTGCGATTCAGGCACTGGACTGAAATTCAGGAGACTTAAGTTTTAATTCCCAGTTTTTGTTGCAGACTCGCTGTGCAAGCTTGAACAAGTGATTTAATCTCTCTGTGTCTCGGTCCTTCATTATCAATTATTATTTATTATTATTATTTATATAGCACCAACAATGTGCCTGGAGCTGAACAGCTGTGATTAGAGAAAGGTCCCATCCCCAGGGGTTTACAATGTAGAATAGGGGCACATAGGGAGGGTCAGTGATACATATCCATGGAATTGAGAAGTTACAGGTGCATGTGCTTAACTAAGTTACAAGGAGAAGGGGGGNGGGGGGGGGGGGGAATCCTGAATGATGACACAATGTAAGAAGTGCAAATGTGTAATTTATGAGGCTGAGGAGCTAGAGAGAGCCTGACAGAAGAGGCAGGTTTTCAGGAGGGATCTGAAGGCTAGGAGGGAGGAGGCAGAGCGTATGTGTTCAAAGAACACAGAGCGTCAGGCATTTGGTGAGGGAGAAGGGTGAGGGGTGTGTGGGTTGGGTTGAGGGGGGGAGGGGTTGGGGTTTTTTTCTACTCACTTTTATTGTTATCATTATATGATGTTTTTATACATTTTATTGATTTTGATTTTGTTAGTTGTCCTGGGCTGCCTGGCAGAAGGGGCGGGGTACAAATCTTTTAAATAAATAAATAAAATAAATAAATAAATAATAAAATAAATAAAGAGGGAATTCCAGGCAAAGGGGTAGCATAAAAGAAAATTAAGAATGTAAGAAGTGCCATTCTGGGTCAGACCAATGGTCCATTGAGCCGAGCATCCTGTCTCCAACAGTGGCCAATCTCTGTCACCTGGGAGAAGTACCCAACAGGCCACAATGGGGTGATCCATTCCCGGTTGTTCACGCCCAGCTCCCAACAGTAAGAGGTTACATTCCCCAGACCTACTTGGTTAATAGCCGTTGATGGACCTACCTGCCCCCCTCCCCCCCCGAACTTATCCAATCCTTTTAAACACCCAGCTATACTACTGGCCTTGATCTTCTGGCAAGAAATTCCATAATTGTGTTGAGTGAAAAAATACTTTATTTTATTTGTTTTAAATCTGCTGCCAGTTAGTTTCATAGAGTATTCCTTAGTTCTAGTACTATTTTAGAGGGTAACTATCCGTTGATGATTTTATAAATCTATCATATCCTCTCCCAATTGTCTCTTCTCCAAGTTGAAGAGCCCTAACCTGTCAAGCCTCTCTTTGTACGGAAGCCGTTCCATACCTTTTATAATTTTTGTTGCCCTTCTCTGTACCTTTTCTAGTTCTACTATATCTTTTTTGAGATGGGGTGACCGTAACTGCACACAATACTGAAGGTGCGATCACACCATAGATTTATATAGAGGCATTATGATATTTTCAGTTTTATTCTGTATCCCTTTCCGAATAATTCCTAACATTTTGACAGCCACGGCCCAGTCCAACGCTCTCCACCAGTGGCTAGCAGAACTGGGACTTGCTGGCGCGGAACATGTGGCACAGGGTGGATATGGTGAGGTCACACAACGGGCAGATGGGATGCCATCCAGAGGATGCCTCAGCAGTACAGCAGGGCCCTGCAGCAAAATGCTGCAGAGCACAGGGCCATTACTGACCCTTTGTTGGTCCAGCGCAGGTTAGTTTTTCGCATGCAGTGTCTTTAAGGTCTCCAAGGGTGTGTGGGGCCAGGCGGGAGGCTTTTGCTTGTGAGACTGCTCTGAACTTATCTCTTTTGGATCTCTATGGTGCTGGAGGACCTGTTTATGGGTGGGGCTGCTGGGGGCAGAATGTTGCCGAGTGTAGAATCCTGAAGCCCGCTTGGACTGCCGGCTGGAGGACAGGCAGTGGAGCCGTCTCTGGGAGCTGCAGCATTCCTGCACTGTGCTGGAGGGGGTGAAAGCGGAGATGGGGGACTTCATGGCCCAGTCTCTCCATCGCCAGGAAACCCTCATAGCTTCTGTGAGCGCTGCAACTGTAGCCCAGAGATGAGCAACATATGCCTTCACCTCCTGGCAGGTCCAGCCAGGTGCCCCAGCCCTAGTATCCCCAGCAGGCACCCCATGCCTCCAACCAACACTTGGGGACCCTTCCACTTGCACCCCACCCCCGCAGGTCATCACACTCTCCCCTCCACTAGTGGTGCCAGCATTCCACCTGCATGACCACACTAGTCACTTACACCTGTGGATCCCGAGCTGAAGGAGGACGGGGGGGGGGGGGGGGGGGGGGGGGGGGGGGGAGGAAGGCTACGAGGAAGGTGGTTGCCCCCAATGGGCCTCCAGCCAAGCGGCTGAGGGTGGCTGAAGCCAGGAGAGTGAGGAGGGAAGGAGGAGGGGCAGGTCCTGAGAGGCCCTGAACTGCCCAGTGCAGGTCCTGTCCCCCTGTTCTTGTGTGGCCCCACAGGGCCAAACCAGTGTTCACATCAGACACCCGTTGACGTTATGTCTAAAGACATCCCCTAGCTCTCCTGCATGTGTGTGGCCTGCCAGAGGTGGCCATGTGCCTAACGGCAATTGGCTCTTCCCTGCCGCACACTCTCATTGCCACCCTGATGACGGTGAGAGGTTTTCCCTGGGGCCCTGTGGAGTGCCGAGATCAGATGATTGCGCTTTATCTGCTTTTGAAATCCAGTGCCTCTGAGTACTGCGAGGATGACACCACTGCTGGGGAGCCTGCTGCCATGATCGAGGTATGGAGTATCTTGGAGGTGCTAGACGCATTGCCGGGCAGGGATGTATTTGATACCCATCCCATCCCACCCCACCCCGTAAGCTGTGGAAGACGCTGGTGAAGGGGCCAAGGGGGCACATGTTCACATTGGGGATACGAGTGGAGCAGGCAGGGTTCCCCACTCTATGTCTGATGGGACCCTGCTATGACGGTGTGCCGCTTGCTGCCTGTGCACTATGGACTCTGCTGTCTGTGGCTCTCCCCGCTCCCAACCTGGACTAACTGCTCTCTGAGACTGCTAGCTGGGTCTTCTCTCATTCCCTTTCACTATCCCTTTTCATTCTGGATGCTCAATTAAGTCTGCACTGTGCTCACTGACTTTGGTGTTTGGTGTGGTCATAGGGTTCCTGTGGCTTGCTGGGTGCTAGTGCGTGTCCTGCCTGGTCTGTCCCCTCCTCCCCGGCTGTGTGGAGTTGGCATGGGCTGGAGTGTCTTCTGGGGTCATGGGTGGGAAGGAGTCAATGGCTGCTGTGGATTCTTGTTGCCATGGTTGCTGGGGTGGCTGCGATTCCTGTCAGGGGGTAGGATCCTGATTGGGGTGGTGGGATATTGGTTTCCTGGGGCTGTGTTGGGGCAGGGGACATACTGGCTGGCTGCGCGCTCAGGGAAGCAGCCTGTTTGATGCACTCCCCACGCTGTCCTCGCATGGGGTAGCTTCATGGGAGTGCCCCAGGGCCTGCTAAGCTCTCTTCCTGTGTGTTAACACCCTATGAGTGTCCTCCTCAGGACAGGTCTCTCCTTAGTCTTGTTATTAAACACGGTTTGTTAGGCTTTGGGGAAAAAGTAGTCGAGCTGGAGGTATGCAGGCTTGGATTTTCTATGGATAGCTTAAGGTATGTAGTGTCAGAACAAGCTTGGACCCTTATTTGTAGGAGACTAGGGGATCAGGAGCTTCAGAGGGAGAATGCTCTTTTATCTGAACAAAGAGCTGCCCCTGTTTATATTCTCCTGGATACGGTTGGAGCTGAGTCTAGCTATTTGTTTGTCTGGCTGGACCATGGGGAAAGATCGATTTTTACAAAATTCAGATGCAACACTTTTCCATCTGTTTTTCTTGAAGGCCACTATGCGGGGATTCCATGGGAAAATCATTGCAGTATTTTTTGTGATTGCCAAGAACCTGACACCATGTGTCATATTCTATTTCATTGCCCTGCGCTTTTAGATTTAAGACGCAAATATTTGGATTTTGTCTCCTCGCTTGACTATGGTCCGCACCCAATCTCCCTTCAACAGAAGCTTCTTAGTGCTAGGGATTCTGGGATCCCTAGAGCGGTAGCTTCCTTTGGCATTGCGGCTTTACGCTGAAGGCAAAAACCTCCTTTTTATTATAGTGCCTCAGGTCTTTCGTTTTAAGGAATTGCAATCCATGGGAAAAAAGGGGGAAAAAAGGGGAGGGAAAAAAGAAATTGTTTGTTGTTGTTGTTGTTTAGACAATTGTGGTTTTGTTCCGTTCATGTTATTAGTACTTGGTCGGCGTACTGTTTTTGTATTTGCTGAAATGAATTATGTCATGTTATATTATGCTATTATATTTTGTAATAGCTACGGCTACACTGACTGGCCTTCTCACTGGCCTCCTCACTGACTGGCCTCCCCTGCTCTCACCTTTCTCCCCTTATCTTCATCCAAAACTCTGCTGCCAGGGTCATCCACCTCGCCTGTCGTTTCATCCACGTGCAGCCCTCCTCTCCTCTCTTAACTGGCTTCCCCTTCCTGAATGAATTCTGCACAAGCTCCTAGTCTTCACCTATAAAGCTCTTCACAAC
>QEPC01012883.1:134278-152520 GCA_003113815.1 Sphenodon punctatus | reverse complement strand
GCCTGTGACGTTTGGGGGCTCAACTCATCCAGGGAGAGGGGATATTGATGATTCAAAATTGTGATGACGTCTGCATTTTGACCACAAGCGATTAATTTTTAAATTGTCATAACATTTTATTTTCCTGATGGATCTTTTTCAAAGTTTGTGCATATGATGGTCCTCACAACTTATAGCCATGGATAAATTTTCAGAAATGTAACTGTTTCCTCAAAATCAGGGCTTCAGCAGTCCCATGTTTATAATGGAGAGTGGTTGTGCATGTAAGTTTCTTCCAGCTACTGATGGAAGAAAATAAAACCCCCAACAAAGCCAACCCCAGTCACACCCTCTTCCCAGGATTGTACCCTTCCCTCTCACTGGGGAGCTGCGGCCTTCCCACCCAAATCCATGGCTCCATAGAAAATAATGGGCCCCCTTATTTCAGGGCCCACTGCTCCATAGTGTACGTTACTTTTGAAATTTTGATTTGGCAACCCCAGCAGGAGTTTTGCAAAGTGAAAAACGCTGGGAACCACCGATATATGGAACAAAATTGATGTTTTAAGAAAAGATTTTAAACCAATGCTATTTCTTCTATTTCTTATCGTACCATCTTTGCTGTATACTTTTTCATCATCGCAGTCCAGTGCAGAGATCAGTGGATCGTCCTTATCACAGTTCACCAGCAGGATGGCCCCCTGCCCATCTGAACCCCACATCCACGTTGCCTGAAAATGTAATACATTAGCTTAGTGTATGTGGATATTCCTTTAAAAAAAAAACACAAAAAACACTTTATAGTTTAAACAGCTATTAGACTGCTACCTGAAAAGAAAAAGCTTTTGCTTTAGGAGTTGAACACATATAGCTTTAGAACAGGTGGTTTTGTGGATCCCCACTGAGGAGCAGGATGTCTGCATAATATACAGGTCCTGTTTAGATGAACTGTGTAAACTACTCCAATTTAATTAAATGAAGTTAACTACTCCACTTTGCTAGCATTTAGACAAATAGTGTAAAACAAAGTAGTACTGTGTCCATTTCCCCTCTAGCTGAGATGTAACGATCAACAAACTGCGGTTGCCACCCTCACACGTATAACATGAACAGTTACTTTGAAATACAAACTGAAAGATACATACTTTTCTTTCTGCTCCTGAACAACAACAGTTTAATGCTCTATTCGTGTGAACATTTCAGGAGTAAGCCAGAAGTAAGGCCCAACAACATTCAATTAACTGTTTGTAGGAAGTTGGCCTCAATGAAAGCACTTTTATTGACTGTTGTTCCAAAATCAAATAGCAACTAAGGGAAGACAAGAAACCCTCCCTCCATCCAAGCCACAGATTGCTTTCCTGAAGTTTAACAAGCTCCACGATTCAATTGTCATCCCTGCCCGTTTCCAGCTGGTACAGACAGGAAGTGAGTGTGGGAGCTAGCGTACACAGAGGTTCTCTATCTAATGAAGCAGACGATGATACGAGTCTCTTTGAGAAACATCAACATGTCTAGTGGAGAACGCAAGAAGAATGTGATGTTCTTCCAGCTCAGGGTCAAGACTAGAGAACAGGCAACACTGAAGCAGAAAGGGTTAGTTTGTGAAGAGATGTTGGTGAAATGCACCTGGTTTGCCTGCCTGGCTTGTTCTGTCACAGCATTTACAACAGGATGGTGGTTTGTGCGTGGTGATATGTTCATATAAGAAGGGGGGGAAGAAAGGGACAAAGAGACAATTTAAGACAGACACAAGCAGAAGCTGTTGTACCTCCGGGAAATGATTGCTTACCCAACCCCCCCTTTAAAAACTTGCCAAGGGCAAAATTGCAAACTGCTGTAGTATGCTTGGGCATTTCATGGTATCTGATCTTGAGCATTCGATGTCATGGACATTTGGTGTCACATAATTTAGAGGGGAGGGACAGAGCATGTGATGGCATGTGATTTACAGAAGGTGGGATATCGGGTCCCTCTTTTGCCAGTCAATGTTTCTATGGATAGACTTTGACATCACTATTTTTTTTTTTTTTTACTCATCCATAACTTGCACCTATATACTAAGCAAAGATAGCAAGATAAAGAGCCAGTCTGGTGTAATGGCTAGGTGCACAGTACTTGGGACGGGAGGTAGGGGGGACACAGGTTCAAGTCTTGCCTTAGTCAGAAACTCACTGGGTGACCTTGGGCCGGTCCCATCATTCTTTCAGCCTAGTCTACCTCACAGGGTTGTGAGGATTAAAAGTTGTGTTAGTTAGTTCTATGTGAAGCACTCCAAGTGCCATGGCAAGGGGGTGCTATATTAAAATAATATTATTATTATTTATTACTTTGTGGTGGGGAGGGAGCCACAAAATAGCTAGGGCCAGCCCTGGTCTCTTCTCCCACCCACAATATTTCTTTCTCATGAGGTGATCCCCTCAGACAAGCCATATTCATAACAGAAGTGCTGTGACAGCACAAGTATAAAGCAGCATACTACAGGTGTGTTCATCGTTTTGTTTTTTTAATGTCTGGCTGGGTTAGGAAATGGTTCCGGGAGGACCATGGCATCTACTTATATGTCTGATTCAGAGGCTACAGGGAATTTGCTGTGAAGGGGACCGTGCTTAGTTACTGCTGTGAAAGGTGTGCTAGAGATGACTAGCTTCAATGGGCCTCTTACCCATCTTCTCACCCATTATCTTACCCCTCCCATCATCCCAGTTCCCTACCGTTTGGGAATGATCACAGAGTATTCTGCTGACCCCGCAGAGATAAATTATGACTTTGATAGTGCTGTATTTTAAACAGAAAGCGTTACATACCAGCAAAATTGTACAACCTCAATGCTAGGGGTGGGAATTTCAGGTTTGGTTTTAACTGAAACAGTAAAAAAATGGCTGTTTTAGTTTAAAACCAAAAGGTCCGAAAATCAGACCGTTATGTTTCCAGTTTTTTGGTTCTGTATCTTCCCACTGAAGTTGATGGGGAAATCTTCCCATTGACTTTAATGGGAAGAGGAACCAGGGTCCAACCTCCCTCCTCCCCATTCCCCAGGGCCCACTACAGGCCTTGGAGGGTGGGAATCCATATCCCTAACACCCCCACACCCTGGTGCCTATCTTTACCCCCACCCCCAAGAGCCCTGCTGGCTAGCATGTACTTACTGGACTGAACCTTGGAGGATGGGGACAAGGAGCCACTGTCTCCACTGCTGGCTGGTTCCTCTCTGCTTCTGGGAGGCCGGGCAGGGCTGCCTTCACTGCTGGGAGGCTGGGTCGCCTCCACTGCCGGCCAGCTGCACCAAAGTGAGCATGGTTGTGTGAGGCCTGCCGGCAGACCTTCTTATCAGGACGCACTACTGGAGCTTCCTGTCCCAGCAGCGCACATATGCAGAATGGCCACTGGGGTCATTTTGCGCATGTCCCATCCTTTTCAAAAATGATGCCATTTTGGAAAAGGGCAGCATTTCTGCGCATGTGTGAAATGGCTCCACGCATGCATTGCCTCCAGTGCAGCCGCCCGGCCGCAGAGGCAGCCTGGCCCAGCCGGCTGGCTGTGAAAGCAACCCAGTCCGGCCTCCCAGTAGCTGAGCTGGCCCCACCTGGCCACCCAGCAACAGAGAACACCCGGCTAGCAGCAGAGACAACGGCTTCTCACCCCCATCCTCCAAGGCCTGTACACGTCAGTCGGTAGGGCGCTGGTGTGTGGGGGGCACAGATCCACACCCCCACCCTCCGAGGCCAGTAGTGGGCCCCAGGGAATGGGGCTGTGGGGAGGCTGAACTCCCTGTCCCAGGGGATGGAGGTTAGTGACGTTTTTTTTTCCTGACCCGGACCCCTGTTTTGGTTCTTCAGTCCAGGTCCCATTCTCATTGAAGTCAATGGGAACAGATTTCCCATTGAAGTCAATGGGGAAAGAAACAGCACCGTAATCCGAAAACAAAAGAAACAAAAAAATGGATCCAAAAGCTGAAAAAAGGCTTCGTATCCCACCCCTATTGCTGGCATCATTCTCGTGCTCAATCCGATTGGCTACAGCATCGGGTCAATATGTGGTCCTATGCTGTGGCTGTGAAGGCGGCAAAGAAGGAATTCTTTGCTGCCTTCATAGCTGCTGCAAAGTCATGTCCAGTCTTCTGGGTGGTGAGGGGGCTGGTCAGTCTGGCCTCCCTCTGCCTGGAGGGGGAGATATCCCAGGCCTGCTGTGATGAATTTGTCAACTACTTTGCAGATAAGATCGCTCGGATCCAATGCAATTTTGGAGCTGGGACTGATGCAGAGGAAGAAGAACTTGGGGTTATGGATGCCCCGTCTGGTCCATCTTTGTGGGATTACTTTCAGGAAGTGACGCCGGCTGATGCTGTGTGTGTCTGGGGTCTGTTAGGGCCACTTTTTATTAATTAGATTCATACCCATCCTGATTGGTGCAAGCCTTCAGGGAGACTTTGGGGCTGGGGCTGGCGGGGGTGATCAATGCGCCTGACTGCCTCAAGGAGGCAGTGGTGCGGCCCCTATTAAAGAAACCATCTCTGGACGTTGACGCACCTGCCAGTTACCGGCCTGTCTGTAACCTTCCCTTTTTAGGGAAGGTTATTGAACGGGTAGTGGCATAGCAGCTCCGGGGTCACCTGGATGGCATCAGTTTTCTGGACCCCTTTCAATGAGGGTTTCGCCCAGGGTATGGCACCGAGACTGCGTTGGTGGCCTTGGTGGACGACCTCTGCTGAGAGATGGATTCAGGGTGTTCAGCATTACATGTCCTGTTAGATCTCTCGGCTGCATTTGATACAGTGGGCCACGGGTTACTGTTGGGACGACTGTGATCCCTGGGTGTGTGTGGACGGTACGGTTCTTGGCTGGTTCTGCTTGTTCGTCTCAGGAAAAAGCCAGTGGGTGATGTTGAGGGTTGAAACATCTAGCCCCCGGGAGCTCTCTTGTGGCATACCACAAGGTTCTATTTTGTCTCCATTACTGTTTAACATCTATATGCAACCCCTGGGGGAGGTCGTGAGACAGTTTAGTGTGTGTGTTGCCACCAATATGCTGATGACACCCAGCTATACCTCTTGTTTTCAACTGACCCAGGCCCTATAGTCTCGGTGCTTTCCCAGTGCCTGGAAGCAGCGGCTGACTGGACGCAGCAGAGCAGATTGAAGCTGAATCCCGATAAGACGGAGGTGATGGTGGGTCGGGCAGCAGGGGTGATGGCCCCTCTTGTTGAGGGGGGTCTGGCCCCCACTGGCCCCCAGGTCCGGAGCTTGTGAGTCCTGTTGGACCCCAGCCTTCAGCTGGATTGCCAGGTGGAGGTGGTGGCGAAGGGAGTCTTTCACCAGCTACATCTTATGCAGAGGCTCCGGCCATGTTTTGGACTCTGACCTGGCCACTCGCATCCATGCGTTCATCACCTCGAAGCTGGATTACTGCAACACACTCTACATGGGGCTGCCCCTGGTGACGGTTCGGAAGCCGCAACTGGTGCAGAACGCGGCGGTCCATCTTCTGACAGGGACGGGCCATAGGGAGCACATAACATCAGTCCTCAGAGCTCTGCACGGGTTGCCTATATTGTTCCAAGTTTGATTCAAGGTACTGGTTTTAACCTTAAAGCCCTACCCGGCTTGGGCCCCTCCTATCTGAGAGACCATCTTATTCCTCAGGCCCTAGGGCGATCCTTGCGGTCCGCCAGGGGCGCCTTCTTGGAGGTCCCCCAGGTTAACTGGGGGGCCACGATGGAGAGGGCATTCTCAGTGGCGGCACCACGGCCATGGAACTCCCTCACAGAGGCAGCTTACCTGGTCCCTAGTCTGCTGGCCTTCCGTCGGGCCTGTAAAACCTGGCTGTTTGCCCAGGCCTTTGGGGAAGGGAGTGAGTAGGGTGGGAGGGGAGGGGGGGGTTATAGTCCAACTGTTTTACCCTTATTTATTTTGGTTTTAGTTTTCCTCTCTGTTTATATTTTTATTGTATTTATTGTTTTTTATGGTTTTAAAATGTAGTTTGTAAGCCGCCCCGAGCTGTCGGTTGATGGGAGGAGGTGGGATATAAATGTTAATATAAATATAAATAAATACTCTATACTAAGGATAAGTCTTCAATCATCATCATACTTTCTCATTCTCTCCAGATATTTGTCTTCGTTCCTCCCTCCTCACCTTTACAAAGCATGTGAAGATTTTTTTATTCATCGGGTGATTACAGAGGATCCACTGCTGGTTCCCTTAATGTATCTTTTCCTCTCCCTTTTAAAACTGTTTTAAATGGGTTTTGGGTTGTTTTATTATTGGATTACTGTTGTGAAGTGCCCCAGGTTCCATTTGTCAGGGGGTGCGCTATATAAATTATTATTACTATGTTTCCAAAATCTAGAGTCAAGAAAGCTTGCCTCTGACCACCTCATGCAGAAATTTGCAACACTGCAAAAGTATTGACCAAAGGCATAGTTCCATCAACAACTCAACAATGAGAGGGTGAGGCTAGAGGTATGTTCAGGGTGACTGGTAACTGTCGAAGAGGGGCACAGGAGTGGGGACTGGGCCAGTTATATAGGACTTCTGAAAATCTCAGGGGCACCCCCATGAGTTGCCTATGCTCAAAGGTATGCATGGGGCAGTGGAAGGAACAGAGGTCCTCCCTGAGGTACAGACTGTCCCAGTCTTTTCCAAGGAGGCAATTAATTTATTTTAATATGCATACCTCACGCAGCTCCAGCTAACCTTAGCAGAACCTGTCCAATCCTTGTTTAAATAGCAGTGCTGAAAGCTATCCTTCTGGCAAGGCCTCTGCAGGCAGGCAGGCCCTGCTCAGCATTGTGAGGGGGGTATAACTTACTCCAGCTCTCCGCTTCCTGTATCCTTTTCCAGGAATTAAGGTGCATGGTATCAAGTGAGTGCTGCTCCCAGTTACCTTGCATCAACCCAATAAGTCACCAGTCTTCTGATTCCATTCAGATGGCCAATAAAAAACACTGACGTCGTTATAGTAAAATTATATCTAAGATGAGAGTGGGGTACAAGCCAGAAGATTCAGAGTTAGGCATGGGACACTTTGAAGTTTGGGGAGCTTTGAACTAAGGTTTAAAGACAGCTCTGACTTGGTTAGTTCCTTTCTGCATTCGTCAAGGGGAAGCCTGTTCATGCACCTCCTTGTGCTGGCAAGGGGACAAACTTTAGGAGCCACAAAGTTAAAGTTCTAGTTCCATAGCTCCAACTGCGAAAGCAGCTGCTTCATGCTGTTATGAGGCCGATATGTACACTAGGGGAGGAGAACTTTTTTTTTTACGCCTGGGGGCAAGGGCACGTTGGCAATTTAAAAGCAGTCAGTGGGCTGCACAAAAAAACAAAACAAAACAAAAAGTTAACCTAGGGCAATATTGATCTACCTCACCCCAAATTATCCTGTTTCATATTCATGTTTGATCCTCAAGAGTTATTTAATACCAAATCAGCAGCACTATTTGAGACAGCAATGAGGAAATAACTGCATGGCCTAGGCAAGGGGTTACAAGGTGTGGATGGCAGAAATATGGGTGTGACAAAGGCACAGTCACAGGAGGGGTTCAGGGAAGGGAAAAGTACTGGGACCAAAATGGGGGGAAAGCTTACCTTTTGGGGGTTGTTCTTTTCAACCACCCCATCACGGTCTGCATCGACATCCAGAGAGATCTCTGGAAAGATAAAAACACATCTATTCACTCTTTGGATCAATCATGTTAAGCAAAGCCCCAAGAGATTTTAGCTCAACCACAGGGCCAGCCTTAGAATTTGCAGGAACCTGGCCTAAAATAAAATGTGGGGACCACATGGCCCTGTTCACCATAGCCAAAACCCTTTAGTCCCTTCCTTCAGGACCCTTCTTCCCCGGGGCAGGGCCCTGCAGGAAGCAGCCGCACCAGGGGGTGAGAGTCACAGGCAGGGAGTGGGCAGAACTAGCCTGTCCTCAGACCTATGGAGCACTGGTCCTGAGGCTACCAGGACTGGCCTCCCCCAGCCCATGTCCCCTACTGACCCTGCTAAGGCCAGCTCAAGCCAGGATTTGAGGAACAAGAGGATGGAGGAACAGAAAAGTATATGGGTGAGATTAAGAGATTATCTTCTGAGAGTAGAGGGTTTTTCCCTGTGTAAGTGGGTAATACAAAGTTCTGTTGTTCCTGGAGAAGGATAACTGTGTGCACTAGGCTCAAATAAAGGCAGACACACATTTATTGAGATAAGTAATCTCAGCCACAGGTGCTGAGGAGGGACACATCTCACTGATGGGTAGATTCTAGGAATAGGCTTGGGTAAATTGTGACTTGGGATTCCCATGCAGCTCTTTGCCAGTTCAAGTGTGGATCTTGGCCCTTGTTAGTCCTGGGCTCTATATTACTTTAATGGTCCTATGTCTTACATTATTGCAATCAAGTTTCAGCAGTTGAATTGCAGCTGCTCCAGAGAATCTCAGTAGCCAGGACTAGAGAGCACTGGCTCCACCAGCCAATTATGAAGGGGATACAGGCAGGCAAAGGGCAGGTGGTGTTTGACTTGTGCTGAAGTCAACCGACTGTGTCATAGATTGGCTTTGAAGGACTAAGGTGTGACTACGGTGGCTGCAAGGGAAGCTTTCTGCATGACTTTAGATGGACCTAGGGCTAGACCTGCTCCAGGGTGGCCAGCCCTGCCTCCCCCACGTGCAGCCCTGCCTCTGCCGGGTTTATATGGACCCGGCCGCTGCTGTGGCCTCCAATCCGCCCACCGATGCAGGGGATGTCCTTGGGGCAATACAGGCAACAAGTTGTAAACTGGATCCATGCCCATCCTGGTTGGTGAAAGTCAGCTAGGAGAGACTGGGGCCTCTGCTTTCTGGGGTTGTCACACATCCCTATGGGAGGACAGGGTACTGGAAACCCTTATGGCAGGAGTCTACCCCTGCTCAAAAAACCATCACTTGACAATGACTCCCTGGACAGCTATCACCCTGTCTCTAACCTCCCCTTTTTAAGGAAGGTTACTGAACAGGTGGTTGCCCGGCAGCTTCATAGTCATCTCAGTGCTATTGAATTCCTGGACCTGTGTCAGTTTGGCTTGTATCTTGGGCATAGTACCAAGAGACTGCACTTGTGGCCTTGGTTGACGATCTATGCTGAGAGATCGACAGGGGAAATTGTACCCTGCTGGTCCTGTAGGCCTGTCAGTGGCCTTTGATACAATTTATCATGAGGTGTTGATGACACGACTGCAGGACCTAGCAGGGGTCTGCAGGATGGCTCTTGAGTGGTTCTGCTTTCTTGCTGGGGAGGTTCCAGCAGGTGGTAATGGGCAATTGTTCCTTATCCTCCTGCCCCCTCTCCTGTGGGGTCCCACAGGGTTCCACCTTGTCTCCCTTCCTGTTGAATGTGTATCTAAGGTCACTGGGTGAGATTATGCATAGATTTGGGTTGCACTGCAATCAATATGCAGAGAATCAGAACACCCAAATAGTGGATAGAATGGAGTGGACAGAGGGGACTGGGGTTGATAGGTGGTAAGGGATGGGGTAGCTGAGATGGTGTTGGGCTGTTAGGGGATTTTAATGTATTTTATATTGTTGATAGCTGCCCTGAGTCTGCAGAGAAGGGCAGGATAGAAATTAAATAAACAAACAATTTCTCCTTTTCATCTGAGCCAGGTACTGCAGTCTTGGTGCTTACTCAGTGCTTGGCGGCCACTGGGGACTGGATGTGGATAAGCCAGTTGAAGCTGAATCCAGACAAGGCTGAAGTGATGTTAGTTGGCCGGCCCTGTGACCTGGGGGTGGGAATTGGGATGCCCATAATTGATGGAATACAGCCTTCCCTGGTTCACAGTCTTGGGGTGCTGCTGGACCCTGAGCTGCATCTGGAACATCAGGTTGTGGAGGTGGCCAGAAGTGTCTTCCACCAACTCCCATCTGGTGAGAAGGCTGCATCCCTTTCTCTCAGATAGGGATCTGGCCACTGTCATCCATGTCTTCATGATCTCAAGGCTAGACTACTTCACTCTACATGGGGCTGCCCCTGAAGGCTATTTGTGGGCTGCAGCTTGTGCAGAATGCGGTGCCCCAACTTTTGAAGATGGTGGGTCACCAGGAGCACATAACACCGGTGCTTCAGAGTCTGCTCTGGTTGCCAGTACCGTTCCAGGCACAATTTAAGGTGCTGGTTTTCACCTATAAAAAACTAAATGCCCTGGGCCCTACCTATCTAAAGGACTGCCTTCCTCCTTATGTCCCTCCACGGCCTCTAAGATCAGCCGAGAGCACACTCTTGCGAGTTTCACCATTGGCCCAGGTCCATATGTCCCGGCCATGCAGAGAGGCATTCTTGGTGGCTAGTCCACAGCTTTGGCACTCCCTTCCCTTGGAGGTTTGCCTAAGCCCTAGTTTGAATGTCTTCTGGAGGTAGCGTAAGATCCTTTTATTCGGCCAGGCATTTAACAGGCAGGGGTCGATTCAGGCAGGGGTGCGTAAAACTTGAAATAAATAAAATAAAATAAAATAAATAAATAAATAAAGCAGGAGAGGTTTGTGCGTGCATGCATACATATTCCTTGTGGCTCTTGGTCATATGAAGCTTTTGGTATGTGGCTCTTAGTTTTGGGAATTTTTCCCATCCCTGGTATATTAATGAATTAAAAGCAGCCATATTGGATGTCATCCAAGCCCAGTACCACACCATACCATCAAGTTAAAGATATTGCCATTTAAAAAAAATTGATGATCCATAAAGGTCAGCAGCGCTGTGGGGTGGGGAACAGACTGCAAGGACATGAGATGCTCAGGGTTCCCTGTGAGGAGGCCATTGAGGGCACTTTACAACATCATCACCTTTTAACATATTTTGCAGATCCCTATGCAAAACAACGCAGAAAAGGGCAGGGTTCCAGTCCTGTCCCCACATCTCTGCTGGTCACACTACTGTGTGCTTACTCTCTGCACAACACCAGGTTGTCCCCCTGCCTGTACAAGTGACTCCCTCAGCTAGCACTTCCCCTAGCTAGGCCCTCTTGAAACACAGAGTTTTCTGAGAAGGGTAAGGGCCTTGCTGAATAATTTTCACCAGCGATCCTGTGTGGCACTTTAAAAACAGCTCCATGGGCGAGAGAGGAATGGTGGTGGGGATTCTTAAAGCGTGCACTCAGCATGCAGGAAGGAAGGGTAGGGTCCAGGTCATGGATCTATGCCACAGATCCATCCACTATCCTTAAGTGCATGCCCTCATCTCTGATCCCTTCCCCTGAGCTCACTCTTCCAGTACTTGAGGGTAGGGACTAATCCCATGGACCAGATCCAGGAATTGGAAAGGGGCCAAACAAAAAACAGCTGAAGGCTGAATATGACCCACCAGGCCAGACCTTTTTCACTCCTGATCTAGCAGGTGCAAAGCCAAGAAGAATCAGGCACTGGGAAGCTCTATGGCACCCCATTGGAGTTGCATGGGACTATGGATGAGGACACAAGGCAGATGAATAGTGTGACGGGGTGTGTGTGTAATAAAACTGTTAACACTTTATCAGCTGTTCCCATCTAAGGCTTTCAAGTGCTTTACATTAAATATAGCCTCCCTGCTCCCTTGCAGAGTAAGTATTGTCATCCTCATTGGACAGCTGGGGAAAGTGAGGCACACACAGGGAGATTAAAAACTTACCCAAGGCTGCAGAGGGAGTTTACAGCAGAGCATAGAATACAGCCCAAGTCTCCAAAATGATTCAGTACATTAACTACAAACTCTCCCATCAACCTTGGGGGCCTGCCAGCACACTGAAAGCTGCCCTTCATGCTGGAGCTCTTTGCAGGCCCTCCTCCACATTTTGGCTGCCCTGCTTAAGGACACATTTTCAAAAGGAACTTGCTTGCAGCTCAACACATGAAAACACAACCAAAGTTGTCGTGTGCTCCACTTGGAGCGTTAGACAGATTAATGGGAAATGTCACAAGGATTGTGTTCAACAAGACAGGGAAACTGCAGAAGAACAGGCAAAACTAAAGAGTGCTTTGCTTTTTTTCTTCCCCTTCAATATTTTCAACCACTCTTCTGCAATACTATTAATTATTATTATAATAAGCATTTATATAGCACCAGCGATGTACCTGGCACTTTACAGAGAATAAAATAGACATGATCCCTGCCCAAGAGCTTACATTCTAAAAGACAGGGGGAGGGGAGAAAGGGAAGGGGGAACAGAGGGAGAGACAAGAGACGCAACAATCATGAGGATGCGAGAACTTAGGTACACGTTCTTGGCTTGGTTACAGTACAATGGGAGTTGCAGATAACAGGTGGGTCTCCCTGCAAGCCATGCACAACACCTTAGAGACCAGGCCTGATCTGGTCCAAACCAGATTGTGCTGGGACCACCCTGAGACCAGCCCTGACACAGCTGGTCTTTTCCCTGCCCAGGCCCAAGCTGGACTGATGATGGCTCCACCCCTGTGGAGTGCCGTGATGTAATGGCATTCCATGGGAGGCACAGCCATGTCAGGGAAAGGGGTAGGGGAATGCTTTAACCCACTCCTTTCCTGACGTCCCCTCCCCCCCATGGAGTGCCGTGATGTTACAGTGCTCCATGGTGGGGGGCATATTAGAAAAAGGAAAAAAGAAAGGCATTCCCCCACCCTTTTCCTGACATGGCAGCCATCTTGAGTGCTGTGTTGGCATGGAACTGTGTGGCCACCTGTACTGGGACCCCGGCCCAGTTTGAGTCCAAGAGGCTTAGACCAGAGGTCTCCTGAATTGAACCAAGCCTGACTGGACCCTTTGCCCTGGCTATATTTGAGACCTGCAACTGGAGCCTCACACTGATGGTTATCTGCACTTGGAAACTACTCACTGTTTGGGGATCCCCTCATAGGATCTCAAGTCAGTGGGCAATTGGGCCTTTGTTATGGCAGGCCCCTCAGTGTGGAACTCGCTCACTCCAGATGCCCATCTTAGTTATGTATTGTTATTGTTTATTATCTATATAGTGCCGGTGGTGTACCTGGCACTGTACAAACAGTAGTTATAGACAGGTCACTACCCCAAAGGCCTTAAAATCTAAGAGACGAGGAAGGGGGAGATGAGGGAGAGGTGAACATCAGGAGAGACAAGAGTACATTTAGGAGATTGAGAAAATGCAGGTGCACATGCTTAACTTAGTTACAGTGAAGTTAGTGCCTCTCTCCTCACCTTTAAAAAGCACCTGAAGATTTATTATTCTCCAGGTGCTTTTAGGATCCATTGCTGGTTCCCTTTAGTGTGTATAGTCCTTCCCCCTCTACCCTTCTCTTTTTAAAATGGTTTTATATAGAATTATATTTTAAACTGATTTTATGTTATATTTTTTATGTTGTACAGTGCTCCAAGTGCCATCTGGCAGTGGGCCGCGATAGAAATAGAAGTTATTATTACTCGTGTCCGATCAGGTTCATCCCAGTCTGCTGGGCTCGACAACAGCTCTCCGATCCTCCCTAATACTCAGGGACCCATGTTCAATGCGTTTTTCCCACTGGTAGCAATACCAAGCCTGTATTATAAGCTGGAATAGTTCCATGTAAGGGCAAACAGTGCGAAGCCACAGAGTTGAGTGGCTAGAGCGTGGGACAGGGAGTCAGGACACCCAGGTTTCATTCCCAGCTCTATGAGAGAGTTTGGCTAGAGCCCAGGAGTGGGAGTCGGGCTGCCTGGGGACTATTCCTGACTCTGCCACTGATCTAGTCTGTGACCTTGGACCAACTCAGTTCCGCTGCTCTCTCTGAATCAATTTCCACAGTTTGTACAATGAAATTACTACTCGCCTTTGTAAAGTATGCTGCTCCTACAGCACCTTGTATACAGGATCTTTACGTGTGGAGTCTAGCTGAGGAAGAAGGGCTGGTTTAATGCTCATTGGGAAGACCTAATCTTTACCTCCCCTCCAATGCAATATACCTCAAGTGCACATGTCTTGGTTTATGGTAACTCTCCCATGCAGGCTACTGCCCCAAGCCATGTCTTTGCACCATTTTTCAGATGAAAGGCATGAAGAATAAACATGGCCCCAGGAATGAAATTCCTAGTTTCCACTGTCCTACCTAATAATTTTAAAAATAAGAACTCATTTCTCCTGGACATGTGATGCACAGCACTACTTCTAGGCCAAAAGAACAGGACAGGAGGATGTGTGACTTTGTTTTCAAATGTACAACAAAAAGAGATCAGGAGAAAAAATAATTAGAGCCTTTAAATCAGGGGTGGGAAACCCAAGGTTCATGAGCCAAATCTGTTTTTTTTTTATTTCTGGCCAGCAGAGCCAGTCCCTACCCCCAAGCACCAAAAGAGTGAGCTCAGGGGAAGGGAGCGGAGATGAGGGCATGTATTCAAGGGGTGTGGAAAAACAAGATGATAGCTGGAGTCCAAGTTTGGTCCATACAGCCCCACTCACATGTTTAAAGCATGTAGAGTCTAATAAACGGGCAGCCCCTTACTTGTATTTCTTGTGTGTTCAGGCAGGCCCCACTCAGAAGTTTGGTGTGACAAACCTAATAAACAGGAGGGCATCTTCCCTGCCATGCTCTGAACACACACACACACACACACACACACACACACTTTATTCTGCCCTGTCATGACTCACAGCCATGGGGAACCATGGGAATAAGAAGCCACACCACACGTTTCTTTTTTCTGGGCCATTATGACTTGCAGGCAGATCCAGCAATTGAATTTACACACACTCTTTTTCCTTGTATTGTCTCCGAATACGGAAGCATGTTCCCTAGTGCTATCAGACAGCTGGAAGCTGTGTGGATGAAGCCCTCACTCATTACCCCAGGGGCATCATAGGTTGATCTGGGCATCAGTCCAATGTTCCTATCACTGCTACTGTTGCTGGATGTCATTTCCAAGGACTCTGTTTCTCAATCAACTAATGAAGAGTGGCCTTCCCTGGAGTTCACTTCAGACATATCTGCCCCATGCTTGAGGTCTGCAGGTTGCGGTTCCTGAAAACTCAGTGGTGCCCACTGCCTCCCTGTCTAGTGTCTGCAGTGCTCATCCTGCAAACAGGCAGGGTTCACATACAGTCTACATTCCCAATGTTGCCAGTAGGACTGCAGCAGGCATGAATGTTGCTGCATTTGGATTTAGCACATTTGCCTCCTGCTTATTGTGGTCTCCTTTAGGGTCAGATAGTTCTAGCATGTACCCTCCATCTTGGTTGGGTTCATGCACACAGGAGGCATGGAGTTGCATTCTAGGCTCTATAACAGAAAACTCTAGATCGGTATCTCCTTTCATAATCCTGTTTGGAGCTACCTCCATGGTGGATTCTCTCATGAATAATCTGTCCCTCAAAGACTTGGGAAGGGGACCTTTGCTTGGTCCTGGTTTCTGGCCTCTCCATGCCATGACGTCCCTCTTCACATGCCAACCAATTCCCCTACAGGCAGCAGGTGATTCCAATGTACTGTCTTTGTAGGACCCTTCCTACTTTCTGGTCCAATTTTGTAGAGAGGAAAGCCTCCTAACTTTTCTATCACCAGATAAGGAAGAGTCTTCCATCTGTCAGCTATCTTGTGATTTCCAGTGATACCAAAATTGCATAACAGAACTCTAGCCCCTGGCTGGAGCTCCGGACAGCACACATTAGCATCACAGTTGATCATCAGCTGTGATCAGCCTAGGCAGCGAAGATCAAAACAGGGCTATATAGTTCACTGACACCAAGGGCACATCGCCAGGGGTAGACCCAAACTTTCAGCCACACTTCCCTAGGTCAGTGACCCAGATCCACCTACATCACAGACAGCCTTTACGCCTTCAGTGGGAATCACAATGGTCTCAGATCATGGGGTCTGTGTGAGAATGCGTCTGAATCTATGTTGCTCCTCCCTGGCCTATAGTGAACACTGAACTCACAGGTGGCCAAAGCAGCTACCCATCTCTGTCCCGTGGCATCCAGTTTGGCACTGATTAAGGTATGTCAGTGCATTGTTGTCTGTCCCTACCTGAAATTGGTCATCATACAGATAGTCCGAACACTTTTCAGTGATGGCCCATTTTATTGCTAAAAACTCTAGCTCGTGGATAGGGTAGTGAGTTTCACTGTCCACTAGTCCCCTGCTGGTGAATGCTATAGGCTTTCCATGGCCATCACTTTCCTGGTACAAGACTTCTCCCAAGTCATCCAGGGTTGCATCAGTGTGCAACACAAAGGGCTTGCTCAGGTCAGAGAAGGCTAGAACTGGTGCATGTTGAGGATATCTTTGAAGGTCCGTTCACATCTCTCAACCCAACGGTCTCGAAATGGCTCCAGAAGATCACAATGATGACTCTGCTCTCTTGGGCAAGGGTGCTGTTTCTTGTTCTTCCTTTTGCATTTCTTCTTTTGGTTCTTCCCAGCTTGGTATCCACAGCTATGATCATTTGAGTGGTTTTGCGATAAATGGCATAATTTTTCACAAACTGGCAAAAGTAGACACTAAACCCCAGGAATGTCTTGAGTTCATGATAGCTCTTTGGATATGGTCAGGTAGGAACAGCTTCTATCTTCTCAGGGTCAGTGCTCACCCCTTGTTGAGATACTATGCAATGTACCTATTTTATAGATGCTCAGCAGAACTGACATTTGTCAATGGATATCTTTAAATCTGCAGCTTCCAGCCGGTCCAGTACCTTCAATAGTCTCTCTTCATCCTCTTCCGGTGTTTTCCCAAATACAATCAGATTGTCCAGGTAGACCAGAACATCCAAATAGTTTGGCACTTTTTCCACAAGTTGCTGAAAGGTGGCAAGTGCCCTTGAAAACCCTTGAGGCATACACTCAAGTAAACTGAATCCTGACAAGACGGAGGTGATGGTTGTGGGTAAAGCAGGAAGTAGGAGGGGGTAGGTCCCCCATCATTGAGGAGGTCCATCCCCCTTGGTGGCTCAAGTCCGCAGTCTGGGGGTGCTCCTGGACCTGCAGTTTTTGCCTGGATGCCCAGGTGATGTAATTGGCGAAATGCTCCTTTCGCCACAGCCATCTGGTGTGTCTCAGATGCGGATCTCGCCACAATCTTTCATGCTTTTATTACCTCGAGACTAGATTACTGCAACTTACTCTACGTGGGGCTACCCTTGGTGATGGCCCAGAGGTTGCAGCTAGTGCAGAATGTGGCGGCCCGTCTCCTGACTGGGATGGGCTGGTGTGAGCACATAACACCTGTGCTCCGTTCTCTGCACTGGCTGCCAGTGATGTACCGGGCCAAATTCAAGGTGTTGGTGCTTACCTTTAAAGTCCTAAATGGCTTTGGCCCAACATACCTCAGAGACCGCCTCAACCCCCGGGTTCTGGATCAGCCCCTGCGGTCATCGGGGAGTGCCCTCCTGAAGGCCCCCTGAACGTCTCGGGTGTCGACCATGCAGAGGGTGTTCTCTGTGGCCGCACCACGGCTGTGGAATGCCCTCCCGTCAGAGGTCTGTCTGCAGACCTCCCCTCTTTTTGTACACAATGTAAGACCTGGCTGTTCTGCCTGGCCTTTGGGGAGAGGGAAGGGCGGTGGGGTGGGGGGGTTGTTAGATGGGGTATTACTGCTTTTATGCATTATTGTTTTAAATTCTTTTTAGACATTTTATGTGTTTTATTGTTGCACGCCGCCCCGAGCTGCCTGTGGCAAGAGGGGGTGGCATAAAAGCTGAATAAATAATACATAAATAAATTAATAATAATAAAATAATAATAATAATAATAATAATAAAACCCAGTGGGTCAGATGAACACAGTTTTTTTCCCCTTGTCTCCCTCATTCATGGGGATCTGGTAGTACCCAATGTGGCAGTCCAACAAGGAGAACCAGTGACTGCCGAGTAAGCAGTCCAAGGCATCTTGCACTTGGGGCATAGTGTACTGATCCACCTTGGTTCCTCTGTTTAGGGTTCAGTAGTTCATACACATCCTGATATTCCCCCTGTTCTTTTGGACCACCACAACTGGTGAAGTGTAAGGACTATGCGACTCCGTGATAATGCCATTAATCAGTAATTCTTTTAAGTGGCTCCTCAGAGCCTCTATTTCGGAGAGATCACTCTTTCGTGCACACTCCCTAAATGTCTATGGATTATGGGAGCTGGATAGTGTGCTTTTCTTAGAAGCCTTAGCACAGAAGGTATGAAGTGTCAAGGTGTTCAGGTACTGGTCCCCTGCTTGTTTTCTGCAGTATTTGGCAAGCACTCTAAAGAGGCTTGAGTTGGTCCTTATCAAGGCTGAGATACCTCAAACTCCTTTGGGGTCTGGGCACACCAAAGCTGCAGTGTCCACCTCTTCTCTAATGTCCACAACATCCTCTGGAAACTCT
>QEPC01012883.1:122475-133577 GCA_003113815.1 Sphenodon punctatus | reverse complement strand
TTGGGGGGGGGGGGAATGAGTGTTTTTTACTGAATTTTTAAGTGTTATGTAGTATATTTTATTCTGTTTTTATATTGTATGCCGCCCTGAGCTGCCTTGGCAGGAGGGGGCAGGATAGCAAATCTTTAAATAAATAAAATTTCAATACAATGGTTACTTGGCACCCGCTGTCAAGTACAGCTGAGCACTCTATTCCTTCAATCTTTAGAGTCACCTCTGCTCGCGGCCCTATCAGTCCTGGTGGGATGTTGTAAACTGAATTTTGGTCCTGGGGAAATCTTGGACCTAATATCAGGATGTTATTTTGTTTCTCTTGTAACCGACTACCCTACTAGGAGAGAGACCCTTTTCTTACCAAATTGTAATAAAGTCAAAGACTCAGATCTTAGTTCTCAAAAAAAAATCTCTTCACTGTATTATTTTGGGTGGCGCCCCAGGGGGCAGAATATTTAAGCTCATCTTTATGATGGACTCAGAGGAGGGCTTTTACTCTAGCCCGTTTTAATCTTCTTCCCTCTGAGGTTTCCAAGGGCAGAATTAAAGGGATACCATAGGATTTAAGGATCTGTAAGGCTCTCTCCCATAGAATATTTAGGTATCACCTGTATATACAGGCCTCCGTATTTTGTATCTAGTTCCTGATAAGTCAAATACTAATATGCTTAACCAGATGGAACTTTTGTCCTATTTGTTGTCAGGTCAAAATTGGGACATTACTGTTTGTATGGCTAAATTTCTGACAGTTGCAATCAAGGGCAGGCTTGCCACTGTGAAAAACTGTGACCATTTGTATGTTTGCTTTGGGGCTCTGTGGGGATATTTTGCAATGGCATCTTTTTTTGTAATAATGTTTTGGGGGTTTTTTCTGTCCTTTTTGTATTATTTTGTGATGGCCACTGGCCTTGCAATTAAATAAACTTGAACTATTTTGCTTTACTTCGTAAGATGTAAAAGTACATTGCAATAAAGATACAGAGTTTCAAAAGTCCCCTTCGCCGCCGAAATGGCGGCGACGGGCGATTGTCAAGGCCCCCACCCCCCCGGAGGAAATGAGCACGGAGGGTAGGGATAAGGATAGAGGCGGCGGCTGGCGAACATGCTAGAATGCTCGCCAGCGTGTAAGCCCTGTTGCTGGGCAGATAGGAGCGCAGAGGAACCTGCGTTGTGGAACGTGGCCCCGCCCCTTCTAGGCGGGGAGGGGTCACAAGAATTTTCCTATGCCTGCATTCGGCTCGTGGATCTCGGAGAGTCAGCCCCACCCAACCCACCCTCTAGTACTGTGGTCAGGAGACTAGCTGCCGTTAGAGGGACTAAGGGGCTAATCGCTAAAATTCCTCATTTTGGGATCGCAGGTTTCGCCTCTTTACAGTGCTGAGTAGGTTAAAATAGGTTGTTTGAGTATTGGATATAAGTTTTATAAACAAAGCAATTGGCTACAGCAATTTGGATAATCGAAAGAGGTAATGGAAATCAGAAAAGACAATCAGATTCGGATAATTGAAAAGAATGCCTTAAATAAGATAAGGTGAATAAAATGTCGCATTTTGCAGGGGTCCAGTATGCGATTGTAGGTAAATAGGAATAAGTAGGATAGGATGAGACATCTCCTTAAGAGATGGGGAGGGGATACCTGGCGTGATGCGGGGCGCAGCACACGCTGGGGTCATGACCCTGAGAGCAGTGGTCTTTGGAAGGTCGGAAAGGGCATGCGCTGTTCACCGGCCGGAAAGCCACTTACCTTCTGGCTCGTGCCGAGGGTTGGGCTTGTTCCCCCAGTTATTCGGCCAGAGCCTTTGTGTTGTCAAAAGGGGGAACAGTTTAGAACGGCACTGACGTTGGAGGGCACATCCACGCCAGTGCCAAGTTTAAAAGGTTATAATTAGCTAGCATACTGGACCCGGAATTGCCGGACAATTTACCCACCGGCCTCTCAAGTTATCGAGAATAAAGAATGCGGCCATTTTTGAACCAAATAAATGTCTCCGTGTCTCATTGGGTGCGCCGACAAGAGACAATATTTTGAGTACAAAAGAAGATTGTTCTTAGATTAAGATAGAAAAGTAGTTCTTTGCAAAGAATGGTGGATCAACCAGCAGTATCCAAGGGATACTACCTACTGAACAAAGAACTAAGACTCCTGTAAGCTTTTTATATGATTTCTGGCATTACAAGAATGTACAACATCAAGCAGTTGGACAACATCCAACAGCACCTGTTCTATCTAGTACATCATGATCTCCAGATGCACAGAGACAGCTTACTTAGTTCTCTTATCTAAAATAAAACAATCCATACAGCACATAGTTTGTATACTAGGACAAAAGGCAGCAAAGATGATCTAAAGAGGTTACAATGTGCATGGGGAGAGTCTATTGGTGGAAGCCTATAGTTCCTGGGAATCTGGGAGGTTCCTGTCCCAGTCCCCTTCCCAGTTTCCCGACACCTCCCAAACAGATCGTAGCCTCTGGTAAACCAGGGGCTGGTTTTCTTCATTTGGGCACTGTGCACCCATGTGTCCATCCTGCCTGCCTCTATAAACAGAAGAACAGACGCCCCTTCTTAGTTCACTCCTGTGGTACTGTTCTGCATTCTGAAGCTTGTGCTTCCCTATATCCCTGGCCAGTTTGGGCAAGTGGGCAGCAGCCTGCAGTGTAGCAACCTTCTTGGTCAGGGCCTGGATTTGTTGGATAAGGTCCTCCTCAACATTGGCTGGCAACACTGAAGCAGATTTTTAGACGGTTTCACCAGCAACTCTCTTTGGATGCTTGTCTTTCTTCTTCTCTTACTTTTATCAACTGTGATTAGTGGGCTGATCTTGTCATTTAGGTAAGGGAGGACAATCTTGTCATTCAGGCAAGGGAAGTTTCAATAGGACCAATTTGTTATATAAGTGTGTCCCTTACAACTTGGGAAAGCGTAGTATGGTCCATGCGCTCTGAAGTCACTGCCCCTTTTGCCACCACTTTCTGCAGCATTTTCTCCAGTCTTTGTATATAGCTTGAGACTTTTTCACCCTTTTTGTTTATTACTGTTGCAGAATTTAAAATAAAGGTCCTCAGCACTTTCCATGCTTCCAGAGATGTGGTCCAGTGCCTTTAAATTATTTATGGAAACGGCAGGATTGTTAATTTTCACTCTCCATTCGTCATCTTCATTTTTCAGCATTTGGCATTTGCCAGTCTCGCAACATTTCAACAACATGCTCCAGCCAGGGTTCAGACCCTTCCTCCCACAGAATAGGAACCCTGCTCCCAGAAAATAACCATAGCTTTCTGTAGGGAGTCAATTCAGGGTGGGACTGCATTGCCTGTCCCAAAGTGTGCCCCAGGGCCTTGGTCCACACTGCTGGAGAAGTTGCTTCACTTGGGGTTTGAGGAGCAGGCTCATACCCCAGTAAACACGGCATGTCAGCCGTGGTCTTTCCTGTCTTCTCTACGAAAGAAGCCATTTTCTTTAAAAATGCAATGTCTGATGCAGAGGACTTTGTAATCAGTTTTCATGTGCCTGTTCCCACACATCTCTCTCTAGGAATTTTGGAAGGCTTCACAACCACAGACAGCTCACACAGTACAGCTTTCATCTGCTTTGGATACTCCCAGCACCAAAGGGGATTTTTGGAGATCCACATGTATTTCCTTACACCAGTCCTCTAACAATTGAGCCTCCATAGCGTTACTCCCGCACAAACAGATAAAACAAAACTGAGTTCGCTAAGCCTACCTTGGTGCTTGTAAGAGGTACTGCCCAGCATTAACCAAAGCCTTCCGGACAAGCCCCCAAAATGTAACCCGTGTGCCAATGATTTTGAAGGCAAAAAGGGCTCCGTTACCTTTCTAGGAGCTTTGTACACCTCAAACACGGTCTCAAGTCCCCACCCAGAAACCTGGGATGGGACACTAAATTTCCACTGAGCAACCTGGCAGACCATTACCTTCCCCACTTGCAAGATTAGGATGCAGACAATGGAGCTTTATTAAGGAGCATAAGTAAATAAGGTATTATTAAAATTAACAGAGGTGACAGGCACCAGGCATATATTATTTATTTTCATTCATTTGTACCCCGCCTCTCTTACCACAGGCGACTCAGGGCGGCTAACAAAATAAAACAACAGAATATAAATAGAATGAAAATATACATATTAAAACCACCACCAAGGTCTGCCTAAACAATACCCACCCCTCCTTCCCACACCAAATGTCTGACGGAATAACCAGGTTTTACATTGCTTCCGGAAAGTGAGGAGATCTGGGCTAAGACAGAACTCCGCTGGGAGTGCATTCTACAGCAATAGTGGGGCCGCCGAGAACAACCATCTGTCCGTATGGACCCGCCAATACCACAGGACCTCCAGGAGGGCACCCCTGGACAGCTGCAGGGATCACCCAGGGAATGAGGCAGTCCCTCAGATAAGCATGGCCCAGGCCTTGTAGGGCTTTAAAAGGTCAAAACCAGCAACTTGAATCAGGCCTGGAAGACAATATGCAACCAGTGCAATGTGCAGAGCACTGGACTACTGTGCTCCCTGCAGCTCGTCCCAGTCAATAGGCAGGTTGCTGCATTTTGCACCAGCTGCAGTCTCTGAAACGTCACCATGGGCAGCCCCACGTGGAGCGCCTTACAATAGTCTAGCCTCGAGGTGACGAATGCATGGATGATGTTGGCAGAGTCCGAGGCATATGGGCAGAACCTCTTCACCAGATGTAATTGGCAAAAGATGCTCCTGGCCACAGCCAACACCTGCATATCCAGGCATGGACACCACCCACAAAACAGGAGTCTACTTGCACAGGCGCAGTCTTCAAATCCTTAAGGCATGTGAAAGGGACAATTAATGCTGGTTTAGTGGTCAGGGATAGTTTAGTGGTCAGGTCATTAGTAGGGCTCAAGTGAATAGCAATTTTTCTGCTTGCAAGAATTCTCCTATTTTCAGGAACCAGGATCAATTTCCTGTTGATTTCCCAATGCCCAACCGAATTCTTGGGCAAAAATATTAATAAATTTTTTAAATTGTGCATGCAAAAATGGTCACTGCCCTTAACCAAAATGGTGATGATGCTGTTGCCACCATTTAGGTTAAGGGCAGCAGCTATTCTGCGCATGTGCAATTAAATTATTTTATTATTAATTTTTATATTTTTACCTGGTTCTCGGTTCATCTGGAGACAAAGGGAGAAATGGGATTTTGATGAGATGTCTCCCTTTTGAGAAATTCATTGCTGAAAGTGCTTTAGCATCCTTAACTAGTTCACCCACAGAACAACCCTGAGGTCACCATTATTCCCATTTTACAGAGGGGGAACGGAGGATGAGAGATCATGACTTATCCAAGACCACTCAGTGATTTTTTGGTTAAGACAGGTCTCCCAGTTAAGTCCAACATCTTACCCCTAGGTTACACTATAAAATGGAACAATAATACTACATGACCTCACAAGGTTGCTGTGTGGACAAATAGATTAAAGACAGTGAAGTGATCAAATACTATGGTAACAGCAGCTATTTAAGATAGATAGCTCATGCTACTAACATTTAAATCCAGACTTGCCACTGAGATGAGTATTTCAGTCACCCATACAGAGCCATAGCTGTGCACAAAGCATACAGGCTCAATGGGTAGTTCTATTTAAAATACCAATGGCATTCTATGTCTTTCTACACCACCACACACCCGGCTCGTAAATTAGTTCCGCAGCGACGGTCAGTCCTAGGATTCCACTCCAAAACCAAGGGGATACATTTACTCTACCCAAGTTTGGAATATTTTCAATGCATTTCTAAAACAGTCTGCGATCTAATATTTCAGTCTTTAAATCTCATGATCCTCTCATATATATATACGTATTATATGTGCTTGTACTGCATACATTCATATGCACACAGAGTGTATATTATGTAAGGTGTATCATTTTTACAAAGTCTGTTAAACAGATTACCTTGCTTTCATATGAATTATTATTAACATTTATATAGCGCCAGTAGTGTGACCTGGTGCTGTACAGAACATAGAAATAGACACAGTCCCTGCCTGTGGCTTACAATCTAAAAGACAAAGAGGCAGATTTTCACACCCTTCTCTCTTATACTTTTTTCCACATTAATATGTTGCAAAATATCTGGAACCAATTAATAAACTATAAACAGACACAAATACAGTAGAACCTACCCCATGCCTTAACATCCAAGGGCATATACTTTTTGTATGTATGACCAGATTACAGAGGTGTCCAGATATGGGAAGGTCATAAAGCAATAAACAAAACAACATTGGTCAGTTTCCAAGAAAAGATGTTGTAGTGACCAAAATAATATGGATGATCTAAGCCCACTGCAGTTAATGGGTAAAAACAGACATGATTTGGGACCGCTTTGGTCTAGGACCCAGCTGCATGTGTAAACACACACAGCCAGATGTTGGCGCAGAATTCCCCAGGGCAACGTTGGCAGATTGCCTGGGCTGTGACCTGTGGACAATCTCTGAGGTCACAGCCTGGGCCAAGGCCTGCCCAACCAGGCCAAAGCAGACTAGCATGTCTGTGCAGCCGTGGCTTTCCTGGCACAGGCCTGGGGCTGCCATGGCTGTGCCTCATTGGCTGCCACGGCTGTCTGTCATGGGGGGGGGCGGGGGAGAGAGGGGAGAAGCTGAGAGCACAGTGTGTGTGGAGCAGTTGTCCTTCTAGCTGTACCCGGGCTGTGTGGTCGGTGGGACAGCTCCCCAGCCGCGGTCACATCAGGTCAGTGCCCTCACCCGACCTGGATTGTGTAAGATTTTCTACCCCGGGGAGTAGTCCCGCTGGCCGCACATCTGTTTTTACCAAATGAAAAAGATTCCCACGTCTCCTTCCAATGAGGCCAGTAGTCTGCATGTGCAGTGTAGCAGGGTTGTTTTTTTTAAAATATATCCCTCACTAGAGGGGTGCCCACAACATTTAGGTGGGGGAAATTAGCTCAGGCCACAATTCCGCTGAGCCTGCTACTCCACAGCTCAGCCACACCAGGCTCCTGACTGTTAGCCTTTGGAACTCTAAGGTCTAGCCTCAAGCCTCCCCTAATAGTCAGCCAGCATCCACCGTAATGCAAATAAAGAGAGTCTCTGGGCAGAAGCCCTGGGTTCTCGGTGTTGCAAGCCCTCCTCCTGGGCTTCCCAGGTAGACTTGTGTCCTCCACCTTATGAGCATTCCAGCAGCGCTCCTCTCAGTCTGCCAGGCACATCCCTCTCGGACTGAAGACAGGGCTCCTTAGATAGGTCACCCTCTCCAGGTGCCACTCATTAGTTCCCTTCTCACCTTATCTTGTGTTTGCTTCTCTCAGCAAACAGGGTGTGGCCCTTTCCAGCAGCTCTTCACTGCTGCCAGCAATCTCACAGCCCTGCCACATGCAGCTATTCAGATCTCTAGATAGATCCTATAGGAAAATATATCATGCTTTAAACAGGGAAGCTTCCTGTCAGTGTCTATAAGCCCCGGAACACACCACAGTAGCAAGGCATGAGGCTGGTGATGCGCAAAGCATTGAAATTAACATTTCTTTTTGACACCTTGTTTCACCACCAGCTAATGATTGCGTGCTGACTCTGCATGTCATCAGTATTTTAGACTGACTGCGCTTCCTTTTAAATGATTACCACAGTTGTATAAACAGCACATCCAACTGTTTGGGTTGTGTCAGGGTATTTCTAATCCTAGCTTGTTAGAGTGAGATGATCTTTGACAGTGCGCACCATTCAGGCTTTGTGCCATGCTCTAGCTACAGAGAACAGAACAAACTCAGGTCTGATACTATCTGACTATCGGGCCTTATTGGTGCTGGTCTCAGGATATTTGAGGCCCTGTGTGAAATAGTGGGGTGGGCCCCTTCTAATATAGAACTGTTTGATAGACAAATAATGACTTGCCCGCTAAAAAAGGAAAATGTTACCATAATTAATGTTTTGATGTTCAGTTAAACATCAAAACATTCCCTTCAGGGGCTGGGGCTCCCTACCCTGCAGGTCCCGTGGGCCTATATGCATACGCTTTGTGTATGTTGTTGTTATTATTATACCACCCCTAATTTGCATGTGCTTATGAACAATTGTAATAGCCCACAGATTAACTTTGGGCCTGAGCTGGGAAAAAAGGGTGTCTGCATGAGGCTCTGTGTACACATAGGTTTGTATTCGCAAGACTGATGGTTTGAGTTAAAACTCAAGTCTCTTAAAAAGTCAGTCATCTTAAATGTGTGCATTGATTTTGGCTCTAAAGGTTTAGCTTTAAAGACACTCAGAGGATCACAGGTGGAAGCCGTGACAGTCCCTTTCAGCATGCTAAAAAATCATTTTCTCAAACAAATTCACATCCATCTTAGTTTTTAATCTTGATCTCAGGCACAAAGCTCCCTCCTGCCTAGGTGTTTTTGTTCTTTGTTAGCAATGCTTATCCCAAACTTCTTAAAGTGGGGGTGGAGGGAAAGGTGTCCATCCCATCGCTCAGCAATAAGGCACAGCTCTTTCGCCTGCTGGATTAATGAGGTGTTAATGACTAACTTTGTCTGCTGAACCTGGTACAAAGCTTGCAGTTCTGGGAAGGTGGTACAATGTAACAAAACCGCTTACTGTACCAGGCAAAAAGGTACTATTGGAGGATATGTATGTATGATGATAGCACCAGCATAGAGACAGGTCCTTGTCCCAAGGGCATTACAATCTAGAATGAACAAGGGGAGGGAAGGCATGGAGACCGGCACATAAGGGAGGTACAGGAATACATTCATAAAGCTAAGAAGTTTGTTACAAAAAGTTATTTCTTGTTTACACATGAGCCGGTATGCTAGGGGCCCTCCTGAATCACTGCAGATCCTCCACAGGCTAGGGTTCCCCACATTCAAGGCTCTGTGGGCCTATATTTTATGCCAGTGTTTCTCACATTCATACGGTCATTTCAGGTTTATCCATGGACCCCATGTACTGGGGGCTTGGGGCCCACCCAAACGTGGGGTCTTGTGCGGTTGCATAGCCTGCACTATTCTGGGTCTGGCCCTGGACCTTATCCTGTAACGGCAAGACTCTGCTGGGAGCAAAATTAGGTCCATTATTAGGGATTAATCCTGCATGCCTTATGTATGCTACTAGTCCCAATTACATCAATGAGGCCATACCATGTTTCCAGACACATTTTGGAAATCATGCAAGACAATTCCATCATTGCATAAGCTCTTTTGCTGCTAAGGCAATAGGAGGAACAGCTTCCATGGCTATAGAGTTACTTTCAAGTGAATTTCACACCAAAAACCCAATGACTGAGACAAGTAATAAAGCTTCAAGGTGTTTTCATACATGACGGTGGCATGGATTAATCCGCTGTAGTATGGATTAATCTGGGTGCCACGGTCACAGTTAAAAATGGCTGCCAGATGTTACTACGGTCTGGCTCCCAACTGTGGTGGAGTCAGTCCCGAAGTCACAGCCCAGGCTAAGCTTCACCACGGTCAGGAGCCACACGCCGGACCCAGAGTAGAGCGGGCTATCATTTCTGATAGCCTGCTTCACTCACCACAGTCCGGAGTGACAATGGGAGACTGGTGCCATGGCAGCCATAATTGGCTGCCCGTCAGCTGGGGTGCTGCACACAGCGCAGAGGCGAGGATGTGCAGACGCATGTTCTTACATTGTCCTGCCCCTTGCCTGGGCCGCCACCATCATGTTCTTTGGAGGCTTGGTGGATTCACGTCGGCAGCTGGCTTCACCACCGAGAGAAGGCTGTAGTGGCGGTGGCTGCAGCAGCAGCAGCCATAATGCCTGAAAGCACCCTCAGAGACAAAAGGTGTTAACAAAAGATATGATAGCCCACACCAGGTGGCTGTCCACCTGCTAATTTATTAGGGGTTTGCCTCCACCGGCCATATGGCTTCCACCCACCAGACACACAGCCCCCGCTCATGGTGTGGTCTTGGAGAATATGGAGCCCACCGTGTGGTCGAATGTAGGCTAACGCAGGCTGTGTGCGCCTATGTGTCTGCATCCCATCAATAAGGTTGCATGCAGTGCCTTCACCTGTACAGGTCCACCAGCACCATAGAGTTGTGAGCAGAAATCCTAGTGTGTCCGCTCCCTCTCTCACTGGTGCTGCCAGTGGAGGCTGCCTACAAATGCATGAAATGCATGCAGGGGGCTGCCCATTTATTAGGCTAGAAATGCTAAACATGAGAGTGGAGGCTGAGTTGGGGCTGCACGGACCAAACCTGGACTCCAGCAGGCTATCATCTCATTTGTTTTCACCCAAACTCCTTTCTAAAAGCAGCTAAATATCCAAGAGCGATGGGTAATTTTGGGGTAGTCAGTTGGAGAGATTTTGAAAGGGTCTAATGTTCAGAAAGTGTTCAGTACTACTCACTATCTGAAAAATCAGGCCCTTTGTATATAAAAACCAAGAAACGGTATCATCGCATTACTTTTCGTGGTATAAGCTATACCAATTAATTTTGTGTGGCAAATCTCCTTACACATTTTTTCGCAGCTTGGTGGATGATAAAGCAGATATTCTTAATATTCTACACACTAAATTATACAATGAGGATATAACTACAGCCAAACAGTTATTTATAAATGAAACTTTTGTAAATATAGAACATTTAGAAAATGTATTAAAATGTAAAATAGATTTGTTTTCATACACCAGGCTGCAACGTATTTAAAATAATAAGGTAGATTGCCAATATTTTGGTAGGAAACCATTAATACTAAATATTATCCATCTGAACACAGACCGAATAAGGGCATATTTTCTAACATGGGCCATTAATACACAGAGAGGGGTGGGAGGGGTGTGTGTGTTTTGGCACGGTGGGCGGAGGGGGTGCGTGTTTGCATTTACACGGACACCCCCTCTCCACCCATCTACACCCATGAAGCCTCCTCCGTTTTACCAGAGGGCTCCGTGGGTGGAGGTGGGTCTGTGGTGGGTGGAGGTGGGTGTACGCTAGGAGCGCACATGCACAAACACCCACCACCTGTGGAGTTTACACGAGCACACACTTGCTGCACACCCATCCCCCCACCCACTGCCGGCCGTGTACATGGACTGCCGCCCTGCCACACACCCACCCGAACACAGATCGGTGGGGGG
>QEPC01012883.1:80107-98461 GCA_003113815.1 Sphenodon punctatus | reverse complement strand
ACATGGAGTCAGACAGGGTTACCCCCCAAAAGACACTTTATCTTGTTATTCAGTTTTCCATCCACAAGATAAAGATAATACCATCCCTTTGGGGTAGGTAGTTGAGAGGATAAGAGCTGCTAAGTAGTGACACACTCAGGAACAGCAGTGATGGGAGCAGATAACCAGTGTAACCAGCGATGGGTGCATTAGCACAGACAGCCAGTATAGCCTAGCGGATAAAACATTAGACTTGGACCAGACCCCATCATGGACTCATTGGATGGCCTTGGGTAAATCACTCTCTCTGAGCCTCAGTTTCCCCCCATCTGTTAAAAGGGGGAATGATAATGGCTTTCCTCACTGGGTCATTGTGAGGGCGAACTAGAGGAGTTGTTACCCGCACTACATCTTTGAGGTAGGGCAGGATGTCAATCTAAATAAGAAAGAATTTTGGTCTGTTCATTTTAAGGTAGGAGGGAATCCTCAAGGCCCCAATAGGAATCCACTCAAACCACTGGCAAATTTTGACGAGTGCTTGGAAAAGCTGAAGGGAAACAACTCCAGGAATCCTACCACCCCACTAACTGAACAGATCCATTTTTTTTCAGTAGAGAACATCATCTGTTTTCACTGTGATGGATGTAAAAATCAGACACATTCAAGAGTTCATTTGCCCAACACTGATATTTTGCCTTGTAAAAATACTTCATCTTAAAGCCTTTAAAGCTCTGTTTCCCCAGGGTTTATGCATGTTTGCCAAAGCTGGTTTTAAAAAGCCCAAGGGACTAACGCCCTACAGCCTGGCAGAGGGCCTGGCTTGAAGGCTTGTTTAGCAGAGGAACAAAGCACTGTCAGCTGTAAACAAGCATTCACAATAATAACTAAGATTTAGATAGGATTAAAAGAGCTCATAATTGATGGATGGCTGTTAAAAATATAAATAATAGGTATGTACCATGGACTGGAAATTGGTAGTTCAAAGCTTTTTCTCTTCCCAAACTAGGATCAGCAGCTGCCCAGGGATTTTGCTGAATAGTTTTGCCAGCTACATGGCACCTTCACAAAATAATATGCAACTGTACAACATCATCATCATAATTCCCTAAGGATTATAACTATTAAAGATGGAGGAGGGTTTAGATTACTGGGTACGGACCAGGCCACATAAAGGCAGGATACAACCATCAGATGAAAGGTGTGCTGAGTATTATGGACTTCGCTCCCAATGCAGTTTCGCTCCCAATGCAGTTTGAAGTCAAAGTTTATCTCCAGCCACTTGCCAACTTTCCAGCTAATGCTGGATTTGAACTAGGGCTGTACACGGGGTCAAGTATTTGTATTGGTGGTTTTCGTCCTTGCAATTAATTGTATTTGTATATTGCCTGAATTCACTGCATTTTCCCCATTATTGTGGGAAATGCAATGGATACGTGTCTCTGCGTATGGGTTATTTTGGTGTAGAAACACAATGGGGCTCTCCAGTTTCACAGGCCGTTTGAAAGGAAAATGCAGACAATTTGACAGGAAAAGGCAGTCAAAAATTGCTGCTAAGTCTGCTACTAATTTTAAAGGAGGAGCACTGGTTGGGGGAGGGTGGAGAATACAGCTAGCTTGGTGGGGAGGTTGTCAGCTTGGGGAGGGTGGAAGAGGGCATGGGTCTGGCTCAATGGAATCACTGGTTTGAGGAAGAGTGAGGCATGTGGCTTGAAAGAGGGGAGAATGGAACATGGGGCTGGTTCAAGTGGGGAGTTGCTGGCTTGGGAATGGGGAAATGGAACATTGGTATGGCTTGGGGGTGTCACTGGCTTGGGGGGAAATAGACATGGGACTAAGCTCAGGGGCAGTTGTAGGCTTGGTGAGTGGGAATGATGGTACTTGGAGCTGGCTCAGGGATGGGGAAATAAGGTATGGTTCTGGCCGGGGGGGGTGGGTTCTAGCTCAGAGGGGAGCAACTGACTTGTGCAAAGTGGGATCCCTAGGTGGGAATGGGGCCAGCTCAGCAGGGTCACTGGCTTGTGAGTGGGGAGGAATGAAGCTGCCAAGGACTCCCTATTTCTCCCTGGCTGGGTCTGGATGTAGTGCTGGAGACTGCAGTTCTGAGATAGTGGGCATTTTGACACACACCTTAAAGTTCCGGATTTTTCAATTTTCTGGGTTTATTAATTAGTAATTATTATTATTATTATAAACATTTATATAGCACTGGTCATGTACCTGGCGCTGTACAGAACATAGAAATAGACGCGGCAAATCCACAAGTAAGTTCTGGATGCATTTATCACATACACACTGCCCGTAGGCAGCCTAAAGTAGCCACAACTGTAGATGTGACAGGCTGCCATGGAAACCAAGTGACCACAGCTGCCTGAAGCAAAGCAGTTTACCAGGAGAACCTTTTACACACAAAGGTTCTGTGAGAAGTTCTATGTAGAAGTTCAAAGAGCCAGATGTTTAAGATCTGGGTGAGTGATTTAGACACACAGAAAGTTCAGGATCGAACAGCAAACATGCAGGATAAATGTGTGTGTAAGAACACCCAGTGGCAGCTACTGCAGGTAGGGAGGGCTCACTGCACACTTCCCAAGCAGGCGGGTAAACTGAAAGTCATAGTAGCCCAGTTTCAAGCCGGATATGTGCTGCAGTTTAGGGGGTTCATTTTCAGACAATGGATATTCTGTTTTTTAGGAAATGTTGGGTTCACTTGAAACCTGAATACACAGACCTAGTATTCTTTTTTCAATATAGAAGCCAAAAAACATCTTTTTTGCATTTATTTGTATTTTGTCAAAACTTGAATGCACAGCCTTAAATTAAACCAAAAACCAGGAGCTGAATTTTGTAATAGTCTTTCCCGTATCCAAACATCCTCTGATCATAAGGATGCACAAACCTGGATTTTTGAACCGGAGACCATCAGGCATCTCTATTTGAGTGCTGTGTGCGTATGCATGTGCGCGCATATGGCATGATGTGTGCGTGTTCTTAAAGCATCCAACATTATCTTTGTGCTTCTATTAATCCACAGTCTGCAGTGCATTTCATTCAAAAGCAGAAACACAAATGCTGGTATAATACTGGTTAATCCTCACCTTGATTAATTTATTGGTAAATTAGGATGCTGTTGCTCTCAACATGAGGAGGATTTTATGGGTGTTTCTGATGAGCTGTACTGATGAGAGACATAAGTCCTGTCTGTTTTAAAGAAATCTATAATGATTTAAACACACCGTGGAAGGCACTAAGTTAGGTATGTAGCTAAGGTAAAAAGCTACCTTAACTCCTACAGTAGATATGTAGCCTGGTAGAAAGTACAGTTCACACCAGTGCAGGTTGTGGTCTACGGCCAGGGCACTGGACTTGGACTTAAGAGACCCAGGCTTAATCCTTGGGTTTGCCAGCTAGATAACACTCCCCATGTGAACCTGCGTCTCTTTCCCCGTCCATAAGATCACCTCTCTACTTCCCAGAGGTGTTGTGAGGACAACTATATTAAATATTTCCTAAAGCATTTTGAGATGTATGGCTGGAAAATGCTATTTGAGAGCGAGCTCATATTACAAAGTGAAACTTCAACGCGACTAATAGCAAATAGCTGCTTTAACTGCTTTGTACCCATGCACTGAGTTTGCATTAGTGCTCTGTGCTACATTGATATAGTTACAATGATGCAAATTTCCTTAATGGAATAGAAATATTGGGTTTCCTAGAGCCAGATGCAGAAAACTCCAAGGCAGTTAGTTGGTGTCAGAATCTTGCATGAAGGGAAGTGGAGATTGAGTTCCCTGGAAACAACTCTTTTTAGCAATAAAGAGGGGGGAGGGGGTGGGGAATGTTACCAGACAGTGACACCCATGGGAACATCAGTTCCCAATGGACAGGCAAAAGTCTACATCTGATGGATTCGTCTGTCAACTCCAGAGTCTTAGAAGCCACCCACTCCCGTCTCCTGTCCCCAGCACCTGTGGCTGCGAAATCAGAAGTGTAAGATTCCAGGACTTGGGATTGAATCTCTTCTTCACATGTCCCAAAGCCGGACAGAGTGGGAAGCATTCTTGGCTGCACCGGCTGCTGTCGTGGACAGGAGTGTGACTGATTGCCAGTGACACTGCCCTGTGTTCCACACACTGTAATTTATACTTCTCACAGACAATGGACATTTTGGGGTACTGATACTGTTATTTACGTTTACCACTAAACTCAGAGAGAAAACTAGGCAGAGGTGATGGATGCAAAGGGGAAGAGGGTACTAACTGGGTGGAGGAAGGATAGATCTAGAAGGGAGTGCAGAAGAGGGGAGAATGAGTAGCTATAGGGTGGCTGACAGGGAGAAGCAGGAATGGGGCAGAAGGGCATAAAGGAGGAGCAGTGGATGGGGGCAGGGATGAGATGCTATGGTGAAGCAGGGGAGAGGTGCAGGGAAGTTGCATGGGGTGTACAGGCAATCGTGCATCAAGAGGGGACAGGCTGGGTGGCTGCAGCAGAGGAAGGATGCAAAGAGGCTGCCCTAGAGTGCTAGTGCAAGGAGACTGCCTGCTAGTGCTGCTTACAGTGCCTGCAAGGCACTTTGGTCAGGGGTGGGGTTCAGCAGAGGTAGTCTGCAGGAAGAGTGCATGGAATCAAAGGGAAGGCTGGTTAGGATGGGCTGCAAGGGGCAATGATGCAAGAAAGAACTTTTGCATATGGGTACAACAAAGGGAAGATTGTAGAAAACTGCCCGGGGTGCAAGGGAGCAGGCAGTGTAGGAGTTGGAACACAAGAAGGCTGCAGGCAGACTGCCCGCGTGCATGGAGAGCTTACTTAGCAGAATCTTAGAAGTTTCGCAGAGCACAAGGAGGGAGGCTCCCCGGCTGCCCGGGGAAGGCACACTCACCCGTACACATCGGTAGAGAGCTGGGTGCCCAGCACACATAGTGCCTCGATGCGGTTCCCATACTGCAGCCGGAGAGTCCGATCTTGCAGCATCTTCCCGCGGAGGAGCCCTGAGGGACTTTTCCACAAGCAGCCGCTCGAATCCTTCTGTTCCGCTCCCTGCCCTCCTCTTCCACCTGCCACCAGGTGAGACTGTGACAGCAGGCAGCCCCACCGCAGCAAGCCCTCCCTTATCCCCCCAGCCCCAGACACGCCTCCCTCCTCCTCGAGTGGACCCACGGGGAGTCAATCAAGGCGGGGCAGCAGCAGCCATCTCCGGCAGGGTGGGGCTAGCTAGCCCAAGGCTGAGACTCGCCTTTATTTTTAGAAATGGACGTTTTGGACAACTTTGCTACAAGTGAAATCTTCAGCCCCAGCTAGCTACTGCCCTGAGCCCGCCTGCGCTACAGGGCGAGGACAACATGATCCACCTAGAGGCTCAGCGTGTGGGAGACAGTAGGACAAACACACTGGCAATTCCAAGCCACAGCAGGCAAGGGGCTCCCCCAGCTGTCTCAAACTCAGACCCAACCGGGTTGACCAATAAATAAATAAATCGACCATTCCCAGCCATATATTACATGTATTCAGTATTGTAATAACCACTCTGTCCAGGTCGTGAAACAAGGGACTTTTCTGTCTGTTGCATTCCTAACTTGGGGTCAAAAGACATGACGCTAACCGCCCTTGGTGGTCATTTATGCATGTTGCAGGGCTGCATAGGGCACCAATACAGCCCTGCAACATGCATAAATAACCACCAGGGGTGGTTAGCGTCATGTCTGTTTTCACCCTTAGTAGCAGGTTGTTCTGTCTCCTTGTGCTATCTTTGCCATCTCTTCCCTTCCACATCTAAGACGTTTCCTGTACAGATTAGCGGGGAAGAAGCCCCCCACCAAATTCCAAATCATTAATATTACGGAGTCTAGCATTTTTTAAAAACAGGATATCTGCCCCAAAGTGAGAGCACCTCCTCCCCACGCTACCCTTTTACACACACATTGATTCGTGTTATCCACACATCTGTGGAAAATAGATTGATTGATTTAAATTCATACCCCAAAGCTCAGGGTGGCTTACAAGAGAGATAAGAATTAGGAAAATACATTTTTTTTTTAAAAAGACCCCTAAAAACCTCACCCAAACCCACCCCTAAAAATCACCACCCAACTCCTATTCCTGCCTGCCAACCATGGCCAAAAAAAGAAAGGTCTTACACTGCCTCCAAAGAGACTCAGGCTTGGGCTTAAATGAATCTCCAGAGGGAGGGAGTTCCACAAGGTGGGGCAGCGAGATGAGACTGCCTCTCTGCCTGACCTAGCTGTAGGAACCGGGCTGGCAGATGGTACCTGCAAGAAGGCGCTCCAAGCCAACTGTGAGGATCATGATGGGACATAATGGAAGAGGCGATCTTTTAGGTATGTGGGGCCCAGGGCATTTGGGGCTTTATAGATCAAAAGCAGCACCTTGAATTGTGCCCCAAAAGCTATTGGGAGCTAGTGCAGACTCTAAAGTACAAGTGTAAATTAGAGCCAATGCAGCCCTGCAACCTGTATTTTTCATAAGTGTCCTGTAAAAATGTGCATATCTGCCACCCTAAGTGTAATGTGATCACAGTGACAAACCGCCACTCAGAGAAGATGTATGATGGGATTGGTAATTCCTGTACTTGATTAATTTAAATTTGACTGCATAACTGCTATGTGCATTTTTTCTTTTGTTAATATTGTATTCCTAGATTAGCAACCAATTTATTAATTAATCAAATATAGTTTTGTATTTCTATTCCTCCCTATCCCCTTGGGGCCCAGAGTGCCTCAGAAGAGGGGAAAAAACACAATACAAGCATCAGGAAAAAAACATTAATAAAAAGTCATTATCCCATAATACAAAAAATAATTATCCCCTCTCCCTACTCCCACATCCTCCCCCATGCCTGTACCCTCTCCCTAGTCACTGGGAGGTCTTGGCATATATGTTTGCACATACATATGGGTATATTTTAATATACACAAAACCCAGATGGGTTTTTTATGCTCAGTCAGAAAATAGCTAGCCTTAGAAGATTAACACTGATGAATAGGATGGGATACGAATCTAATTTTACAAACACAATTTATGTTCTTTTCTCTTTTTTTCTCCCTTTCCTTCTCCACTTGGACAGCTGATTAGCCCTTAGACTAGAGTACTACCCAAAAATTCCAGTCAGGATCAGGTCCCCAACACTGTACAAACCCATAGAAAAACTGTTCTTCCCTGAACACTCTTGTTCCTGGATTTTACAAACACTTATTCAGGTGCTTAACTTTAAGCATGGTAATAAAGTTAAGCCCCAGCGTATGTATTTGCAATATCAGGGTTTAATTTAGGACAAAGGGAAAGACGTATTACCAAGAATAGAAAGGAAGGAGGGCAGTGAGGGATAAGGAGCCAGGAATAAGCTAAAATGTTTACACAAACTATGTATACCCGTGAAAAAATTACATCTGTTAAATATTAATATACACATCACATTGCACAACGTAGCATGGTTCTGACTCATTTAAATGTTTTCTAAAATACATGATAAGCACCAGTCCACATGGGTTTTCTATCTAGCCAGTATCAGTTGATTACTTCCTTTGCATGTCACAGTTAGAGTGATCTTTGAGGATATGTTTGAAAGAAGAGAGGACTTACAAGTCTTGCTGGGGAGGAGAGGATAGGTGGTGGCTGTTCCGTAAGGGGGAGGAGGTATGGAAGGACATGAAAAGTTATATTTTAATCACTTTCAATTCCAGATTTATAATGTGCTACCCCACTGAGCTATACTGTTCTAGTAACAAAGCATCATTGGAGACTGCTTTGGGTGTTAACAGACAAGATGATCGATAGCCCACATCAGGGGGTGTCCACCTGCCCATTTATTAGAGGTTCACCCCCACCAAACACATGGTCACAACACACCAGACACACAGACCACACTTACGGCGAGGTCTCAAAACATGCAGAGTCCACCGTGAGGGTGAATGCAGGCTGTGTGCCCACGTGTCCGCATCCTGTCAATTAGGTTGCCTGTAGCCTCCCCTGCACACAGGTTCACCAGCACCATAGAGTCACAGGCGAAAAGCCTAGAGCATTCTGAGTAGCGATTGTTTCCTGCCCCTCTCTCTCGCCACTCTCACTCTCACTGGTGCCTTAAAAGCCCAACACACACCAAAATTCAAACATGTTGTCCCATCTCCTGGTTTGCAGCATGTGCCCAACGCTCGCTCTTCAGAACTTGTTCCGTCTCCTGAGTGACTTCCACAGTTAATGGTAAACTAATGCACCCAGAGGAAGGCAGCATTTACACAGCTGCAAGATGAAGACGTCCACTTATTGCTATCTAATTATGTGGGTTTTTCTCTTTACTGTGTACCTCGGTGGCCAGGAGAGAGCTGGGGAGCAGCAGGATGATACTCCTCCAGACACAAGGGGTGGGGTGAACACAGGAGGAGAACTGCATGCCCTAGAGGTCCGGTAGCAGCAACCTAAGACAGGTGCTCATTCCCACCTCCCTTTGGGTGGGAAGGGCATCTGTGTAAGGATTTACAGGGGTAGGAGATGGGACCGGAGCCAGGGATCCCCCTGGTGGACCCGCCGGGTCTGGAGGCAGGCAGCCGGCAGTGACCCAGGGGACAAGGACAGCAGAGGAGCAGGACCCTCCGCGCTGCGGCCTCCCATGCTGCATCCAGCGGCGGGGGGGAGCAAGGAGCGGAGGAGGATCCAGGCGCCATGGCCCAGCTGGAAGTGGCACGTTTGGCACCTCAGCGCATGCGCAGCATTGTGGGGTTTCCAGAGCAACCCAGATGCTCGGCGCGCCTGCATGAGGCGGCAGGGAAAGCCGGTGGCCATAAAGAGGCAGCAGGAAGCAAGCTGCCTTGCCGGTGATCAGCGTTGCTGCTCAAAACTGGCCCCCTGAGTGTCTTGAGAGTGAGTTCATGTTGCGTGGAAGTTACTGGAGACTTGTGTGTGGAGGTAAGCTTGTTGGTTCATTTGTGGGTGGTGGACGGTGTGAGTGTGTCCTTGCGTGGGTGGGTGTGGCTGGAGGTTTTTGTGTGTGTGTACCCAGTGCAAGTGCCCCTGCTTCCCGGTTCCCCGTTCCTCCCTTGAGCCTATTCCTCTATGAGAGAAAGCCCTATCCGCTCCCCCCGCCTTTCACCTCCTTCCTTCCCCCGTTCCCGTGGGGGGCTCTGCACTTCCATCCCCACCTCCTGGGTCCCGTTGTATGTGGTGTCTACCGTGGAAACCCCTTTAGGGTACATGCTCGATCCATGCCCGGTGATGATCTTTGCCTGCATCATTATGAAGCTATAGGGCTCTATAAGATCCTGAGGGCATGTATTCCCCTAAGGATTGGGGTTCGCATGAGCCTTGGTGGTAGTCCCTTCCCTTTTCCAGGGGCCTTCCCTAACAGTATCACCGGCACCGTAAAGAATCCCCTTTTCTCCCCTTCCCAAAAGACCATGGAAGCAGCAGCCATAGATATAGGGGAATTAGTGAGGTCAGTGCAAGCACTGGCCATGGAAATTAAGGATCTAAAGGAACGACAGGAGCAAGCAGATAGCACCATGGCTGACCCCGCTGTTCCCCAGAGGGCAGGTGCGTCCGCTGCTGTTCCCCCTGTTGAAAGACCCACAGCCATAGGCAGGGAGCCAAAAATTCCCCCGATCAGCAAGTTTTCAGGTGATAGAAAACAGTTTCAGAGCTTCTTAGCCCTGTGTAAATTGGCCTTTAAGATGCAGCCTCAGACATATGCCTCCAATGAAGGAAAAGTGGTCTTTATCATTGGTCATCTGGAAGGGACCGCCTTAGCTTGGGCGACATCCCTCTTAACAAGTGACAGCTCCCTGACCTCTGATTATGCGGCCTTCAAAACAAAATTCAAGTTCTTATTTGATTACCCCCACCAGGTGAGAGATGCTGAGATGGCTATTTTGTCCATTAAACAAGTGAAAAGCTCTCTACTGGAGTACATCACGTGGTTCCAGCAACTTGTGACTGATCTCAACTGACGGGACAGCGTACTACGGGTGATGTTCCAGAAAGGATTAAATGATGAACTTAAGGATCAACTATTGCTCACCCCCCTACCTGAAACGAGGGGAGAAGTTGTGACCCTCACCCTTCAAATAGAGGAATGATTAGCAGAACGCCGATGAGAGAAAAGACAGGAAGGATCCCGTGCTCCGTATTTGCAACCAGCCTTTCTGCCCCCGGGGCCGAGTGAGCCCTCTACTGTAGTCGATCCAGAACCCATGCAGTTGGGTGCTTCCCAAGGACCGTTGACCACTGAAGAAAAAAATGGATGCCAGACTAGTCGCCTATGCTTCTATTGCAAAGACCCTGGACACTATGCACTCCTGTATCCACAACTTCCTTCAGCCTACCGGGAGGCAGGAAACAACCAGGGCCGGGATGGACAGGGGATGTCCCAGTGAATGCTACAAGTCCCCTCCATAGCAGCCTCTCATCCATTCGAGAGCATGTAATGCTCACCCTGACTTAAACCCTCTCCCCTCAGCACTCCGTGGTGATTCGGGCCCTCCTCGACTCCGAGGCCTCCAGGAACTTCTTGTATGAGTCCCTTTTGGACAGGTACGTGATCCCCACAAGACAAAAAGAGCACCCTGAACAGATTTACTCTATTTATGGCTCACCATTAATTTCAGGACCCATAACTTTATGTACCGTACCGTTACGAGGAACAGTGGGAAACCATACCGAAGCTGTTGTCTTTGACGTAGTGTGCACACCTACTTTTCCTTGGTCTTAGGTATTCCTTGGCTGCAACAACACAATCCTTGTATTAATTGGCAAACGAAGATGGTAACACTACAATCACAGTACTGTGTAACGAACTGTCTACAGCCTGTCCCATCATTGGCTCCCCCGAGGATTGCTAGTGTTGTCTCTGTAACGGTCGGAACAGCTCTCCCCGATGAGTATCGAGACTTTAATGATGTGTTCAGAGAACAAAAGGCACTTAACTTGCCACCACATAGACTATACGACTGCCCAATAGACTTAGTACTGGAGGCCGAACCGCCTTATGGCAGGATTTATGCACTCTCAGCACCTGAATTGCAGACACTTCGCGAATACCTCGCTGAACATTTGCAAAAAAAGTTTTATTAGACTCTCTACCTCTCCTGTGGGAGCCCCCATCTTCTTTGTCCCTAAGAAGGATGGCGGCCTTCACCCATGTATTGACTATAGGGGGTTTATTGCACTCACTATAAAGAATAGGTATCCTTTGCGCCTCATCCCGGAATCCTGGATTGGTTACAGTGAGCCTCCATCTTCACTAAACTAGACCTGCGGGGAGTTTACCACTTGGTACGTGTGCGTCCTGGAGACGAATGGAAAACCGCTTTTAGAATGCAGTATGGACATTTTGAGTATCTAGTGATGCCGTTCGGTTTAGCAAATGCTCCTGCCACCTTCCAATATTTTATCAACGGTATTTTCCATGATATTTTAGACCAATTTGTTATAGCCTATCTTGACGACATCTTGAACTACTCCCCTTCATTAAGGGAACACATACAACATGTACGGACCATGTTATCCCATCTACAGAAACATCACCTTTATTGTAAGATAGAAAAGTGTGCCTTTCACCAACACGCAGTCCACTTTTGGGGGTTTATCATCTCCCCGCAGGGAATCCAAATGGACCCTAACAATCTATCCAGGATTGGCCACCCTCTCAGGCAGTAAAACCTCTGCAACGCTTTTTAGGAAGCACAAATTATTATCGTCAATATATCCCTCGATATGCATAGTTTACAGACCCGTTGACCCTCCTTCTAAAAAAGGGACAGCCATACAATTGGACTTCCATGCAGCAACAGGCCTTTACCCATTTGAAACGAGCATTCACACAGACTCCTTTGTTGCAGCACCCCGATTTCACCAAACCATTCATTGTCAAAACAGATGCCTCCAGTGTTGCCCTGGGAGGAGTCCTGTTCCAACCAGTGACAGGAGCACACAGGAATTTACCATGCACCTTCTATTCCTGACAATTGTCTACCGCTGAAGGCAATTATATCATCTTGGATAGAGAGTTGTTGGCCATTAAGGCAGCCTTTGAAAATTGGCAACATTATTTAGAGGGAGCAACATCCTGGTCCTAACAGACCACAAAAATCTAACCTATCTGCAAACTGTACGGATACTCAACGCTCGTCACGCCCGTTGGGCTCTTTTCTTCGCTCACTTTCATTTTCAAATTCAGTATCGCTCAGGAAAAAAGCAGCCTTCTAGCAGATGCCATCTCCTGTTACCACGATACCATGGACCCACCAGCGGATAGCGGGAAATTTCTATTAGGAAGAAAGGTGTTTACAGTAGCAAGTATTTCTCTGCCAAAATTCCAACAAGTCTCGAGCACAGATCCAGCATTAGCCCGAGATGTACGGTTGGTACAGAGACATCGAGTGTACATGAAACAGGATAAAATGGTAGTCCCATCCAAGGCGAGACGTCAAATCCTGTGGACCCATCATGATGCCCCTTTGGCAGGCCATCTGGGGGTTCGTCATACACTTGAACTGCTAGCACGACATTTCTGTTGGCCTACGATGAAACAAGATGTCAAGACCTACGTACAGGGGTGTAGCCTTTGTTCCAAAACTAAAGTCCCAAGACAGCGTTCTGTGGGACTCCTGCAACTGGCCCTCTTGCCGCAAGGACCATGGCAACATATTGCTATGGATTTTATTAGGGGTGGGACTTGGTTGAAAATATCGGATACCAGTTTTACTGGATATCGGTTCTCGGATTACCGGATTATCGGATTAAACCCTGTACCGTTTTTTCCCCCATTGAAATCAATGGGGGAGTTTTCTCATTGAAATCAACGGGAGAAAAAAAGTAAAAAGAAAACCGAAATTACCTGTAATAAAGAGACAACATGTAAAGAGTCAATGACAGATTCACTTGTTTCCTTAACTGCTAACCACCAGACCCAGTACCCTCATAGCCCCCAGTAGCCCCCACAGTCACTACTCCTTTTTTTTGTTTAAAAAATAGGGTTTTTTTCCCCACAGCACTCACTAGAAGTCAGATCTCACAGTATCACAACAACTGCCAGTGGAGAACACTCGCACAGTGGTATGTGATGTCAGTCAAGCACGGAGTTTAGTTTGCTACTAGAACTGCATAGATAGAGGATGTCAGCTCTTGTCATAACACTTTGTGATACTAATCCCAGGATAGTTGTTGACCATTCCAATTGACAACCAACCACATATTCAGCAATGCCAGCAGTTCCAATGCCAAGCCAACACAATGAACACAACAATCCCAAATTAATCCCCACAAATAAACCCTCTCTCTTTTACCATTTTACCATAGCCCCTACCCCCAAGAAGAGGTTCTGCCCTCCCAATGCCCTCTGCACCTCTTCCTAGGGGTTGGGGGTGGGCAAAGTTTTGCACACGTGTTTTTGTCAGGTGTGCGTGGGTTTGGGAGGGGGGCTGGGGTGACGGGGGGGTACCTCCAACCCCAGGAAGACATTCCGCCCTCCCAATGCCCTCTGCACCTCTTCCTGGGGGTGGGGGCAGGCAAAGTTTTGCACATCTGCGTATCATGTGTGCGTGCATGTGGGAGGGGGACTGGGGTGGCTCGGGGGGGTGCCCCCACCCCCAAGAAAAGGCCTTGCTGGGGCACTCCACTCCAGTGTGTGTATGGGATGGGAAGCTGATGGGGTGGAAAAGGCCCTGCTGGGGCGCTCCATAGGGCCCTTGCTTCGCCTTTCCCTGCAAGTTCGGGTTCAGGGAGGAAGTAGGGGGCATCCCTGACCAGCAACACATTGGAAGAGGGAGCTACCTTTCTCTCTCCAGCTCCTCCTGGGGCAGCCCTGCTGGCTCCGGCGACCCTGGCTCGCTACTCGGGGCACTTTTTCAAAAGTTTCAACCTGAGGTACTTCCCTTCCCAGGAATCTGACAACCACCCCCCCATGGAGAGGGCCAGGGAGCAAAGCCCTGGCAGAGGGCTGGGGAGCAAAGCCCTGGCAGAGGGCCGGGGAGCAAAGCCCTGGCAGAGGGCCGGGGAGCAAAGCCATGGCAGAGGGCCAGGGAGCAAAGCCCGTCGGAGAGAGCCGGGGAGCAAAGCCTCCTGGGGCGGCCCTGCTGGCTCCAGCGACCCTGGCTTGCTGCTCAGGACACTTTTTCAAAAGTTTCAACCTGAGGTACTTCCCTTCCCAGGAATCTGACAACTACACCCTCCACCCCCACAGGTAGGGCCAGGGAGCAAAGCCCTAGCAGAGGGCTGGGGAGCAAACCCCACCGGAGAGACAATGGCCCCTACTCCAAGCCCCAGCACTTCCACTATTAGGGGAGCTGACCCCTGGCCTCACAGCCCACCGGGGCATGCAGCACTACAGAGGGGCCAGTTGCCGTGTTGTCTGTGATCGAGGGGCTTCCTCGAGGGCAGGGAGGGTTGGGGACAATACTTCTTGCAATGATGTTACAGAATTTACCAGGCTTGACAACCACATATTCACTAATGCCAACAGTTCAAATGCCAACACAACAAACACAACAGTGTCAATTAATCCCAAATCTAATTGACCATCCTAGTTGACAACCGCATATTCCGTTGGCAATTCCAACAGTTCCAATGCCATTGCCCACACAACGAACACAACAATCCCAAGTTAATCCCCACAAATTAACCCTCTCTCTCCCCATTTGACCATAGCCCCATGGGGACAGGCAGTGGAGGCTCTCCATCTCCCCTGAGGCAGGGCCGAAACCAGCAGCCAAGCAAGTGCAGTTCAGAGTTTACATTGCAGTACTCTTTTCCCTCCAACCAGACCGCCAAAATAGATCACGTTGCCATTGCCTACCTTTATCCTGAACCTCCGAATCCTCAATTTTCGTGCCCTCCTTGGCCACCAGTAGTCTTCTGAAGGTGTAGGCTTCGGGACACAGGCCTTCCTTCAGGCCTGGAGAACTGGGAGGACTGAGTTAGTTCCCAGTCCTGCGACAAGCCGAATCAGAAGAGATGAAAGGGAAGAGAAGGACAGGACAGAGGAGAAATAGGAGGGGAAAGGTTTTTCTTTGGGTGCACGAGAGAGGAAGGGGAAGATGGGTTCCAGTGGGAAGCAGGGGAAAGAGGACTCTGTTGTACGTTGTCTGCTCCGTTGTCTTCTGCAGCTCTCTCTTCTGCCCGGCTTGGAATTCCACTGCGAGGCTCGGGTGTCTCAGGGGGGGGGCACCCCCACCCCAAAGAAGAGGTTCCGCCCTCCCAATGCCCACTGCACCTCTTCCTGGGGGTGAGGGCAGGTAAATTTTAAGTGTGCATATGGGATGGGGGGCTGATGGGGTGGAAAGTGCCCGGCTGTGTCTTTCCACTCCAGTGTGTGGATGGGGGGGGGGCTTATGGGGTGGAAAGGGCCCTGTTGGGGCTTTCTGCTCCAGTGTGTGTGTATATGGAATATGGGGCTGGGGTGACTTGTGGGGGGGGTGGTCCCCCATCCCCAGGAAGACGTTCCACCCTCCCAATGCCCACTGAACCTCTTCCTGGGGGTGGGAGCGGGTAAATGATGTGCATATGGGATGGGGGGCTGATGGGGTGAAAGAGCCCTGCTGGGGCGCTCCACTCCAGTGTGTGTGTATATGGGATGGAGGGCTGATGGGGTGGAAAGGGCCCTGCTGGGGCACTCTACTCCAGTGTGTTCCGCTCCTCCCAAGAGTCTGGAGGTGGAAACCCCTAGCCTCCCCTGAGCCCCGCTCTCCTCCTCACACTCAGGGGCACCCTCCTTCACCCTCTCATGCTTCTCCAAGGAGGCTGTGGTGGTGTTGACCCCGAACCTCCCCAGACCCCCACCCTCCTCCTCACACTCAGAGCCCCCCTCCTTCACCCTCTCGCACTCCTCCAAGGAGGATGGGGTGGTGGTGAGTCAGTCACCCTGAGACTCCTGATCCTCACCCTACTCCTCACATACCACCATCCACATTTCTTGGGATGGGGGCTCAGTGGTGTTGCTCCAATGCTCCGCATCAAGCAAAGGGCATGAAGTACCTCCTTCTGCTCCAGGAGATGTTCCAGCATCAAAAAGGTGGAGTTCCACCTTGTGGCCACATCCTGTGCCAGCCGGTGAAGTGGTGAGGCTAACTCCTCCTGCTTATCTCACAGCGCCCGGCTGGTTGAAACTGACTGATGGAAGAAGCCGGCAATCTTCCTGGCATTTTCAAGGAGCACCTTAAAGCTCTTGGTTCCACTCAAGGCATCCTGAACTACAAGGTTCAGGAGGTGCGCGCCGCAGCCAACGTGAGTATAGCCACCACAAGTAATGGCTACAATCGTGTTCTTGGCATGATCAATTACAAAGTAACCGACCTCGATGCTTGCACCTTGGCAGTGGACCCACCCATCCAGCATGCCATTCACCGCATCAAGAATATTGTCCACCGTGTGCTGGCTGTCAAGCACCTGAGCATGTAACAATGCCCACTGATGCTTTCCAGCCAACACCGCTCCCCCAATGCTGCTGCCTACCGCTGCGCCAGTGACAGGCACTGGTGACGACTGCCACTAGTGTGCAGTCAATGACAAATAGGCATGGACCGCGCTCTGGCTAGTCCACAGGTCCGTGGTAAAATGTACCACTGACCCCTCCGCACGGGAGAACTCCGCACGGAGCTGGGACCTAAACCTCCTGTACAGAGACAGGTAACCTTCGAGCGGAAGGTTTTGCAGCAAGGGACACTGTAACAGGGCTCCAGCAACTGAAGCAGCCATTTGAAACCGACACCCTCAACCAGGTTGAACGGCCTCTCATCCAGGGCAATCACTTCCACAATTGCCTTGGTGATGGCCGCAGCCTGTGGGTGGCTAGATGCAAATGGCATCTTCCTTTCCCAGAGCGCAGTTACAGTGGGCTGTGACAAGGGCTGGGAACGTGAAGGGGTGGGCTGGGTGGAGCGGCTAGCGCTCCTCCTCTTCGGGGGCTGGGTGGTGGGGGTAGGACCATCACCAGACGGCCCAGCAGTAGCAGCTGAAGTGGGAGTACAAGAGGTTTCCTCCTCCTCTGAACTTTCATCCACACCCTCTGCAACTGGAACCTCCCCACGTTGTCACTTGGAATGGCAGTCAGCACTCCGTAGGATCACGAATGTTCCCGTGGTGCCATTTCAAGTGACTGCGAAGGCCAAAGGTGCCATATCTGTTGGGATCTGTGCCACCATGACTGACCTTGGCCTTGCAGTGCACGCACACTACCTTGGAGGTATCTTCTGCCCAGATATCAAAATGAGGCCATACCCAGGATGTGATCTTCTTCGTGCTGGTTGCTGGGAGGGCAGGAGCAGCACAAGTGGCGGTCGACCTCTCCAAGGTAGTGGTCATAACACTTGCGGGAGGGGTGGTGGTAGCTGGCACAGCAGAGTGTGTGGGTGTGGTGAGCAGGGCCTGAGCTGGCCACTAGGCTGCATGTCGGCAAGGGGAGAGGGCGGGGAAGCAGGCATCTGAATGAGGGAAAGCGTCTGCGCAAAGGAGAGCTGTGCGCTAGGAGCAGCAGCATCAGCAGTAGAGGTAGCCGGCGGATGGACCACTGCACTAGCAGAGGAAGAAGGAGCCGCCGTCTTACTGATAGGCAGCACCAGGGAGGAGGAAACACCCTCCCCCCATCCCAGCCTCTTTGGAGCCTTCAAGACACGTCCAGAGCCCGTAACCTTGGACATGCTTGAAGCTGGTGTGCGGGAGGTGGGGGCTGTGGCATAATGGAGCCCACTGGGGTTCACCCCAGCCTCCTGGCACCCCGTTACCCACCTATTTTCTGGTATCTTTCCATTGCCACCACCCATAATTTACTTAGGCTGCGAGTCTCATCCCTCTGGGGAGAATGAGACCTCTGCCTTTTCTTTAAACAGCCAGGCCCGTAAGCCAGAATAACTCAGTTCCCAATTTCTGCCGCCCGAGCGTACAGAGGCGTATTCACTAACACACACACACTGATCTTTTAGATCAGAAAAAGGAATATTACTTTAATGGTATTTTAAACCAAGCATCACAGGCTACAACCATGTGAGGTACTTTGAATCCTTGAGCAAAAGCAATTGGTCAGAACACAGTTAGGCTCGGGGCCCTTTTAGAAGCATCTAGCCTGAACTGGTCCCTCAGATGTAACATTCAATTACTCACAGCTTTAGGTACGCCTTTGCCTTGCAGCAAAGGGGTTCAGTCCTTAGGTTCAGTTTAGTCCAAACAGGCCAGAAGCCATTCCCTTAGCTCCATAGCAAAAAGGTCAGTGTCCCAGAGCCAAACAGAAGTAAAGTGGAAGTCTCCCCCTGAGAGGTGTGGCTTTTCTTTTTAAAAGCCCCCTACCCCTCTTTCGTGATTGGTCCTTGGGAGGTTACCTGGCTGTGCCTACTCCAATCAGAGAAAGATCCCCCCAGCCATGCTGGCTGTAGGCCCCTTCCCCCAGTA
>QEPC01012883.1:49179-69281 GCA_003113815.1 Sphenodon punctatus | reverse complement strand
CCCCCCCCCCCCGGCTTTGCCAGCAGATGCAGGGATGCAGAACTTAATTTCCTGGTCTGCATCCTTGCGCATGTCTGCTGGCAAAGCCGCGTGGGGGGGCTTTTTGATCCCCGCACATATCCTGGATGCGCATCCCCCCTGCCCCCCACAGCCAAAATATGTGCGTGGGGGCTGGGGAATGTCTGAAAGTGGTCTGAGATGAACATCTGAGGAGAGCAAGTTCCACCGTGAAGTGGGCCTGCCACAGCAAAGGCCCAATCACCCACCAACTTAAGGTGTGATGGCAGATCCCCAAACAATAGGTGGTTTCTGAGCACAGACAGCCATCATGGTGAGGCAGAGGAGCAGGTCTTGAATATAGCCAAGGCCTCTAACTGTTCAGAGTCCTGAAAACTAGCAACACAATTGTAAATTTAATCTGCAACTCTACAAGCAGCAAATGCAGAGAACGCAGGGCAGATGTAATGTGAACACGGCTGCCCAAGTCAACAAGCAAGCAGCTGTGCTGCTGCATTCTGAACAAGCTGCAAGCAATGGAGAAGCTCCACTGGAAGCCCATAGAAGAGAGAATTACAAAAATCAAGCCTTGTGGTCACCACAGCATAGGTCACTGTGGCAAGGTCAGCCTGGAATAAATAAGGGTGTATCTTAACACAAGCTGCGTAGCTGAAAAAAGCATATCTGAACCATGTCTGAGACTTGAGTTTTCATGGACAGAACATGGTAAAAAACGATGCCCAAGTTCTTTACCTGGTCTACAACCTCCACGCAAACCCCCTCAGCCTGTAGGGGCCTAAGATAGGTGAGGGTATCCTCATATCAGCTGCCCCTCCCCATCAGCATCACCTCAGTCTTCCCTGGATTGAGCACAAGGTAGCTTCAACACATCCAACTGTCTATATAGTTCAGGCATTCCTCCAAGGCAGAGGCTGGAGTGACATAGCTCACAGGGCAAGAGATATACACTTCTGTATCAGCAGCGTATTGATGATACTCAGCCTCGCTTAGACATGACATCTCCAGAGGGTTGCTTGTATACACTGAACAAAATGGGTGATAGAATAGAACATTGGGGAACACCACATTTCAGGTCTCTTGGGGATGATGCATTACCATCCATCACCACGGATCGACTCTAAGTATGATTCACATCACCAATTGGCAGCTCCCGTCATACCATATTGAATGCTTTTGTAAGGTCCAAAATGGCCAGCTGACCTCAATATAAAATAATCAGATTATCCATCACCCTGACAACTGTGTATTCCATAGACTGGAACCCAGAATGGAATTTCCCCAAGATATTATTGGAGTCCACTCCAGATGCTTCTGTAGTCGAACTGCCATGGCTTTCTCAATCACCTTCCCTAAGAAAGCCAGATTGGAGACCGGGTGATAACTGGCAAGCACACCAACATCAAGATATGGTTTCTTGAGAAGGGGACAGATCTCCTCACATTAAGGGCTGGCTGTCACTCTCCACTCCCTAAAGGAGATGTTATCAAGGCCCATCAATTAAGGTACCACTGCCCCTGTGCTCACCTTCAACAACCAGGATGGGCATGGGTTGGAGCCACAGGTGGTGGGCTTCAATGATCTTAACAACACATGGATCTCCTCATCATTAGCCGCATTGAAGTTAACTATGGGAAAACAATCTCTCAGGACCTCGTGGCTCTCCACATCAAAAGACCCTGTGAGACCTGCCTGGAGTCTATCTTCTGTGCAAAGAATGTAGTCAACTTTTCAGTGCTCTACTGAAGAAACAATAGACGTGTAGAGGCAGTCTGGATTCACCAGGCTGTGCACAACCCAAAACAATTGCACCAATCTGTTCTCTGCAGCATCTATGCTCGAAGTAAAATTGCTTGGCCTTTGTAATAGTCCTTCTGTACGCCTGCATAAACTCTTTGTACAGCTGAAGATTGGCCTCCAGATGACTCCCTAGCCATCTCCCCTCCAATCTACACCCCAGCCTCTTTAAGTCTGTCAGATCGCTATTATACCACAGTGATCTACAGACAGTCAAGATCAGGGGTAGGGAACCTTTTCCCTCCTGGGGGCCACTTTGAAAACTAATACAAGCTCCCAAGGCCTCATAGAAGTTGGGGGTGGGGGTGTTTACAGGGTGCACACAAGGAAGGAAGGGCCCAGATCATGGATTTGTACCATACTAGCTTTGTATGCATAATAGGGGTGGGACTATCGGTTTCAGTTTTAACCGATGGTGGCTGTTAATGGCCAGTTTTGGTTAAAAATGAGAGATCAGATAATTGGGGTCCTCTTGGATCCCAATTATCGTATCGTATCTTCCCATTGAAGTCAATGGGAAATCCTCCCATTGACTTAAATGGGAAGCGCTGGGGGGGAAACCTCCGCCCGCCTCCACCCCACTCCTAGCCTCGGAGGGTGGGGATCCATTATTACGGATGGGACTATAGATATCAGATTAATCTGATAATGCCGATCATTGTCGATATTGAATTAATCTGATAATACCGATAATTGTTGGTATCGGTATATCATTTTTTTTTTACATTGCCAGTTTTTTTAAATCTTTAACATCGTGGCCATTTTGGCCGCAATGTTAAAGATCCGAGAAATCAGCAATGTTAAAAAACCGATATACCGATAAATCCGATATCGGATTAATCTAATACCAATAAAACCGGTAACCGATAATTTGCCTGGAGTCCCACCCCTATTACCCCTAACACCCCCACCCACCAGGGCCTGACTACTCCTGTCCACACCTCCGCCTCCTGGGGCCCCTGTAAGCTTATCATTGCTGGTCCGGAGGGTGTGGGTCACGGCCGCTGGCTGAGCTGCTGGCTCCGCTATCAGCAGCCGGGCCTCCTCTGGTGCTGGCAGTGGAGCCAGCTCCTCTGCTGGGCAGCAGGGCCTTCTTTGTCTTCTTTCTTCTTCTCTCATCTTCTGTTCTTTTCCAGGTCATGGGGCTTGAGCTGTGGGTGGGGGTGGGTGTAGAAGGGTGTGGGGCTAGAGTTCCAATTGACAGTCCAGAGCTCCAATAAATGCTCCCTTGTCGGCAGCGCACATGTGCCTCCCTAACCAAAATGGTGTCAGCAGAGTCGGCGCCATTTTAGAAGAGGGATGCACATGTGCAGAATGGCCTCAGTGACCATTGTGCGCCTGTGCGCTGAGCCTCCTCTGCTGCTGGCAGGAGCTGGCTCCGTTGCCAGGCAGTCAGGCCTTCTCCGCTGCCCCGCAGCAGAGAAGGCCCAGCGACCTGGCAATGGAGCTGGCTCCCGCCAGCGGCAGAGGAGGCTCGGCCGCCGATGGTGGGGCTGACAGCTCAGCCGGCAGCCCTAACCCTCACCCTCTGGACCGGCAATGGTAAGTTTACAAGGGCCCCGGGGAGTGGAGGTGGGGACAGGAGTAAAGCCAGGCCCTGGTAGGTGGGGGTGGGGATGTTAGGGTTAATGGATCCCCACCCTCTGAGGCCAGGACTGGGGTGGGGGGAATGCCCAGGTTTTTTTTCTGTATCGGCTCCCCTGTGTCTCAGAGTCAGAGGTTCTGTTTCCCATTGAAGTCAATGGGAAAAAGCTCCGAAACAGATAATTCCGATACCAATACCAAATCTGATACAGAAAAACCCAAACCCAATAATTTGGCCAGAGTCCCACCCCTGATGCATACCCTCATCTCTGTTCCCTTACCCTGAGCTCAGTTTTTCAGTGGTTGGAGGAAGGAACTGCATCCAAGGGTCAGATTCAGGAACTAGAAAGGGGGCACATAAAATCTTGCTGTGGGCTGCATTTGGCACCCAGGCCTGAGTCCTGCCCCACCCGCCCACCCCAGTCTGTTGAGGAGCCAAAGAATTGAAACAGCTGAAAATAGCTGCTGGTGAGCCTGTTGTTCACCGTTGGAAGAGGCAGATGGATGAGCTCCAGCACTCATAATGAACCTACTGAAATCCACTGGGTTCAGCAACCTCCATGGCTGCAAAACAATAGATCAGCTATAGTGCTATCAGCGGAGTTGAGTGACACCAGTGTAATGGTTAGACACCCAACAGGGGTAACCTAAACATCTGAAACCTGAAATCCCATCTCAGAGTCAGAGACAAGGTCAAGTGCCTGGCCAGCCATTAGATGCTCTCTTGGATGTTCTGGGTAAAACCCAGAGATGTCATTGCATCCAGGAACTTGAAGACTGATCCCCCAGAGCTGTCACCACCATCCATGTTGAAGTCCCCCAAAACAAGCCTATTGGGACACTCCATCAGTAATACCGACACCAGCTCCAGAAACTCAGCCACAAATCCCTCCATACCTGTGGGTCTATAGTCCCCTGAGCAGGACCATACATTTTGCAAAGCCAGGCCCTCAAATGTAGTTGCCTGCAAGGCGAGCCCCTTCATGCATTGCAGATAGGATTAAAAAAAATGAAAGCCACTCCCCATCTGTTTGTTCTGCACAAGGCTGGTGGATCACCAAGAATTCTGGCAGGACCAGCCATGCCAAAACAGAACCTGCAGCATCATCCAGTCAGGTCTCGGTGGCACTTGCCAGGTCCGGGTGACACTCTTGTGTTAGAATCACACAGAGCGTCAGCCTTATTCACCACAGACCTGTCATTAATCATCCAGTTCCTCATGCAGGAGGACTCTACTGCCCATGCCCCTGTGGCCATTCAAGATATTATCAACAGGCTTCTAGGACGAGGCACCTTCTACCAATTGCTGAGGATTTCCTGTCCAGCATGGTTTGGAATAACTGTTCAATTTTTGTAGAATGTTTCAATTGAAATCCTGACCCGGGGGTTGAGAGGGGAGCCACTGCACAGCTGCCCTTATCCAAAAAGGCGGCAGCAGAATCCTCCCAGTGGCCATCTTAAAACCTGATGGCTCAGTCCCTTCACCCATTCCAGATGTCCTTCCTCCTCATGGAACCATCTTCCACTCACACAAACACAAGTCACAAAACAAACTGTCAGAAACCATGCAGACTGGAGACTCTCCACTCCACCTCCCCCCTGAGGGCCTTCCCACACAACACGGACACAGGGGCTAGTGTAGCACTCCCACTGCCTACCCACACTATTCACTCACTCACCTCTCAAACCTGAAAGAAAAAAAGGACAAACACTCACCCTCAAAGATGGCCCACTGTTCAATGCTGGGGGTACAACAAAGAAAGAGGGGTTTAAATGATACTAAAAAGTGAAATAGGGAAATGGATGGTTTGAGCTATACTGAAAGTACCAGATGCTCTTGAGAACAGACCCTAGATACAGCCTCAAAATAGTAAGGCTTGTGGCTTATGACACAACAGCCTGAGTCTGGGATGCGAAGATAAACAGCTGAATAAGTTGATTCTATATTAATTAGGAAGTTGAAGTCATATGGGTCAATTCTGGATTGGTTAAGAATGATTTGGGGGGAGTTCTTCTAGAATGTTCTAGTAAGGGATAAAGAGCAGATAGACCTGTGTTTGTTTTGAAAGAACTAAATATTTGATGTCAACTTGTCTTTCAGAATTAGTTAGTTACTGTGCCAATTAATTTCTGATAATTAATTATGAGAAAACTAAAATCTTGGTATTTGGCAGCAACAAAATGAACGTATTTTGGGTGATTGGCTGAAAGAAAATTGAGCAGGTCTCTTCTTTTAGTTATCTGAGTATTCATTTATCGGCCACGGGGTTGTGGTATAAATATTTATAATTTGTTAATAATAAGATCCAACAGTCAGCCTCCAGTATTATTTGATTCACAAGATTGTATGGGGGAAATCTTATACTGCCAGCAATTAAAGTATTTAAGGGTGGAAACCCAAAGACAAGCTATATACGGAGCGGACGTATGGAGTGTTCCCCTGGATAAACAACTAGATAAGGTCCAGAACAATTTCCTTAAGAGACTTTTGAGCCTCCCACAGACGTTCCCAGGCAGCCTTTTGAGGGCTGAATTTGGGATGTCATCCCTTCAGTGTGAGGCTTTATGGTCTAGATTAAGATTCTGGAAGCAGGTGCACATGTCTGAAGACCAGCTTCTGCCTTGATTGATAGCTGAAGAAAGTAATCTGCTTTCGGCTACCCACGTTTCCTGGTCGGTTGCTCTCCAAAAGGACATTTGTCATTTGGGCTTTAGTGTGGATGTACTAAAATTGCTTTCCTTCTCCTCCTTTAAGGCTAAAGTTAAACAGAGGATTACTGATATCTCTAAGCAAAATGACCTAGTGATAGTTAAGACTTCAACCTGTTCCCTGTGTTTGAGGTTCTATAAGGAGAGATCTGATTATGAAGTCTATATCGATATATGCCCAACCATCTCAGAGTGTTTATGCCAAGCTGCAGTTTGGTTTAGTGAATAATACAAACGTGCTGCATGGGAGATATCTGGGGATCCCTTATGAACAAAGAAGGTGCCCATGTACGAAGGGTGCGGTGGAATTGCTCCCCCATTATCTCCTGGAGTGTTCCCTGTACAATGACATTAGGACAAAATGGCTTCTACCACTGTTTTCCTCCAACCAATCATAGCCTCTTATGTCAATCCTAAGTAAGCTCAGACTACTATTGGGATGTAAGGAGCCAAAGAAAATCCATAACATTGCGATGTTTGCTCTTCTTGCTGCCAGGTTTCGGATGGTGCTCCCTTTTAGCCTCACACCAGATATAGGGATTTATATTGTTCCCTACATCACAGTTGTTAAGTAATGCTAGTATTGAGACATGTTATTTTTATGTGTTTTATTCAGGGGCTAGGGTAGCCCGAGCCTTTGACCCCGGAAAGGGCCAGGACTCTGGGTATTTGTGGCCATAAGGGTTTGGATTTCTAAAGGGCATGGACAGTGAAACTGTGGTTTAGGGGATAGACCTTATCTCTCCCAGGGGATAGGTTGGTCTAAAGGGTAGAGGCACTGTAAACTGACAATGATGCTGTTTGTAAAATGATAATTGTATTGGGACTTTTGTTCCTATTTTCTATTGTTTTATTTTATCATTAATTTTATTTTTAATTGTATTTTGATATTATAACCTTTGTAACAGTCTAAAAGTTATCAAAGAAATGTTTTCTGTCTGTCTGTCTGGTCCATCTATCCAGCATCCTGTCTCCAACAGTGGCCGGCTTCAGTTGCCTCAGAAAAGTATACAAGCAAGGTCATAAATGGAGTGAGTAATTCCTTGCCATTCGCTCCCAGACCCCAGTAGTCAAGAGTTCTCATACCATGACCAATTGATTAATGGTGACTTAAAGACCTATTCTTCTGCAAGAACTTATCCAGTACAAGCCTCCACAAACAATTCTGAAGTCAATAGAATGGAAAAGTAATTAAAGTCGGGGGGGGGGGGGGGATCAGGCTCTTTAATAAAACAGCTTCCTAGGTTGGCTAGGGTTGTTGTTGTTTATTTAATGAGTCCAGGAGGGGCTCAAGCAGGTGAGGGGCCTGTGTCTGATATCAGTTCATTTCAGTCATCTGGAGTAAAATTAGGTGTTGAAAAAAGGTCTTGGCAGCTTGGCACCATTTTGTCTTTTGAGCTGTGCCAAAATAGTCAATGAAAATGTCATAAATAAGAGATAATGTCAGTGGAACAGAACCTTGCAACAGGGACAGAGAGTCTAACAGACAGACACAGAGAGGGTTCCTTGCTATAATCAAAGAAATGCAGAACTAGAGCCAAAGAATTTATGGAAAATGAATACCAACGCATAGCTGGGTCATTCTGTTACAATGACTATACTGCCATAGGGCCAGTCGTAGAGAGAGATGTCATCATTAATTGTGCTTGATGGATGTCTGTTCAGATAACTGACATTTGCACCACCCTTTTCATGAATATCTTCACTCTGATTGGCTTAGGGCACAGGCTTGTGTAACGTGTCCAATCAGAGAACAGCTTAGCCCTAAAAGTACTGTTTGAATGGTTAAATACACTAAAATTTAGATTTTTGTTTTCCTTGGCACTCTTCTCCAACTAGAGGGTCTGAGATGAGCCTTTGCTGACTGACATCTGCTTCTTCTACTCTAACCAGATAATTTGTTCATTGCAAGGAAACAACCTACCCCATATTGCTAAAGAGAGGCTATTTATAAAGGAAACATCCTCCTAGATGAAAAATATATATAAAGACTGTTCCATTGTCAGTTTTCACTGAAGCCAAAAGGAATTGAGTTACCCTGGATGGATTGAGGGGATCAGCATTAGAAATTGGATCATCTGCTCGTTAGCGAGCATAAAGGTCACCAAATGAGGGCTTTTGGGGACAAGAAGAGTGGTCTTGTGATTAAGGCACAGTTTAGGACTCAGGGAGCAAAAGTTAAAGCTTTTTTTTTTTTTTGCCACAGACTTCCCATTTGACCTTAGGCAAGTCATTTAGGGCCAGGGACTGTAAAAAATTCTCAAACACTTCAGTAAGAAATGCATTGCATAAATTCTTGGAGAATAGATCCATTAATTGCTATTAATCAAATAGATGGGAGATGCAGCCTCTGACTGTTCAGAGCTGGAAGAGAACAGTGGAGAATGAATCATACTATTATGACCTGTTGGGTACTTCCCTGAAGCAACTAAGAGTGGGCACTGTTAGAGTGGAGACAGTTGTCTTTTTTCCAAACTGAAGAGCCCCAACCTACCAAGCCTCTCCTCATTTTTGTTGCTCTTCTCTGTACCTTTCCTAGTTCAGCTATGGTTTTTTTTAGATGGAGTGACCAGAACAGCACACAATATTTGAGGTGTGGTCGCACCATTGATTTGTATAGAGGCATTATGACATCCTCCGTTTTATTCTTCATCCCCTTCCAAATAAGGCCTTTTTTACATGGACGCCACCGCTGGCCCAGTGGGTAGAGCTGGGTGTGTGTGTATGAGCACACCCAGCAAACACCGGGCGGCGCTGAGCCAGGAGACATGTACACCCCCGTGGGGTGTGTGGGACGGAAGGGGAGGGGCCGGCACACAACCAGCGGGCAAACACCCGCCCCGGGAAACACCCATGACATTTACACAGACAGCCGAGACAGCGAATGGCGGAGAATCCCCGCCCAGCACAGCGACGTGACAACATGGCTGACAGAGGGCAAAAGAAGCTGCGTCATGCAGCTCTGCCCCTGAACTGCCAGACCCTGTGTGGGAAGGGTAGGAGGGAGCAGGGATGACAGGAGACACAAAGTAACGCCCCCTGGGCAGCCCCGTGACAGAGGCCAGACAGCTGGGCGCCATGGAGCCCCTACAAACCAGAACCTGCCCACACACAAGCGTGAACACGACCAGACAGGGAAGGGCTGCATTGCCAAGGAGGCAGGGGGACCCCAGTGAGGAAGCAGGAGGGCGGGAAGGGACACAGGGAAGAAAGAGGCCCGAAGCAGCAGGGGCCCCCAACACGAACACATACACCCCCGGCAAAGCCCCCGCACACACAATCCCAAGGCCCCCATTAAACGAGCCGGGAATGGGACACAGACGGTCACGGCAGCAGGGAGGGAAGCGCACACCACAGCTGAGTTCGCAGGGAACGGCGGGGGGAGAACACACCAACCACCGACTCTCCAAACACCAACAACAGATGGACGTGGGCGAAGGGGGAGACCAACACCAAGGCAGGGAGGGGCAAGGCACCAAGACAACAGCCAAGGGGATGGACCCCCAGCCCAAGGGACCACAGGGAAAGGGGGGCATCAAGACAGGGCCGGAGGGGGACAAAAGGAAGGCAAGACAGACAACCGAGTGGCCACAACCCCCAGGACAGGGAACCCAGGGTCAACCCCAAAGGATCCGACAGAGCTGCAGCACAGCCACGGGGTGAGGGGGGGAATGCTACATACCCTGCGCCTGTCAGGCAACCGGGCACAACCTCCATGAGGTGCCCACACAAGATAACAGCACACAGGGAAGGCGAACACACACAGCCGAAGAAGAGAGCAAACCAACTTGAATACATAGGGAAGAAAAGGAGGAACAGTAAACAGGGACTGGGAAGCTGACACCAAGAGGTTGGGTGGGTTAGATCCCCTGCCCCTCAATACGGACGCCGGCCCCGTACCCAGCTCCAGCGATCTGCCTGGGTGTGGCTGAGCTGGTGCACCCGATGTAGGAGTTGCAGGAGGAGCTGAGGAACCTCCTCCTGCTCCCTGGTCCGCTCTGCAATCATCGCCAGCACTGAGGGAGAGAGTGAGAGGGGTCGAGCCATTAGGACGGTCCAAGAGCCCCAACAGCGTGGGACTCCAAGCAGACACCAGGGGAGAGGGCCCCACACACATGTAACACACTCACTGATCTCCTTGTACAGCCGTGCCCCAGCACAGAGCTCCGAGGCCACACGCTGGAGCTGGCCGGCCATCTGTCCCAGGTAAAGCACAGCCAGGAAACAACCAGGGTAGCTAGAAGGGAGAATGGAGAGGGAGAAGGGGAAAGGGTGCATGGAAATGGTGTGGGTCAGAAGGGGTCATTAAGCACACAGCACACACACCCCAAACATGGACTCTGGGTCACCCATGCCAGCACCCCAACTGCTTGCAGCAAGTGGGAACACGGGCAGACAACTTATGGGCCTGACGAAGCCTGCACTCACGGTCAGCAGCCCGTCTCTCCTGCCGCCCATCCATCGCCAACAGTGCAGATGGTGGGAACCAACAGGGGGTGACAGGAGCGGTGATAGGCGGGGCAGCCCCAGCAGGGAGCCCAACCAATGGGTAGCCCCCGCCTGACATCGTGCTTGTTGTGTGCCAAGACCTCCAGAGCAACAGTAGCTGCTAGGGAGGGGTTGGGACCCACACCCAGAATCCTCCCATGTACTGGTGCATAACGGACAGCACTGCCATGGGACAGCACCAGCACACACGTGGCACAGGCAGCCCACGACAGGCCAGCCAAGCCACCTAGGTGGTTGACAACAACACCACAGGAAATATTAGGGGGTTGCACAGAGGATGGGGGCCCGCACAGGGTCGCAGGACACCAGGTGGCCAACGACAGATCAAGGACAGTGCAGTCAACAGGACGCATTGGGCCCCCATCACCACACAGGCTGAACTCACAATCCATTAGGGAGCCCCCAGGGGAATGCATAACACATCACAGGTTGCTACCTGTCAGCCCCAGCGATCCAGAACACAACCCCCCCCCCAGACCCAGATAACACAAAAGCACACATGGGAAAGGATGCAGACATGGGAGGGGCAATTGGAGCAGCACACTGGCACAAAAGCATGATAGGATGTACTGTCACAGACAAGGTCTTTATTCGTGATGGGGAGAAAGGGGGGGTACAGGCAAACAGAGACTGGTGAACGGGTAATCACGAGCCCGTGGGCGTTCCATGCAACCATCACTCTGGGGCATCATTGCACCCACTCCAAGAGGGATGGAGGCGCTTGTTGACGCCAACAGGGATGGAGGCGGGAGTGAACAGAAGACGTGATGGTGTCCGGCAGACGTGGCAACTGACTAAAGGGTTGCACAGTACATTGGGGAGGACCAGCACTGCCCAAGGGGAGGCAAGGCACAGCACAGTCATGGGGAACACGTTGCCACGGAGCAGGAGGTTGGGACGCACAGCACAGGAAGAGGCCGGAGGGTGCTTGTGAAACATCGGTCCCTGGACAAGACCCTCCCAGGTGAATAGGCCCCTACGGAATCCCCAGGAACGCATATGCACATCCACCATGAACCGGGGCAGGAGGTGGTTCTCCATGGCAGCTGCAGCCCTGACATCTGGTAGGTTCAGTAACGATCATAGGGCCCCCAACTCCAAAGCGGTAGGGGTCCCAGTCAGTAGTGGCCTACCAACATCAGGGGTTAGCAGGCCCATCTCCCCAAGAAGGGCCTGGCAGTCCGATCGTGGACACAATACGCCATGGGCATGAAGTAGGATGCTGGTGTACTCGGTAGCAACAGGGGGACCCTCAGCCTGGAGGGCCAGTCCATGCTCGGGTTGAGCAGCCACCAAGCAAACAGCCGTGATCTCCTGTGCGGTCCATGGCACAACAACAGCGGCTGGGTGCCCCCAAACCAAATAGGTTGCTGCAGTGGGGTGAAGCCAAGCTCCCTGGCATGCCTCTGGCAAGCCGGACCCCCAAATGGATGGCCCATCACCCACACGTACCGTGACAGGAGATTGAATCCATCCGCGACTGACAGGGGGTCGCTCAGCAGCAGCTGGACATCACGGCTCTGCCACAGCGTTCCCAAAAGCATGTTGGCACATGGCGACCACTCCTCCATGGCACCACCACCGGCCCCGGGGCCTGTTCCACACCCTGCCATTACCTTTTCAAGGGCTGGTTGCTGGATTGCACAGGGGTTCAACAGAGAGTGGCTGTGACTGAGCGATGCACGAGGAGCTGTGCTTCGCTAGCCGGAATGTGATCTTACACAGCTGATAATGGGCAGGCTGCTAGGCCCTGTGAATCCATGACCCACACACTGGGCGGAAACATTCCAGCGCTAGCAATGACAGATGACCAAGGCCACAGCTGCCTCTAGCACAGAACTAATGAGGCACTCCATGCAGCATATCTTGATTGTGCACAGATTGACATCCTTTGATTGGATTGTGCACAGCTGCACAATGCCATGGCCTTCACTCGCTGTGACAGATACAGGGCTGGTGCAGATGCATCCTGCCCACTGATCGCATAGGGGCGTGTCACAAGCACTGGGGGGGGGGAGGTAGGCCCTCTTGGCCACAGTGCAGCCCCACTGTGACCCTAGCCCCCAGGCGTTCAGGCGGTCTGTGTTGGTGGGGGGATGTGCTGGTGGGCCGGTGAGTGGGGATCCCTACCAGGTGCATGGAACACTCCCATGGTACTGCACCAATGAATGGGCACCAGACATGGTTCACCAAAGTACATATGTGGGCCGGTTCCAGTACCCAGGTGTGGCGTGTAGAGAGAGGTGGTTTGGGCGTGGTGGGTGAGAGGTGATAGTGAAAGAGAGCAGAGCTTGTACAGAGGTGGTGCTGTCCATTACTGGGTGTACGTGCAGAGCACAGGGGAGAAGGGTGTGCTTAGCGGTTCGCCAGTGGTAGCGGTCCCCATTACATTGGGACAGCTGTTTACCGACAGGGTGTGTGTGAAGCATGGTGTAGGTGTGCTGGGTGCACAGGGCATGGGGGTTGGAGGCAGAGTCCACAACCGGGTGGTTGGTTAGTGCACAGTCCAGTGATTGGCCGGGTGCTGTAGCAGGATACTTTCACAGCTGTGCAGGCCTTGGGCCAAGCCACCCATTCAGGTAGAGGCTAATAGGGTACCTGCGTGGTGATCCATCATTGTTTCTGGTGGTGGGTTCCCACGGAGTGTGCGTTGGTGGTACCATGCTGCCTGTTAATGAGCCCCTGAGGAGACGGCCATCCTGTTAACGGTCCTGTTCACTTGCTTCATGATCCTGGCCCAGGTGTTCCAGCAATGGACCGAGCTACTCTTGCCAGGGCCCCGCTTCTACAATCATGGAACACGATGCAGGAGAATGGCCAACATGTGCGAAGCAGCATTGTTGCGATGGGTGAAGAGGATAGTTGCTCATTGACATGCCCTGTTCGGAACAGCAGTGTCCCAGCACCTGCGGCTTGTCCTTTCCCGGTGGCCCCTCAACTTTACGGCCATCATGTGATTGTCCCAACTTGGAGGATGAATTGGATGTGTTCACGCACCAATGAATGGTGAGAGAACATGTTGGCTACCTGGACAGATCACTTCTGCATGAACTGCTCCCTGCTGATCCAGCTCGGAGAGATCCTGAACCTACATCTCTGGAGGCGAGCTACCAACATGTGGTATCTGCTGCCGCCAAGGATGCAATTGGCCATGGCGGTGTGAAGGCTGGCTACCCGCAATTCCTGCCGGATCGTTGGGGAGCAGTTCGAAGTGGGGACCGCTACTGTTAAGAGGGCGCTCCATGACGTGTGTGACCTGATAGTGGAGCTGCTACTCGAGTGGGTCATCCATCTCCAGGATCCTGAGGTAGTGATCTGCAGCTTTGAGGACATGGGCTTCCCCATTGTATTGGAGTGATAGACAGCACCCACATCCCTGTCATCTGGCCCCTGTGTGCCAAGACTGACTATCTGAACTGGAAGTAGGCATTCTCAATAAATATCCAGGCCATTGTGGATCACAGGTGCCTGTTCACTGATGTGTACACAGGCCAGTCAAGGAGGAGCCATGATGCATGCGTTCTGCGGGTGTCACCCTTCTATGCCCACATGTTCTATGGTGAGATTGCCCCCAACCTATACCAGGTGATTGAGGGGGTATCCATGGCTCCGGTGGTGCTTGGGGACCCCGCCTACCCTCTGAGCCCGTGGCTCATGAGGGCCTATCCTGTGGCTCACACACCAGAGCGCAGACTCTTCAATGAGAGCCTATCATCCGCTCGGAGCGTGGTGGAGCGGACGTTTGTCCAGCTTAAGATGCACTGGAGCCTACTCATGAACAGGAGCCAGTTCGATCTCGAACATACCCCCATCCTTGTCCTGGCAGCATGCATTCTGCACAATATCTGTGAGACCAGAGGAGCTGCCCTTGACAACCCCCCACCGGTGCAACAAGTGAGTCCTGTGTCCCTGTACCAACATGTCCAGGTTGGGGCATTCCGGCGCATATCGGAGGAGAATAGGGACACTCTCTGTAGGCGCATAGTTGCCCAGATGGCAGGCAACTAACCCTGGCATATGACTGCCCCCCCCTTCCACGGTCTGTGTAACCCGACCTAATAAAGACAGATATGGAAAGACTACATACTCCATGTGTATTCTTGGTTAGGTACTAGGGGTTCCCTCATCCTGTGTGACCTGTGTCTCGTGTAGCGGGGTCACCTACTTGCTTGCAGCCATGGCGTTAGTCACGCTTCAGGCTTTGGTCTGTCTCCAGATGGGGGTTAGCATAGGCAGCGCAAACATGCTATCTTTGTGCAGGCCTGTACCCTTTCATGGGTGGCTTGCCATCTCCCCACCGCCTTCTGGCAGGCAGGAGCGGTATAGGTCCCGCACCTGTATTGCTCATGGCATGACCCTGTATGTCCGTTTCCAACCTCCACGCATGAAGCCCCCTTAACATAATGATCGACATAGAGGTACAGTATAATATCAGTTTATTTGGGTGTATTTACAAGGGCTTGGGTTTACTTTTTCTGGGGCCTTCCATGTGCCTGCTTTGGCACACCACCGGAGCTCAACCCCCTGCGGGCCTTTGCTGTTGCCATCTGTTGCAAGTGGCAGCCTGACGACCCAGGCTCTCCATCGTCCACTGGCTGCTCCACTCCGGGATGAGGTATTGGACCGTGTTATGTTGAAACATATGATAAGCATTACAATAGTACGTGAGATGTAGCCCCTGCACCACAGCCCTTTTCGTAGCCCTCTGGGGGTGCCATGGATCTCCATGCTACATCTCCTCCGCCCATCCCTCTGCAGGTAGCGATGCATCCCCCCTCCCCCTTTAGGAATAGTTATGTGATACCGCTTACCAGAGCTGGTGGGGCAGCCAGCATGGGTGGTTGGTCACCTGGGGGTTCCGGGTTGTTCAGGGGAGGCCGTGGTTCCTGGAGAAGGGGTCTTGATGGCAGCTGTGGAGGAACCGGGAAGGGTGTGGGTTGGAAGGGCATCCCCACAGGCTGCTGTTGTGGTGCTATGTGAGCGAGGGGGACCCTGTGCACGAGGCCAGGGAAGGGGTGCTTCTGGGGAAACTAGGGTTGGCTGAAGTGCTGGGGAGGGGGCACCTCCACCTGTGGGAGGGCGCCATGGTGATAATCAGCTGCCATCCCTCCATCCATGCCTGGAGGGCCTATGTTATGCTGGGGTTCTCTCCGCAGGAGCCCCACAGCCTCCCCCATTAGGTCAAGGGCCCATGCGGATGTCCCCTCCAGCATGACACAGGCCCCCACCCTCTCAGCCCTGTCGAGGCGTATTTCGCAGTGGAGGGTGGCAGTCTGGTGCCTGTCCCACAGGTGTTTGGTACGGGACCAGTTGAGCATTGCTGCCAATATGTTCCGGTCCCTATCCCCCTCCCCTCTTTGCACCTCCCTGGTGAGGGCAAGCTCCTCTGAGTGCACTTCGACTAACCTTCTGGTTTCCTCCAGCTGTTCCCTCCCCAGGCCCTCTCTCCTCCTCCGATTCCTGGCCCGCATCTCCTGATTCCTTTCAGTGCTGCTGGCGGCGGCAACCCTCGCAGGACCGGGTCGCTCATCTGTGGAAGACATGCTACCCCATGGGTTGTGTTACTTGCCATTTCCGTACCCTGTAGCCCTAGTGGTGCAACTTTGTTTGCCACAGGGACTGCCTGCCCCCCTTGTGTTGATCGAGACCGACAGGGTGGGGTCCATGTATTCCCATCCTCTGTGTCGGACCGCAGTGGTGGCCCCATATGAGCGCGTCTTCTCCCGGGGCCGTGTTGTCCCAGCACCTCATTGTGGGCATGTCTCATAGTCCCTCCTCCCTTGTGACCTTACATCTGCATTCCTGTCAGGGGATGTTGACCTGTGTAGCTATGTTCCCCTAATGTGGAGGCCCCCAGCCCTTCCCTGTCAGGCATGGTGGGTGTATTACACGAGGGGCTACCTCTGTGGCCTGTATTAGGGATGTACGAACAGATCGTGATTCAGTTGTTCGGTCGTTCAGTCATTTGGTTTGGGAGCCGAGTTCTGGTTTGGTCATTTGGTTCGGGAGCCGAGTTCGGGTTCGGTCGTTCAGTTTGGTGGCATTTGGTTCAGTTCGGCCATTCGGAAATTGGTTTTGGTGTTGGTCTAGGTATCGCGTGGTCCCGTGATCGTGTCGGAAACCAGAAACCGGAAATTCAAGTGTGTGCGGAGCTTGTGTGGAGAGACAGCATGTGTGTTGTGGCTGGCTGGCTGTTTTGTTTTGTTTGGTGTGTTTTGGCTGTGTTTGACTGTGTGTTGGTTTGACTGTGTTGTTTTGGCTGGTTGGTGAGTTGTTTGACTGTTTGTTTGTGTGTGGGACTGAAAAAAAAATGAGGCTTGATAGGACCTCCTGGAAGGCCAAGGTGGTGGAGCTGGTGGAGGAGGAAGAGCCTGAGGTTGCTGCCGCTGGACCTTCGGTGGTGGAGGCTGGCTCTTCATCAGAGGAGCAAGAACCGGGCACAGGAGGTGCTGCCAGGTTTGTAAACTTTATTTTTACTTTGAGGACAAGAAGAATACTATCCTTTAGAGCGAGCTCACTGGCGTGCGGGTAGGTTGGTGGTGGGCAGTCATCAGGCACAAACAGTGGACATCAGCGGGTGGCAGTGGATGTCTGGCACAGAGAGAGAGTGTGTGTGTGTGTGGGTCTCTTCCAGAAGTCAGACATGAGCCGAAGGAAGTACCCACCCAAACACGTGCCAGCCATCCCTAGCGCCCCAAGGAGGGCAGGATTTGCACATGGCAGACAGGGTATCTCTATTGCCATCCCTCCCTAGCACCCAAATAAGGGCAGGATTTGCACGTGACAGCCAGGGTCTTTCTAGTTGCCATCCCTAGCGCCCCAAGGAGGGCAGGATTTGCACGTGGCAGACAGGGTATCTCTATTGCCATCCCTCCCTAGCACCCAAATAAGGGCAGGATTTGCACGTGACAGCCAGGGTCTTTCTAGTTGCCATCCCTAGCGCCCCAAGGAGGGCAGGATTTGCACGTGCCAGCCAGGGTCACTGTCTCCCATTGCCATCCCTAGCACCCCAAGGAGGGAGGACTAGAGGCATCATCATAAATGCATGATATTACTTAGGTGTTGTTTATCTGTTCCTGTTTCAGAGAGGGTGAGGAATTGGATGCTGGCACTGGTGCCACGTGCAGGACACCGAGGCAGAGGTTGCCAGTGCCACTGCCAGACAGCGGGCGCACAAGGTCCGATGTCTGGCGGTGGTATGAGAAGCATACCGGATTCGCCATCTTCAAGGCAAGGCACGGGGGCTGAAACAACAGGGATTGGATTGCCCTATGATCTGTTAGGAAGTCCCCTGCAGAGAGAGATTGACCACACACCCACTTGTGGAGACAGAATGCAGGCAGGGCGTGACAGACCATTGGTCTGACACAGAATGGCACTTCTTATGTCCCTATCTTTTTATGTTCTTTAGATATGCAGCAAAAGATTTAAAAGGGCCAGCCAGGGGACCACATCAGGCCTAATCGCCCATGTAGAGAAAGTCCACAGGAAGACGGTGAGGCGGCAGGACTCTGGCGTGGCCATGGAGCAACATCGCCAGAAGAAGGGGGGGAAGGCACGCCAGAAGCGACACCATTAAAGCTCTTCCCCCTCCTCCAGCTCCACTGAGGAATCCCCCCAGGAGGAGTCTTCAGCGGTAAGGGCCTTTCGGGTCGAAGTTCAGAAGCCAACCCAGGACTTTGTGGATGGCCTACAGCTGCAAGCAGCCACTATGGAAAACTGGCTGGTGGAAAGATTCCAGGAGGTTGAGGTAGAGAAACAGAAGGTGGAGGCGTACTCCCAGTACATCTCTGCCGAGATGGCCAACCTGGAACTCTACCGCAAGTCGGTCTCCAGGTGGCAGGCGGCCGTGGACTTTGCCATACAACATGGCTACCAAATGCCGGAGCACGGGGTGCCCGCCTGTAGGTCCTGTGCGCCCCTTTTGCCTTTCCCCCAAGTTCTGGGGGACAGGCCCAAAGAGTAGACCGCTTAGGTTTCCTTTCTTTTTATATATATTAAAGTTTGATTTTGGTTTTATAATGTTGTTGTTCTTGTTGTTTAAAAAGTTTTAATAAAAGTTTTATTTGTTGTTACGAGCTTTGTTTGACCTGTACAATCTTTTATCCCTCTGTGCTGACGTTCTGGCAGGTGGCAGAATCTCATACAGCTTGTCGATCCCTACTGGCAGCACCTAGCACCACATGTAGCGTAGGTAAGGTATTAACCCAAAGATGTGCCAGCAGCAGGGTCTCAACTTGCAGACAGCCCCCCAGGAGTGGCAGGGCTTGTGTCTGTGTGGGTGTGCCAGAGAGAAAGAGAGAGGCTCCTTGGCAGCGGGGCAGCAGGTGTCGGGTGCTGGAGGTCGGAGGGGCTTCTTTTTCAGCAGCTTCAGCGGACATCCACAAGTGGGTGCGGAGGAGTAGGCTTGGGGGGGAGGGGTGCAGGCTGGCGTGCAGGCACCGGACTTCTGGATGCAGTGGAATGGAATGACAGCCCACAGTGACTGGAATGATGGTCCTAGAATCTTGTTGATGGTTCCTGGGATGGGCGGGCATGACTGATTCAGGTACAGCGGAATGACAGCCTATGGGAGTCGAATGATGTCCCTAGAATTAGTTCATGGTTGGGCGCACTTCATTCAATCATGTGATAGGTGGTAGCAGGTACAGGAACGCACACAGGCAGGCAGGCAGGCACATATAATACGTTGTGTGTTATTATTTCCATCTCATTCTGGTAGGTTTGCTGGTGGAAGTGGGCACAGATGAGAGCTCTTGCTGGTTCTGGCAGGTGGCAGGCAGCTGAGCTGGATACACCTCTCCCACTCCACCCCTATCTCTCTCATTCTAGCGGGGAGCCTCTCTCTCTCTCTCCCTCTCTCTCTCTCTCTGTGGCCATATAGTGCAGGTGACAGCAAGGGTGGGATCATGTCTGTCTCTCCTTCTAGCAGTGGGGAAACACACTCTCTCTCTCTCTCTCTCTCTCTCTCTCTCTCTCCATGAACAGTAGGTTGCTAACTTGTAAAGAAAAGGTGGATTGACAGTACCCCGTGAGCAGAATGATGGGCCCCAGAACCCTGATGCTGGGTCCTGGAACAGGAGTGGCAGCTCCTGGATGCAATGTTATGACAGCCCTCCCTGCCTGTAACGTAGGACCCAGAACCCTGATGGCGGGTCCTGGGGCTGGAGTGGCTGCTTCTTTAGACAGTGGAATGACAACTCCTAGTGAGTGGAATGACAGACCCAAGAACCCTGAGGGTGGGTCCTGGGGCTAGAGTGGCAGTTTCTAGATATTGGACAACCCTCCCTGTCAGTAACGTAGGCCCCAGAACCCTGATGGTGGGTAATGGGGCTGGAGTGTCTGTTTCTTGATGCCATGGAATGACAGCGGCCTGTGAGCGGAATGACGGGTTTCAGCTTTGCCCACAGGCCAGGCGGCCTGGCAGCATGACATGAGAGGCAGGCAATCTCAGGAAGGCTTTGATTTATGCCACCGGGGTGGGGGGG
>QEPC01012883.1:21167-36272 GCA_003113815.1 Sphenodon punctatus | reverse complement strand
CTGTCTGCCCTCCTCTGCAGACTGCTGCAACTAACCTGATTGTAACCAAGCCAAGCACATGCACCTGAGACTTCGCATCCGCCTGAATGTTTGTTTGTCTTCTCCCCTGTCTCTCCCACTGTCCCCTCTCCCTGTCTCCCCCTCCTTGTCATTTAGATTGTAAACCACAGGCAGGGACCGCGTCTATTTCTATGTTCTGTACAGTACCAGGCACATGGCTGGTGCTATAATAATAATAATAATAATAATAATAATACTTCCAAAAAGCTATGGGTTTTTTATTGGGGTAAAATCAAAAGATTCGGCAGCCCTGATTGCTCCTTCTTAGGAGACTTAGTGGGTTCCCAACCGCTCTTTTGCTGGCAGAATTAGATCTAGTCTTTCTGAAATAGTTTGAATAGGTCTGACAGTCTATCAACAACCTTAAAATAGAATGGGTGGCTTAGGGTCTTACACTGCCTGTCAACACATTCAGGGACACAAAACTTTTTGTCCTGAAAAATGGTTGGCCAAATGGTTGGCTCCCATTTTGCCAGTGCAGTTCAAAGCAACCACCGGCACCTCCCCACTGCTAATAAAATGTGGGAGCCAACCCTGCCTATTTTTCTAACTCAAGGGTGTTTTTAAATTAGATGCTACCACGAATGGCCACCCAGGAGCCACTCATCTGACCTCCTGTCTGAAGGTGGAGCAGGGATGCACACTCTCATGAGCCACACAGAATCCACTCATTGGACACAGCCAAGAAATCCAGAGTGTGCCATGTGGGGCAAGCCAAAAAAGTAAGTGGCAATAGGCGTGCACACATCCCCTGACCATATAAGCCAGGCAGCCAGCCATGCCAGCAGACAGGTCTGTGGCTCATAGGCACTGTGGGCAGGGGACATGGTCTTTGCAAGTCACAGAAGCTGGTCGCAACCTCTGGGAAGACCGAATCTCCCAGCACGCACGTGGGACATGTCAATTTCAAGGGCCAGTTTGGCACACTTCCCCCTCCCCTGTGGTCTGTGGCAGGGGGAGTGCAAGGCAGGCCACTGCTGTAGCCACACTGGGAGTCATCCATTAAAATCCCTCCCATGCCACTCAACAGCCACGGATCACCCCATTTTACTCGTTTAAAAACAGCCAAAGCTTTAGTTTTCCTTTCATTTAGCTTTAGCGCCTGAGGAAAGAGGTGGTATTAGAACTCTCAGAGACCTTTTCACTGTGTTTTTATGCAGAGCAGGGTGCCCTTCCAGCAGTGCCATAACAGGAGGGTTTAGGCAGCTGATTGATTCATCACTTTCACCCAGAGGGGGCAGGGCTACATTGACAGGGGCAAGGAGAAGTCTAAGGGCCATATTTATTTATTTTTCAAATTTTTATGTTGCCCTTCCGTTCCACAAGGCTCAGGGCGGCTCACAATCCATAAAAATTAAACACATTAAATTTAATACAATAAAAAGACTCTCCCCACAAACTTCCATCCTCCCCCACAAGCCTACCCAGGAATCCAACCAACCCCATTTATCCCTGCCTGCCAAATGCTCTTTCAAATAAAAAAGTTTTGCACTGCCTCTGGAAGATGCCCAGACATGGGTTCAAGCGAACTTCCCAAGGAAGGGAGTTCCATAAAATGGAGGCAGCAACCAAAAATGCCCTCCTGTGCACCCCCAACCCACAAACAAGTGTAACGGATGGAATCTGCAGGAGGTTGCCCCCGTCCAACTGTAGGGACCACAAAGGGACATGGTAGGATAGGTGGTCTTTCAGATATTATATTATTTATTATTATTATTTATTATTAAGCATTTATAAGCGCAAACATTTATATAACTCATTAAGGTGCTTGAATGAAAATGAATTTATTAATCAGTAGAGATGGTGAAGTGGTGGGAATTTTTTGTTGTTGAAATTATAATGTTCATGGTATTTAAGGAAGAATTAGAGTTATGATGTTGATAAGTCATTGATATAGACAGAGTTGTTAATGAAAGGAAGAGATCGAATACTGCTGATGTAGTTGAAAAGGATGTATTATAATAGTAATATATATTTAGGTGGTAGAGTAGTGAAATTGTTATTTTTCATCAATTCACCTTAACTATGAATTTAAAAGTGAAGAGTTTTAGATGTTGGAATACCAAATATTAACTAGAGGTGTGCATGCACCAGGCCCCCATGTCATTTTTGTTCTTTGTTTTAATTTTTGTTATTCAAAAATGTCATTTTGTTATCATTATTAACAACTAGGGATGGGCGAACGCGGTTCGGATGTTCGGAGTTTGGACCGAACTCGGTCTGTTCGGATGTCCAAACCGAACATCTGAACCGAACTCTCGAATGACCGAACAGTTTGGTCGTGTTCGGACGAGTTCGGAAACAGGAAAAACGTCTTTCCCAGGCCGAAAATTAGGTTTCGGTTTCGTTTCGTTTTCGCTATTTTTGACTGTTTGGCCAAGTTCGGCCAAACCGAACTCGGCTGAACCGAACCATCGAACCTGAACTCGGGTTTTGAACCGAACGACCGAACATCCGAACCGCGGTCTGTTCGCCCATCCCTATTAACAACAATGTCATTTTCGTTATTGTTACTGTTTCAAAAGAAGATTTTATTTTTGGTGTCGGTATCATTATTGATTCCCATGCTCAACTAATATCTATCTAAATCTAAGGGAGACAGGGGAAGGGAAGACTATCTATTATTTAATCAATTATCTAGCTATCTATCTATCTACTAATGTAATATATATGTATTAGGATTAAGGGAAGGGGAACAAGCAGGCACACAAGCAGGCATACTCCAGACGCTAGGGCAATATGGTGCAGGAAAAAGGTCCCTCAGGGTCTTATATAGGCGCTGGGTATAAGCTGTGAGAGCTAGCCCTTGCCAAAGCTCATCGGGACTGGCGCACCGAACAATGCCCACTCTATGAAGCCCACACACCCATGTGCACAGGACTACGGAGGGGGAGTGAGGAATCAGTGGTGGTTCAGCAGGGAAGGGGCCCACGGGGCCTGGAGGGGAGAATGACCAGGAGGGGATAGGACTCACACACAGGGCTCACCAGGGAATCGCAGGTCACAGGGATGGGAAGGTTCAAACACTCTCTGCACTCACACTCTCCTAATATCAGCACTCCCCCAGACACTCACCTTTCACACTCCTCGCTCTCACTCTCGCACTCACGATACTTCGAATAGCCAATTGCTCCCAACTTCGTACCACGCTAGGGGTCAGTCTCATGGCACAAGTCCGATCACCAGCACTGTTCCACGCTTTTCCAGAGGCTTATATGGGGTCCTAATTAGTCAGAGCCTGCAGGCGCGCCGAGCGGCGAGGGTGCACTTCCGGGTTGGCGGCGCGCATGCGCCCGACATCGGAGCCCCCCAGCCTGTCCAGGGATGCTACGCTGCTCTGTCTCTGCCCTCCCGTTGCTGACGTTGGCGGAGGGGCGGGCTTTGGCGCCCGCCTCTGGTTCCTTCGCAGCCGTCAAGGTCTGTCGCAGCCGTGCCGGCGCACCCAACCCCCTCTACCCCCCATGGCTCTAACAGTACCCCCCCTCCAGGGAAATGCCTATGACGTAGGCCGGGACGTGGTTTAGTAGGAAACCAGGCATGAAAGGCGCGTGTTAAGCGCGGGGCGGACACCACTGTTGCCGGTTCCCAAGATCGGTCAGCGGGGCCATACCTCTTCCAATCCACAAGATAGTGGAGCACTCCGCGTCACCAACGGGAGTCAAGGATCCTTTCAATCTCAAACTCTTGGGGGTCCGTTATCTCGGGGTTTGGGGCCTGTCTAGAGGTTTGCGAGGGAAATAGCGGGGGATGAGCTGCTTTCAGAAGGGAAACATGAAATGATGGGTGTATTCGAATTGAAGGGGGCAGGGCCACTCGGAAGGTGACTTCATTGATTTTTTTTTTAAATAGGGAAGGGCCCGATAAATCTCACATCGAGTTTGGCAGACGGGCGCGTGGTCGGATAGTGTCTGCGATCGACCCATACCAGGTCTCCTACTTTAAAGTCCGGAGCCGATCGACGGTGACGATCAGACTGTTGTTTGTATTGTTGACGCGCTCGGGCTAGGGAGTGTTGTGCCTGGCGGTGCACCTGATGAATTCGTTGTGCAAGAGCTCCGGCTGCAGGGACGTCTCCATCTGGAAGTTCAGGAAAGCAGATACGAGGGTGATACCCAAAGGTAACAAAAAATGGAGATTGTCCTAGGGAGGCATTAGGGGCATTATTGTATGCGAATTCGGCAAGGGGGAGGAACTGGGCCCAATCGTCCTGCAAATAGTCACAATAACAGCGGAGGTACTGCTCTAAGGATTGGTTGATGCGCTCGACCTGGCCATTTCCCTGGGGGTGATATGCAGTGGTGGGCTTCAATTGGACTTGCAGGAGGGAAAACAGTTTCCTCCAGAAGCGGTACACGAACTGCACCCCGCAGTCTGTTATTATTTCTTTTGGGAGTCCATGTAATTTAACAATATTTTGGAGCACCAATTGTGCAGTTTGGGCGGCGGTAATCCCGGGCAAGGGATAAAATGTCCTAATTTGCTAAAATGATCTACAATGACTAGAATGGTGGTAAACGAGTTAGAGGGGGGCAAGTCAACTATGAAATCCATTCCAATTCGTTTCCACGGTCCCTGAGGGGCTTCGACTACTTGCAGTAGACCTTGGGGCTGCAAGCGTGGCACCTTGGTGCGGGCACACACGGAGCATCCTTGAATGTACCTCATGATGTCGGTTCGTAATGTTGGCCACCAGAAATGCCTTTGAATCAACTGGAGGGTACTACTCTGCCCTGGATGCCCGGCCAATGGAGAGTCGTGATGAGTCCATAGGATTCCTTGACATTCCCTTTGGGGAACTGCTATCTTGCCTTGAAAATAAAATAATCCATGGCGTACTTGCAGACGAGAATCCTTCTGTATCTCAGGATCCTGGCCGGATTGGATACGCAGCCGTTCTAGGGGGGGCTTCCAGGTTCCTGCGAAGACGCGTGTTGGTAGCAATAAGGACCCTCAATCGGCTGGTTGTTCCTCCAAATTATGGCACCGGGAGAGAGCGTCTGCTAACATGTTCTGGTGGCCTGCTCTGTATTGGATGCTAAAGTGAAAATGGGCAAAAAACAAGGCCCAACGAGCATGCCGGGCATTAGTAATTCGAGCTGTTTGAAGGAAAGTGAGGTTTTTGTGATCCGTGATAACAGTAACTGGGTATTGGGCCCCCTCCAAGTGATGCCGCCATGCCTCAAAGGCTGCTTTTATTGCCAATAACTCCCTATCTAAGATGCTGTAATTTTGTTCTGCACTGGTAAGTTGGCGGGAGTAAAACGTGCACGGCAGGAGGGGACTCCCGGCCGGTCCAGCCTGTAGAAGGACGACTCCAATAGCCGTACTGGATGCATCCGTTTCCACAGTATATGGGTGGGATGCATCGGGATGCTGCAGAATGGGGGCCTTTGTAAAAGACTTTTTCAAGGTTTCAAAGGCGGACTGTTGTTCTATGCCCCATGTAAATGGGGCTCCCTTTTTCAACAGGTGCGTAAGGGGGGTGGTCCAACGGGCGTAATCAGGGATGTATTGGCGGTAATAGTTAGTGCTCCCGAGAAAGCGTTGGAGAGCCTTTACATTCCCCGGAGGGGCCCATACCTCAATTGCTTGAACCTTTTTCTGTTCCATCTCAATACCTGGCGGGGTGATCACGAATCCCAGGAAGGCCACGGAAGACACATGAAAGGTACACTTGTCGAATTTACAAAACAACTGATGCTGTCGAAGCCGTTGAAGTACGATGCGTACACGTTGTATATGTTCTTGGAAGTTAACCGAGAAGATCAAGATATCATCTAAATAAATGATTACAAAAACATCAAGGATATCTCGGAACAAATCATTCATTAGATGTTGAAAGGTGGCCGGGGCATTGGCCAAGCCGAACGGCATCACCAAATATTCGAAATGCCCGTACCGGGTACGAAAGGCTGTTTTCCATTCATCCCCAGTCCGAATTCGCACCAAGTTATATGCCCCTCGCAAGTCCAATTTAGTATAGATCTGAGCCCCCTGTAACCTATTGAGTAACTCAGGAATAAGGGGCAGGGGGTACCTATTTTTGATAGTAATAAGACTGAGTCCCCGATAATCCACACATGGTCAGAGGCCCCCATCCTTCTTGGGTACAAAGAAGATGGGAGCCCCCGCAGGGGAAACTGAGTGGCGAATAAATCCCCTTTGCAATTGTTCCTCAATATAGGTCTTCAGGACCTTAAGTTCTGGTTCGGCGAGTGCGTAAATTTGCCCATACGGGGGCTCAGTGCCGGGAAGAAGATCTATTGGGCAGTCATATGGGCGGTGCGGTGGAAGGGCGGCAGCTTCCTGTTCATAAAACACATCAATAAAATTGGTATAGTATGCAGGGAGTTGCTTCGAGACGTTAATGGTGGCCAGAGCCCTTTCTTGCTTAGGTTCAGCACCTACAGGGGCCTGGAGGCAATGTAGCTTGCAATAGGGGGAATGAAAGTCCATGGCGCCTGGGGCCCAATTTATCTGGGGGTTATGCCTTTGGAGCCATGGTAAGCCTAATACAAGGGGGAACATGGGTGTCTGCACCACGTCAAATTGGAGTTCCTCCCGATGATCCCCGATCTGGCAATGCAAGAGGGTGCAATACCTCACGGGACCCGACGCCAGGGGGGACCCATCAATAGAGTGTACCACCTCGGCATGGGCCCGGAGTCGCGTCGGCACGCCCCATTGCCCCACCAAGTCACGATCAATAAAGTTACTAGAGGCCCCCAAATCGATTAAGGCATACCTGATGAAGGAGTGTGTTGGTCGCCAGCTTAGGGTTACAATTACCTGGAGGTGAGTAGGTTGCGGTGTCGGGGTCATTGAATTCAGGGGAGAAGAAGCAGCATTTACCGAGATTCCCCCTGGTCGTCTCGGCCCTGGAAGTTTCCCGGCTCTCGACGTGAGGGGGGTAACTGAGGGCAATTCCGGGCAAAATGGGACACCCCTCCACAGTAGAAACACAAACGCCCTTGCTGATGCCGCTCCTTCTCTTCTGGACGCAGAGGCCCCCGCGATGCCCCGAGCTGCATCGGTTCTCCCTCTTCGGTTCTGGGAGCTTCAGGGCGAGCTGGGGGAGGTACATAGCGTCGCGTGGGAACCCCTCGAGTTCCTTGCCGTTCCCGACGATGTTCAGCCAGCCTCTCATCGATCTGTATAGCAAGGGTCACCAACTCGGCCCATTTTGCAGGAAGGGGCACATATGCTAGCTGGTCCTTTATTTCATCGCTTAGCCCCTTTCTGAACATGACCTTGAGTACGTTGTCTGGCCAGGCCAGTTCTACGGCTAATTGTTGAAAATGCGTCACATATTCCAGCAATGAACCCCGCCCCTGTTTTAACTCTAGAATTGCAGTTTCCGCGTCCCGGTGGGGATAATCAAACAAAAAGGTAAATTCCCTTTTGAAAGCAGCATAATCTTGGATCAATGGGTCTTGGCTTATTAGCAAGGAAGTAGCCCATGACAAGGCTAACCCCTCCAAATGCCCAATCACAAAGGAGACCTTGGCTTGGTCGGACAGGTAGGTCTGGGGCTGTACTGAAAATGCCAGTTCGCATAGAGCCAAAAAACTCCGAAACAGCTTACGGTCCCCATTAAACTTTGTAATTTTAGGCCCCTTAGGTTCTCGGGGCGTAAGGCCTGGGGAACGCTCTTGTAACTCTCGGGCATCCATTGCTAGTGATTGCATGGCATGAACCAATTCCACATTTCCCGCTGCTACGGGACCCACATTCTCAGGGGCTACAGTCCTGGGTGAGGTTCGTACACCCAGGTCTCCCACAGGGGAGGTATCGGTGGTTTCCTTTCTCCTTGCCCCACCCACAGCCCCTGTCTCCATACCGCTGGGAAATGAGGGTAGTGCTGGTGATACTGTTAGGATTAAGGGAAGGGGAACAAGCAGGCACACTCCAGACGCTAGGGCAATATGGTGCAGGAAAAAGGTCCCTCAGGGTCTTATATAGGCGCTGGGTATAAGCTGCAAGAGCTAGCCCTTGCCAAAGCTCATCACAGGGACTGGCGCACTGAACAATGCCCACTCTATGAAGCCCACACACCCACGTGCACAGGACTATGGAGGGGGAGTGAGGAATCAGTGGTGGTTCAGCAGGGAAGGGGCCCACGGGGCCCGGAGGGGAGAATGACCAGGAGGGGATAGGACTCACACACAGGGCTCACCAGGGAATCGCAGGTCACAGGGACGGGAAGGTTCAAACACTCTCTGCACTCACACTCTCCTAATATCAGCACTCCCCCAGACACTCACCTTTCACACTCCTCGCTCTCACTCTCGCACTCACAATACTTCGAATAGCCAATTGCTCCCAACTTCGCACCACGCTAGGGGCCAGCCTCATGGCACAAGTCCGATCACCAGCACTGTTCCACGCTTTTCCAGAGGCTTATATGGGGTCCTAATTAGTCAGAGCCTGCAGGCGCGCCGAGCGGCGTGGCTGCACTTCCAGGTTGGCGGCGCGCATGCGCCCGACATCGGAGCCCCCCGGCCTGTCCAGGGACGCTACGCTGCTCTGTCTCCGCCCTCCCGTTGTTGACGTTGGCGGAGGGGCGGGCTTTGGCGCCCACCTCTGGTTCCTTCGCAGCCGGCAAGGTCTGACGCGGCTGTGCCGGTGCACCCAACCCCCTCTACCCCCCTGGGCTCTAACAATATGTTTATAATATATATCGATATCTAATCTATACTACCTATATATAGAGAGAGAAAGGGAGAAGGTAAAATGTAGGGTATGAGGAAGGAAAGATCTTGGTAATACAATGAAGGCTAGGGAGGATTTCTTGTGTGCAAGTACCACAGTTCTGTAAACGCAACCTGACAAGCAGAGCTCTCACAAAACAGAGAGAAAAAGTCTGGCCCTCCCATTATAAAGGGTTGCAGTGCCCTCCTCCAGAGCCCCCGATTGTTTCCGGTAGGCAGCACAATTCAAGAGTTCAACCCTGTTTAGGGCTCCAAGATGCTTGCTCCCTCCTCCCCTCTCTACATTTTCCCTCCAAAACCCAACTGCCACACCACTAATAATAACAACGATAATGACATTGTCGTTTTCGTTATCGGTATAGTTATTCTCGGTTGTCGTTTTTGTTATCGTTATCCTCGGTTGTTGTTTTTGTTATTGCAATAACAAAAACAACTATTTTTTTTTATTATTGTAATAACGAAAATGACATGCACATCCCTAATATTAACCAAGGATAATTTTTTTCCTATCCGTTTCAGTTGTAGTGTTAACCTTTTCCACCTTCCTGCCAAACTATCTGTCCTTAACTCTTTGACTCTGCTTCCGTTCACAGGAAGGAGCACCATGTTTAAAGCAAAATGGGGGATGGTTAGTTATCCCCTGAAGGGATGTATTTCTGATTAAAGAGGAGAACCTACTGTAAGAACCTAACTTGGCCCCAGGGTTAAGTGAAGAGGTGTGGTGGACAAACTTACCTGCAGAGACCGGAGGCGTTGCAGAGCGATGATGCGGGGGAACAGGGAGGAGACCCCCCTGATCGCGATGCAGCGGCGGTCGCAATCAGCTGGAACGGCGGAGCCACACCATGGGGAGGGCGAGCCTGACCCCGACACAAGGAAGGGGCATGGCCTGCCACCCAAAGGGACACAGGAAGGGCCAGGCAGGGGGGGAGGGGAACTGGGTGGTTGGTTCCAGGAGACCCCTCTAGCTGCACCAACAGCTCCACCCAGGGCCAGGAAACCTTAGTTGACCCTAGTCACGGCAGCAGCAGCAGCAGCAGCAGCAGCAGCAGCAGCAGCGGCGGCAACGTTATATGCCGGGGAGCATCAACAGAGATGACCTGCGGAACGCCAGGGAGCTAGGACTTGACTCCTGACAGGAGACAACCTCGTAGACGGTGTGGGATCCTCGCACCGGGCCCGGCAACAGGGAAGTGGATTTGGTGGGGGGGGGGACTCAGTCCCCGGGACACTACGGGGTCTTCAGTACGCGTGGGAACCACATGGCTCAAGGCGCTGGACTCCTGGAAGGGGAGTGAGGACTTGGGGGAGGGAGCAGGTAGGCCTGGGCGGGGGCCCGCAGAAGGTGGGTCACAGCGGGGACTGAGGGCTGCTCCTCTGCTCCCCCAGCCCCTTCCGGAGAGTAAAGGGGATCAAGCGCCCCAGCGGGCTCAAATCTGGAAGCCCGTAGGGTACAAACCTAGTCTGTCGCCCACAAGAGGGAAAGAATGTTAATTGTTATAAATTTTATTGTATTTTTATGCTGTGAAGTCCTCCAAGCGCCATTTGTCAGGAAGAGCTATAGAAATAAAATTATTATTTATGTGCACTAATGCACATAATATCTAACACCCAACTGTTTGCACAATCATTAACTTCCTGGGTAGCTTCCCGCTGGTTAATTACTCTTGTGACTGCTTTCAAAGTGGGTTATTATCACCCAGAAAGTATCCTGGGGATTAGCCTGTATTAACAAGAACAAAATCATGTAGCTCTGGGGAGAAAGGAGGAGGGGAAAGGCTCCACACTTGTACCTGCTGTTCCATACCTTAGCAAGAGAGATAGTGGCCCTTTAGACACTATCAGGTCATGACCCCAAGTTTGGCTGCTCTATGTGTAAACAGGGTCCTGATCCAGATTGCTATTTGCTATACTTTGCCTTCCTTTGTTGTTGTCTGGAGTCATGGGATTATATTGAAGACTCAAAATGAGGTCACTTAGGCAAAAAGCTTGGGAGCTACCACCTTATCGGCTCTCTGCATTTCCCGCTTTGCAGCTGCACATATACCAGGAGAGATATTTATTTATTTAATTTTAATTTAATTTTATTCAGCTTTTATGCCGCTCCCCCCTGCCACAGGCAGTTTCGGGCAGCATACAACAATATAACACATAAAACATCTAAAAACAATTTAAAACAGTAATACATAAAAGCAGCAATAATACCCCATCTAACAACCCCCCCACCCTACCCCCTTCCCCCTCCCCAAAGGCCAGGTGGAACAGCCAGGACTTACATTGTCTATGAAAAGAGGGGAGGTTTGCAGACAGACAGACCTCCAATGGGAGGGCATTCCACAGCCATGGTGCGGCCACTGAGAACGCCCTCTTCATGGTTGACACCTGAGACACTTGGGGGACCTACAGGAGGGCACTCCCCGATGACCGCAGGGACTGATCCAGAACCCGGGGGTTGAGGCAGTCTCTGAGGTATGTCAGGCCAAGGCCATTTAGGGCTTTAAAGGTAAGCATGAATTGGCAGCCAGTGCAGAGAACAGAGCAGCGGTGTTATGTGCTCGCGCTGGCCCATCCCAGTTAGGAGACAGGTCGCTGCATTCTGCACTAGCTGCAATCTCTGGGTCATCACCAAGGGTAGCCCCACGTAGAGTACGTTGCAGTAATCTAGTCTTGAGGTAATAAAAGCATGGATGATTGTGGCAAGGTCTGCATCTGAGACAAACAGCTTCAGCTGATGCACCAGATATAATTGGCAAAATGCTCCTTTCGCCACAGCTATCACCTGGGCATCCAGGCAAAGCTGCAGGTCCAGGAGCACCCCCAGACTGCAGATTTGAGCCACCAAGGGGGGACGGACCCCAGCCCACCCTCCCACCCCTTGCTTTACCCACAACCATCACCTCCATCTTGTCAGGATTCAGTTTCAGTTGACTCCCCCGCATCCAATCCCCCACAGCTAACAAACACCGGGTAAGCATGAGACTGCTGGGCCTGAGTCCGATGAAAAAGAGAGGTATAGTTGGGTATCATCAATATATCGATAACACCTCACACCATACCCCCTAATGACCTCCCCCAACAGCTGCATACATACGTTGAACAGGAGCGAGAACAATATCGATCCCTGAGGGACCCCACACATGAGATCCCGGGGAGATGATGAAAAATCACCCAAGACCACAGGCTGAGTTCTTCCGGCCAGGAAAGAGCGGCACCACTCAAGAATGCTACTGCCCACCACGGCCCGGTCCCGCAGGCGAGCCACCAACAGCTCATGATCAACAGTATCAAATACAGCTGACAGATCTAATAATACCAACAGGGTCGAATGACCCTGGTCTAATGCTTGGGAGAGGTCATCGAACAAAGCCACAAGTGCAGTCTTGGTGCCATAACCCAGATGAAAGCCAGACTGTGAGGGATCTAAGAAACTGGTCCTATCCAAATACTCCTGGAATTGCCACGCCACCACCCACTCAATAACCTTCCCTGAAAAGGGAAGGTTAGAGACAGGCCGATAACTGGCTAGGGCATCAATGTCAAGAGATGGTTTCTTGAGCAGGGACAAAATCACCACCTCCTTCAAACAACTTGGCACCCTGACCTCCCGAAAGGAGGCATTGACCACCCCCTCCAGCAGTGGCATCAACGTCTCCTGACTGGCCTTAACCAGCCAGGATGGGCATGGGTCCAGTTCACAATGGGTGGTGTGCGCCACGGACAGACTCAAGTGCACAGGGGCAGATTGGCCATGCAACCCACCGGGAAGATTCCCAGTGGGCCGGGCAGGCAGGGAGGGCCAGTCCCACTGCGGTATGGTTTGTTNGGGAGCAGGTAGGCCTGGGCGGGGGCCCGCAGAAGGTGGGTCACAGCGGGGACTGAGGGCTGCTCCTCTGCTCCCCCAGCCCCTTCCGGAGAGTAAAGGGGATCAAGCGCCCCAGCGGGCTCAAATCTGGAAGCCCGTAGGGTACAAACCTAGTCTGTCGCCCACAAGAGGGAAAGAATGTTAATTGTTATAAATTTTATTGTATTTTTATGCTGTGAAGTCCTCCAAGCGCCATTTGTCAGGAAGAGCTATAGAAATAAAATTATTATTTATGTGCACTAATGCACATAATATCTAACACCCAACTGTTTGCACAATCATTAACTTCCTGGGTAGCTTCCCGCTGGTTAATTACTCTTGTGACTGCTTTCAAAGTGGGTTATTATCACCCAGAAAGTATCCTGGGGATTAGCCTGTATTAACAAGAACAAAATCATGTAGCTCTGGGGAGAAAGGAGGAGGGGAAAGGCTCCACACTTGTACCTGCTGTTCCATACCTTAGCAAGAGAGATAGTGGCCCTTTAGACACTATCAGGTCATGACCCCAAGTGTGGCTGCTCTATGTGTAAACAGGGTCCTGATCCAGATTGCTATTTGCTATACTTTGCCTTCCTTTGTTGTTGTCTGGAGTCATGGGATTATATTGAAGACTCAAAATGAGGTCACTTAGGCAAAAAGCTTGGGAGCTACCACCTTATCGGCTCTCTGCATTTCCCGCTTTGCAGCTGCACATATACCAGGAGAGATATTTATTTATTTAATTTTAATTTAATTTTATTCAGCTTTTATGCCGCTCCCCCCTGCCACAGGCAGTTTCGGGCAGCATACAACAATATAACACATAAAACATCTAAAAACAATTTAAAACAGTAATACATAAAAGCAGCAATAATACCCCATCTAACAACCCCCCCACCCTACCCCCTTCCCCCTCCCCAAAGGCCAGGTGGAACAGCCAGGACTTACATTGTCTATGAAAAGAGGGGAGGTTTGCAGACAGACAGACCTCCAATGGGAGGGCATTCCACAGCCATGGTGCGGCCACTGAGAACGCCCTCTTCATGGTTGACACCTGAGACACTTGGGGGACCTACAGGAGGGCACTCCCCGATGACCGCAGGGACTGATCCAGAACCCGGGGGTTGAGGCAGTCTCTGAGGTATGTCAGGCCAAGGCCATTTAGGGCTTTAAAGGTAAGCATGAATTGGCAGCCAGTGCAGAGAACAGAGCAGCGGTGTTATGTGCTCGCGCTGGCCCATCCCAGTTAGGAGACAGGTCGCTGCATTCTGCACTAGCTGCAATCTCTGGGTCATCACCAAGGGTAGCCCCACGTAGAGTACGTTGCAGTAATCTAGTCTTGAGGTAATAAAAGCATGGATGATTGTGGCAAGGTCTGCATCTGAGACAAACAGCTTCAGCAGATGCACCAGATATAATTGGCAAAATGCTCCTTTCGCCACAGCTATCACCTGGGCATCCAGGCAAAGCTGCAGGTCCAGGAGCACCCCCAGACTGCAGATTTGAGCCACCAAGGGGGGACGGACCCCAGCCCACCCTCCCACCCCTTGCTTTACCCACAACCATCACCTCCATCTTGTCAGGATTCAGTTTCAGTTGACTCCCCCGCATCCAATCCCCCACAGCTAACAAACACCGGGTAAGCAATGAGACTGCTGGGCCTGAGTCCGATGAAAAAGAGAGGTATAGTTGGGTATCATCAATATATCGATAACACCTCACACCATACCCCCTAATGACCTCCCCCAACAGCTGCATACATACGTTGAACAGGAGCGAGAACAATATCGATCCCTGAGGGACCCCACACATGAGATCCCGGGGAGATGATGAAAAATCACCCAAGACCACAGGCTGAGTTCTTCCGGCCAGGAAAGAGCGGCACCACTCAAGAATGCTACTGCCCACCACGGCCCGGTCCCGCAGGCGAGCCACCAACAGCTCATGATCAACAGTATCAAATACAGCTGACAGATCTAATAATACCAACAGGGTCGAATGACCCTGGTCTAATGCTTGGGAGAGGTCATCGAACAAAGCCACAAGTGCAGTCTTGGTGCCATAACCCAGATGAAAGCCAGACTGTGAGGGATCTAAGAAACTGGTCCTATCCAAATACTCCTGGAATTGCCACGCCACCACCCACTCAATAACCTTCCCTGAAAAGGGAAGGTTAGAGACAGGCCGATAACTGGCTAGGGCATCAATGTCAAGAGATGGTTTCTTGAGCAGGGACAAAATCACCACCTCCTTCAAACAACTTGGCACCCTGACCTCCCGAAAGGAGGCATTGACCACCCCCTCCAGCAGTGGCATCAACGTCTCCTGACTGGCCTTAACCAGCCAGGATGGGCATGGGTCCAGTTCACAATGGGTGGTGTGCGCCACGGACAGACTCAAGTGCACAGGGGCAGATTGGCCATGCAACCCACCGGGAAGATTCCCAGTGGGCCGGGCAGGCAGGGAGGGCCAGTCCCACTGCGGTATGGTTTG
>QEPC01012881.1:461716-485878 GCA_003113815.1 Sphenodon punctatus | reverse complement strand
GCCCTTAGCTTTCTATGTAGTTTCCAAAGCTGTTCCGCTTTCTCATTGTGAACATCCCAGCGAAGAAAGCATCCCTTATCACAAAGTGGCCTTACTGCTTCAATCTCTGATGGGTTTATTTGCAATCCCATTAGATTCTTTATAACCTCACTAAAGCATAGTAAGTCCATAGAGTAATTTCTCCTCAGCAAGTCAAACTTTCTCCTTTTATTAGGATGGAAAATCAAAGAGGGAGCTTAACGAATAGAAGTTTGTTGAGGCCAGATTCTAAAATGAGTCCCTTGATTCAGTTGCCTTACTGGCTCTCCCCTTTACCCTGCTTCTGAATTGTTTTCCTGCCCTTAAAGGGGACCTCTGATTTCTGATAGGTGTAATTATCAGTCGATAAGGGCATATCTTGTTTGACCACCATCTGAGCCTCTTCTGTAGGATTTGTTATAACTGTCACACTACCCTGTGATACAGGCTTTTCAATCGGCATAAGATCTATGTCACCAACTGGGGTAAATTTATTAATATAAATGCCCTTAGTCTGTGTGGCAGTGGGTATTTTCAGATGTTACGAGATCATGCTCAGCCACAGTGAACCACGGTCAATCCCACGGTGGGGCCAAAGCGCCCTGAACGTCTGTTTTGCGGGTGCCAGATGTTCACCACGGTCAATACCCACATGGGGTCAAAATCAACCACACTTCCGGAGCTCCCCCCCAGACCATCTCCGAAAGCATGGTCAAAGAGATTCCCGACGGGAACCAACAAAAAGTAACGTCTGGCCAGCAACCACCGGCGAGAATCAAAGGAAATGATTCCAAGCCGGGGACAATGCACGCAGCATCACTGCCAGGCAACCAGCAACAACACAGGCCGGGGAGGGCGATTTAAAGGGCACACAGCAGCAGCCGGGACGAGCCGCCCTGGTGCCTTCCGGGTGCTTTGACCACGGCCTGGCCCGGGATCAGCGTAACGTCTGTTCTGCTGCCCCGGGCCATGATTTGGCGGCCTGATTCCCTGCCATGGTCCCGGTCACGTCACATCTGTTTGGAGCGTTTTGTGACCAGGGGGGTGGCTGTTCGGTTTACCCCTGCCGGGAATCCACTGTGGTGACTCTGGACCGCGTAACGTCTGAAATCACCCCCAGTCTACTTACATTATCTAGGAATCTCATTCTTATTAATGGAAGCTAATTTTTTATTTATTTATTAAAAGTTTTAATATTCCGCCCCTCCTCCCACAGACAGCTCAGGGCGGCTTACAACAACATAGAACAATTATACAACCAGAAAATTATAAGAACATATCACTCCCCCTCCCCCTAATTAATTGGAGAACTCCAACCAAAGCCCCTCCTACTAGAATTTTCATCTGGAAGATTAAATCTGTGGAATCCTCTATCCTCTTGGTCATCTCCCCTAATTTCACATCCAATAAAGTCTCCATCTAAAGAAATCGGGAATTGGTATCAGTAGTAAGTGTCCTCAATGCAGATTCTATAATCTGCTGCCAAGCCTTCATATTTATCAATTTCTCATTAGAGGTTTGCAAAATTTCATCTCCCAGCATACTGATTAACTCTCCTATCTCTCGAACATGTCCCGCTGTTCTCTCAGGTGTTGAAGTAAAAAATTGCGTAAGCCTAGATTGTATCAAATTACCTCTCCCTTTTGGGGGCGGGGTCTGACATATATTCAGCCTCTGCTAATGCATCAGCCAAACTTTATTGTATTTATATTTTGCATTTTATATTTTTAAAATTATTTATTGTTACCTGCCTCGAGCTGCTTTTAGCAGGAGGGAACGGGATAAAAATTCTTATAATAAATAAATATTATAATAAATAAATGGTAATACAATAAATGGAAAGAGTGGTAAATGGTAATTTGATTAACCAGATATCCGCTAGATGCTAACCAGTACAGATACCGGGTTATCCAACCAGGTACCGGATGGTAGGACTGATCGCATGACCCGTGGTTTCTGCATGGCTCCGTGTGCCCATAATACAATGGGATTGGCCTCACTGGTGATACTAGCAAATACTGTAATATCTGGCTGGTGTGAATAGAACACTGGATAGTAGCTGATAATCACTGCAGCTCTAGTCAGTATTACCTGTTAGCACTGACTGAAGCAGGTGAAGGATCCTGCTATAAAACATTTATTCTCCTTCCAGCTCTAAACTGAATGTTAAGTGTTCATGGAGTTGGACAAGGCTACAGGCAGGCAGCTCCCACAGACGTTAATAAAAACAGAAATGGCTAAAACCCAGCTCCTTGCTTTACAACCTTAGTCTGAATCCCTAATAAAATAACGAACCAACATTTAGAGAAAACCTCTGTAAAACCAGGAAGATAATGGAAGCATGCACAATGAAGGGTAGCGAAGCAGCTACAAGTGGTAGCAAATTATGTGTTTGTACATGTTCAACATTATCATTTATCTTTACGTTACTCTCAATCTCCTTCTATGAGATCTGTTTCAAATCCTCACACTGATGAGATTTCATCTACACTGTCAACTAGTCAGCATTTCATAGCATGACAATGTGACTTCCTAAACCAGGCCCAGGGGTCAAATGAGACCTAGGGCATGTATTTACCTGGCCCCTTTCTTGTTCCTGGATTTGGCTCCTGGATCCAGTTACTACCCCCTACTACTGGTAAAACTGAGCTCAGGGTAAGAGAGCACAGAAGAGGACCTCCACACAAGGACAGGGAACAGATCCATGGCACAGATCCATAATTTGGACTAGGGCTGAAACTCACCCTCATATTCTCACATAATCTTGGCAAGAATGAGATTTGCAAGAACGAGAACGGCTTGAAAATTGGCGGATTTCCCCCCACCCCTGGTTTTGATTATTATGTTTTAAAGTGTTTTATATCATATTTATATTTTTTCTATTGTTGTTAGCTGCTCTGGGCTGCCTATGGGGACAAGACTGGGGTACAAAGTTTGTTAAATAAATAAATAAATAAATAAATAAAATAAATAAAATAAATTCTCAACCTGTTCTTGTGCAACATTTGCACGGCCAAAAACCGGCCTAGCGCATGTGTAAAATGGCCGCTGTGGCAATTCTGTGCTGCATGGGTCTCGGTGGCCGTTTGTGCATGTACAGTGCTTGTTTTAGGGTTTTCAAGAATCTCGCGAGATTCTGACAGGCCATGTGTAGAACTTTGGGCACGCACAGAACGTTTTTAGAGAATCTCACGAGGTTCTCGCAAACCTCGACAAGAACACGCGAGATCTCACCGAGGTGTGTGAGAATTTTGCAGATTCTCATGAGAACACAATGCGTTCTCATTTCAGCACTAATCTGGACCCTCCTTTTCTTAAGCACCTCTCGCTCCTAGACGCCAGGCAGGAAAAAGGTTTCTCACCCCGGATGTACAGGATGGCACAAGTGGCTCTGTTCAGTATGAAAACTTGGCATCTTCCTTTGTTGAATCTTTGCCTGGGTTAATGCTGGAGACAGCTACCCCTGACTGCTTCGCTGTATACTATGCCATATCCAAATTCTTCTGCGACTAATCCCCATTCACTGTGCTATGTTTGTATTTCTTCCATTAGTCGTTGTTTGTCCACAGCCAGTGGACCTCATCGTTTCCCAAACAATAGCTAACATGGAACCATAGAGACTGGTGCTTTGCTTGAAAGTTCACAGAAGGCTTAACGAAAAGCAGATTACCCAGGAATAATAATCTCATTCATATTCTGCAAGGTAAATTTACCTTATTCTCTTTTGGACAATAATAGATTAGAAATTACATCTGGTGCTCACGGAGAATGAAAATGCCTCTGCTATTGCTTAGGCTGTGCTTTCCCCCTTTTTCTCCCCCCCCCCTTTCCCATTCTGGTTTGTCTTGAGACTGACAAGACAAATCCATGTGCCCGAGAAAATCATCCATTGTGACAAGGCCTTGGATTCCTGCTCCTAGATGAGCCTCGAGGAGAATGTCCAAGATCTTTGAAGCTGAAAATTGAAAATTGACTAGCAGTGAGAAGCTAGGAGCCCTCAAAACCCATGTGTGGCATTTCAGAATACAAGGCTTCTATGTAATTCCAGTTAGCATATAAGCCACTAGTATGGTAATGACAGCTTCACTTGCTGTCCCCCTTCAGCAAACAGTGAGAAATCAAGTCAGCGGCACTTTGTAACATCTATGTCACAAATAGTGCTGTAACTTTATAATCTTGAGGTTACGTCAACCTTCACAAGGTTATACGGGGGCCGATAATTTATGGGCACAACTGGAAGAGAAGGCACAAACTAGAGCTGCTTTGGGATCACCACAGTTATCAACTTATGCGGAACGTGGCTATTAGTTAAAATGGATAATTTAACCTCTGACTGTTGGGAATTGAATACCAGGGAATGGATCACTCCATTGTGAGTAGTTGTGTGCGTCTTTGAAGTGACCAAAGGCAGCCCCTGTTGGAGACAGGATGATGGGCTAGATCAACCTTTGTTCTGACTCAGGTTGGCACTTCTAATTGAATCAAAGACTGTCAGAGTTGGAAGGTATATCAACCCCAACCCCCCCATTTGATGGAAGATGTCTACAACTACAACATCCCCAAACGATGGATGTCCAGCCTTTTTCAGAAAACCTCCAGTAACAGAGAGCCTATGACCCCCGTAAGCAGCTTGTTCCATGGCCAAACAGCTATTACTGTTAGGAAACCTTTCCTGATATTTAACTGAAATCTTTCTTCTGGTAACTTGAGCCGATTATTTCTGGTCTTGTCCTATGTAGCGACGCAGAAGAGTTCCTTGCCTTCTTCTTGATCGCAGCTGTTTAGATATTTGTAGACTGCTAGTCTTATGAATCTCATCATCCTAATGTTATTGTGAACTTGACTCCGTATTGGGACATCCATGGGAACGTAAAGTGAGCTAAATAAAATTTAAAAAAACCCAATCTTTCTGCTGAACCTAAATAAAAAGGCAAAGCGAACAGAAGAACCAATTACATGTACTTACAAACCAATTTTCCAAATTCATATAAACAAATTTATTTGCTCGTTGTCTTAATAGCATTTACTTTGATTTCTCATCCAGGGAAAGATAAGGAGTAATAAATAGGACTACAGGGAGAACAGGGCTGTAAAGACCTATTGGACTCAAAAACCTAGGTGACGGATGATGAGGTTCAGTCCTGACCATTGCACTACCAGGAATGTACCTAGGCAAAAATGCTTCTCCCACTCCTCCTCTGCTCAAGCCCCAGCTTGAGGCTTGTAATGTGATTGGGTGGAGGATGCTCCCTATCTCCACTAATCAGTTTTGGAAGGAAGCAAGAGCACAGAGCTCTGCCTGCACTGCAAGTCCTTGCAATGAAGGCATTGGCAAGGGAGCGTGAAAGGAACACCCAATGAATTGCTGGTGCCCAAAATGGACTAAAAAAATTCAGTACCCAGTTAGTCCTGGATTCGGGTACCCGATGTCCCAGGATGCCCCAGAATGTCCTGGAATATCAACTTCCAGTCCCACAATATTGACTTCTGGTCCTGAAATTTTGGTTTTCCATCCTGATTTTTTTATTGGTAACCAGAAATTCGATAAATCAGTACTTGAAATTAATGTTTTTTGTATATCTGGGTACCCAATTGGTGATGAGGTAGCCCATTGAATACCCGGCTCGGTACTCAAATTAGGTATCCACTTTACCCAGAATGCTACACAGTGTGTCCACCCTGGGTGCTTACATCAGAAGCACAAAGATATCACTTTCCTCTACCAACTGCCTTGCGTCCTAGTTTCTCATTGGCTAGAATGGATTGTTTCTCATTTGACAACACCCAGACTATCTAAGGGAAGCAGGAGGTGTCTAAGCAATGATGGCTAGTTGGCTGCTCTGCTGGACCCTTGGTGGGTGTCCTAGTCCTATCCACACTCCTGCTTTGTCTACGCTCCTGGCTCTACCCTTACTTCAGACTGACCTTTCAGGTTCTTGACCTGGCTGACCTCTCACTCTGTTGCTCCTGATGCTTAGCTGGCTCTTGACTAGAATTTAAAGAAGAATCCACAAAAACAGGTATACTCATTGAGTTTCTGGTACTTGAACTGACCTGAAGTGTTCAAGTACTAATTAATTAGCAGATGATTTGGGTACCCAGTGTCCCCAAAGGTCAACTTCTGGTCATGGAATGTTGACTTCTGGTTCTGATTTTTCAAGGTTCCAACCCAATTTCTTGGTTTTCCATCCGGATTTTCCAATTGGTAGCCAGAAAATCAGTAAATCAGTAATGGAGATTACTGATTTTTTGGGGCAGTCACACATAGGACTGAAATGAGAATCAGTTTGATTCTTACAAGAAACAAGAACCATTTATTGATTTATTTTATTTCATTCCATTTGTTAGCTGCCCGCTCATGCCCACAGCATCTCAGGGCGGCATACAATATTATAAAACCCAATATAACAATAAAAAACAACAATAAATCAGCCCCAAGCAATTAAAAACCATCACTAACCCCCCCTTCCTGCCCCCCCTTTCCCTCCGAAGGCCTGGGCGAACAGCCAAGTCTTACAGACACATCAAAAGGCCAACCGGCTCGGGGCCAGGCGAGCCTCCTCCGGGAGGGAATTCCATAACCGTGGCCTGGCCACTGAGAATGCCCTCTCCATTGTGGCCCCCTGTCTTACACAGGGGACCTCCAGAAGGGCGCCCCCAGTGGACCGAAGGGATATCTCTGAGACGTGGAGGGCGAGGTGGTCCCCGAGACTTGAGGGACCCAGACCTTGCAGGGTTTTGTAAATCAATACTTACACCTTAAATCTGGCTTGGTACGCTATAGGCAGCCAGTGCAGAGCACGGAGCACCGGTGTTATGCGGAGACGGGTCGCCGCATTCTGCACTAGCTTCAGCCTCCGAACCAGAAACAAGGGAAGCCCCACGTAGAACGAGTTGCAGTAGTCTAGCCTCAAGGTGATGAAGGCATGGATGAGAGTGGCCAGATCAGGCCTGAAGAGGTAAGGTCGAAGCCTCCGTACCAGATACAGCTGGCAAAAGACAGTTTTAGCCACCGTCTCCACCTGCCAATCCAGATGGAGGCCCGAATCCAAAACCACCCCCAGACTCCAAACCTGAAGAGCAACAGATGGGAGAACCCCCCCTATCAGGGGGGCCAGCACCTCCCCCACCCTTCCCATCACCATCACCTCCGTATTATCAGGATTGAGCTTCTTTCTGCTCTGACGCATCCAATCCGCCACAGCCTCCAAACATTGGGAAAGTAACGAGACAGCAGGACCTGGGTACGTTGAAAATGAGAGGTACAGATGAGTATCATCAGCATATTGGTGACATTGCACCCTGAACCGTCTCATGATCTCCCCCAGGGTCTGCATATATACATTAAACAACAGTGGAGACAGAATGGAACCCTGCAGAATGCCGCAGGTCAAGGTCCGGGGGCTAGATGTTTCAGCTCCCAGCACCACCTGCTGGCTTCTACGCAAGAGGAATGAGCGGAGTCATCCAAGGACAGTTCCATCCAGACCCCCCAAGTCTCACAGCCATCTCAACAGCAGTCCATGGTCAATGGTATCCAAAGTGACCGAAAGATCTAGCAGGATCAAAAAGGTTGAACATCCTGCATCCATCTCCCGGCAGAAATCATCCACCAAGACCACCAGTGCCGTCTCAGTACCATAGCCGGGGCGGAACCCAGATTGAAAGGGTCAAGGAAACCGAAGCTGTCCAAATGTGCCTGGAGCTGCAGTGCCACTGCCCGTTCAATAACCTTCCCTAAAAAGGGAAGATTAGAGACGGGTCGGTAGCTGGTGAGTGCGTCCACATCCAAAGATGGCTTCTTCAGCAGGGGGTGCACCACAGCCTCCTTGAGACTGGGGGACAACCTCCCCTGCCGAAGGGACGCATTCACTACTCTCACCAGCACTGACCCCAAAGTCTCCCTGGAGGCTTTCACCAAACAGGACGGGCACGGATCTAATTCACAACTTGTGGCTCTAACAGACCCCAAGACATTCACCATATTGGCCGGTGTCACTTCCTGAAACTCATCCCAGAAAGATCGACCAGACGGGGCTTCCATAACCTCGTGCCCCTTGCTTACTGCTTCCAATCTAGGGTCAAAGTTACTCTGGAACTGAGCGATCTTGTCTGCGAAGTAGGTGACAAACTCCTCTCAGCGGGCCTGGGAGAAGTCTGCGTCCAGACGGAAGGAGGCTGACTGACCAGCCCCGCACCACCCGGAACAGCTTCGCAGGACGTGACTTCGCAGGGTCGCTCTAGTCTCCTACCGACCTGTTTCATACACTGTTTCAACCATCAGTGAGATCATGAAATCTCAGTAATTGTGCTCGAATATCATGAAAATCTCGCTTAAAAAGTAAAAAAAAAGCAACAACTGAGCATGTGCAAAATGGCCACTGGGCCATTCTGTGCATGTGTAGCCCTTTTCTGAAATGGTAGTATTACTGCTTGCCCCATTTTGAGAAATGGCTGTGAATGTACAGAATGGCCCAGAGACCATTGGGCACATGCCCAGTTGTTTTTTTCCCCTTCCCTCCCCAATGTTGTGGAGTTGGTGGCTTCAGAAAAAAGAAAAAAGAAATAAAGGAGGAGGTGGAGGAGGAGGAGGAGGAGAGAGAGACAGACATGGAACACAAGACTCGGCATAGGACATGGTGCACACACATGGCTCTTGTAAGTAAATTGGAAAAATATCTCGATCGAGAAGTGGTTGAGAACCAGGGATTTTCTCTATTCTCACAAGAAGCGAGTTAAAAAGCTTGATTCTCAAGAAGAATCTAGAAAAAATCAAGATCAAGATTAAGCTCTAGTCACATACCCAATCAGTGATTGGGTGGCCTGTTGGGTACCCAACATGGTGCTCGAAAATGCAGGTATTATCTCATGGTACTAAATTAGATACCCATTTCAGCTCTACTCTTGAACCAGTTTAATTATCTGGCAGTGCCTACCACCTCAGATTCATCCCATTGGCAACAGTTTGGTCCCTGACCATCCACTGCTGCTTTGACTTGTTCTTGATCCCTGCTTCCTGACCACTGCATTGTGAAATGGATCAGGATGTGCAATTATAAGATCACAAATATAATATAATTTGGGTATTCATTTCCAGAACCAAACATCTATCTTTCGACTTGCTGCTGTTGCGAAAATTGCTACCTTGGTACTTGGGTCTTCATTATTGGGTATATTGTTCCCCTTTCTTCATCCAGTTCATAATTCGGTATTTTGTTGAATGAATGCCTCATGCTGATCCCATTTGTGCAAGGCAGTAGCTTTGCAAAATCAGTTAACTGCACACACATTTTGGGTGTGTGTTTGTTTCCTTTTTAAATACAACAATTCTTAGTGATGACTGCAGATGGTATTTTGTTATCCAGTACTTGTTGTGATTTTTCTCCTACGTTATGTCACAGAAACAGCTCAATCAAAATCAAAATAAAGGTTAAAATATTTTGTTTAAAAGAACCCCTCCAAATACAGCCTATTGTATTCAGCACTAAATCTAACAGTGATGCTCCCGTTTGAGTTCTAAAACGGTATTCTGTCAGGAGCCCAGCCCCCAGGCCTGCGCCGGCCCGCTCTCCGGACCCCCCGGCAGTACCTGCTCTTCCTGCAGCAGCGCGCCAACCCCCAGAGAGCACTGCTACCGCCGCAGCACCTCCGGGCAGCGAGACCCCGCCCTGCAGCTCCCAGAGCGGCGCACAATTCCCTCCAGCTGACAGCGATCCAGGAGACGGGGCCAGGGATAGGAAACAGATAATGAGGGACACACCCCCTCCTTTACGCCGCTCAGCGCGGCTGCAACAACGTCCCCCCACTACAGTATAAAGGCTGCAGGCACACTTACTTCAGTGCTGGTGATCGGAGCCTAGTGCCCGTGAGACTGGCCCCCTTTTTCCTGTGCAGCATTGTAAAGCAGTTCCTTGTGTGTTCGTGTGGTACGTGTGCAAAGTGATTGTGGTGGCGGGGGCGAGTGTGGGTGAGTAGGTGTGCGAGTGCTTGAGTTCCCTGTGAGTTGGCAGCAGGTAAGTTTGCATTTCCTTTGGGGTTTGTGGGAGAGCACAATACCTGGGCCCTTCCTAGAGTGCCAGACCTATCCTGCCCTCCCCCTCCGGGGGCGTGCTCACTCCCCCCTTCCCACAAGATTCCTCCCACTTCCCTGGTGTTCCCCTCCTGCGCCTGGGTACGTGTGTTAGCAGCAGCAAGGGCGTGCGCTCACCCAGATGCCCAATGATGAGACAGGCTAGGGACTAATCATCCTGATAGCCCTATTCCATCCTGAGGGCTTGTTTTCCAGGCATAGCCCTGCTGCGTGTGTCTCCTGGCTGTGTGTGGTTCCCCGTCCCCTCCACGCCGTGGGGAAGGCAGTCTGCAGCCCTCCCCCACGGACCCCACTGTCCCCACCATTCCCCACATATTCCCTCTAAAATATACTTGATGACAATCTGACAACAAATATAATGAATACCTATTTTCCAGCATTAAAAGGAATAATACAATCTAATTGGTAGAATGGCTGATTAGACTGTGCTTGCTAAAACAGGATGTGACGGTAAACATTTGTGTTGCATGTAGGTTGCACATGGATTGCATACAGATTGCACGTGCACCGTTTTGCGCAGTTCCCAGGGTTTAGGATGAAACTGACACAGTATATAGGCTCACTAGTAGAGTAACTATGCATTCCTTTTAGACAAAACTGCACAGTAATCCAGCTCTACTTTTACTAAGATATTATTCAGAGTGAATGAGCTGGTCCTTAGAATGAGATGCTCATGAATTTTAATGAGTTATCCTTGCAATCAGCACTTTAGGATATGGTTCAAGTCACAGGGATAAAACTCTTGTGAATACGAATAGGATTTGAAAACTCCATTCACCATCTGGAGCCATACTAGAATTTTATTAGCCTGCAGCTTGGATTCAAGTTCAGATCAATTCGTGTGAAATTACATGAAAGTGCGCCAAAGTTTACTGTATGACACACCTTGCTTTATTTATTTATTTATTTAGAGGCGCCCCCTCCCCGGTAATAAAAGGCCTCCCCGAACTGGACTGCTGACTCTTGTAACCAATAGACCATTTTGGGTTGTCAGAGAGATTTCTAGCTGTGCCAATATTTGTTTCACTGTGGAATTGAGCATTCCTCCGTTTCCACAATGGCTATTTGTAAATGTTTATATTCCTCCGTCAACCTCTAAGGTTTTACTAAAGGAAAACTGGGATTTATTTAATATCTCAATTAATTGAGATTAGATGTTCCAGTGTCAAGACTTTACAATCATGGGGGACTTTAACGCTAGACTAGGGGGTTTAAACTGGGTTGACGAGGATTTTTGTTTAATTAACGAAATCTATGGTCTCAAACCTCCAGACCAACAGTGCTGGTGGTAGACTTCAGCTCTTGTTGAAGGCTATTAATTTAATACCACTTAATGGGTTTTTTCCAAGCTCTTCTTCGGGTGAATTTACATTTGTCTCAAGTTTTGGCTTGAGTACAATTGATTACATAATACTTGATCCGGCCCAATGGTCTGAGCTACATGATTTCACCATTATTAATAGTCCAGAAACTGATCACCTTCCTCTCTCGGTACTATTTAAGCAGGAGACTTCCGATCATAACCTCCAGACCCATTTTAAGACCAATGCTGGGAGAGGGATCTACCCCTTTTTATCAATAAAAAAATATTTGGGTACGTGCATTTGGACTTAGCGCTTAACAAGGTCTTGCAGAGTGAGCAATTACTTAGGATGAAGCAAAAAGTTTTAGAAGTAAATTCTCCTCACAAAACTCTTCAGTATTGCCAAGAATTTTTTTACTCACTCCAGCAAGGTTTTCTAATTGTGTATGGGAAACATCCTTGCCATCCCAGATTAGCAAGAGGGGCCCCCTGGTTTGACAGAGAATTTTGCGAAAGGAAAAAGCTATTAAATAAAAAACTAGGGAATTTAAGAAGGGGACTTTGGCAGATTATACGATATTCTGCAATTTACAGAAGGGGTATAAAGCCATTCTAAGGGAGAAGGAAAACCTATATGCCCACTTACAATTGGAAAAACTGTCTCTGTCGATTAGATCTAAAAACACTAAAAGATTGTGGCTGTTGGTGAATTATCACATTAACTTGGATACTAACATCTCTTCAGAGAACTTGGTTGGTTTCTTTTCAGCCCAATTTTCCGCTCCCCAAGAAGACTCTCTTTTGGATGTGTTTTCTACATCCAGTCTTGAGCAGTTTACTACCCATTACAGGGTGACTAGTGACCTTGTCTTCGGCCATTTTTAGATGAGACAAAAACGCAGCGGATCCTTTAATCAGCCACCTTACTTTGCTCTCGTCTAAATGCTTCACACGGTTTGCAGCCATGTCCTTCCGGTTTCTCAAGGACCAGAAAAAAGTATCTCAAGGACCAGAAAAGTATCTCAAGGACCAGAAAAAAGGCAAAACTCTGGGCCCAGATGGAATACAAGCTGAGGTTTATTTGGCAAATAAAAGCTGGTGGGCCCCATTAATGGCAATCTGGTTCAGTGCCATCATAGATTCTGCTATAATCCCTGACTCTTGGAGAGGAAGTACAATAATTCCCATCTTTAAGAAGGGCCAAAGGAATAGACTGGAATGCTATAGGCCCATCAGTTTGATAAGCATCTCCAAAAATATTTGGGAAACATCTCTTGAGAAGGGTCATGGAGTGGGTGAGCCAAAATGATATATTTCATGAACACCAGGCAGGATTTAGAATTGGCCATTTCTACACAAGATCCTTCAATTTGCAACAGAGTTATTCCCAGAGTCATTATTCCTATGTTACAGATAGATAACTGAGGCTGATAGATAGTGATTTGCAAATGGCCATCCAATGGATTAATAGCCAGGATGGGATTTGAAATCTCATCTTCCAGTCCCATCTCTACTGAGATAATTCAGAATGAAAGAAAAAAAACCCCAAACAACTTGGAGATACTTTGAAGAGGATATTTGTAAAGAGGGAGAGTATAGCTGAGTGTCGCTCATTACACTACACTGTCTCTTTTTAGAAATATCCTCTTTCCACTCATCTCCAGGGTGTTTTTTTTAGTTATCACAACAGTGGTGGCCTACAATCACCTCGATGGTATCAAAGACTGACATACGGTCAAATAAATTGCAAAAAGCGCTCCCTTATTAGTGTGCACCGCGGCTTTGGAATACAGGGCTGGCATTGAGATTAATACAAATGATGGGATCACACAGTCAGCACTAGGAATGTGTTACAATAAGCACAAATAACAAAGCCAGCAGGCTTATTATGATGGGACATACTGCAGCAGAAATAAATTGCACTGCAGGTATTTTGCAAGATAGCGATGCTGTGGCGAGCGATAGCCACTTTTTTCCAATTAAAAAGTTAATAATATCAAAGAGTTTATTTTCTTTATAGCTTCCTCCCAAACACATAAACCATGATTTTGTTTTCTCATTTTTCTATTACGTCTGCTAATGAAGAGCCCAAACTATTAAAAGCTATTAAATATTTAAATGATAGGCAGGCAGACAGCAGGACTGAGACCTATTATATAGGAGTTACATTACAATGGGGATGAACAAATGTCCTCATTAATGTTTTATGGTACCCAATACATGCTTCTTACAATAGAGAGACAGATAATCAGCTGCTGTAAATTGGTGGGGAATTTTCTGTCACTGGAAGGAGGGGTGCTAATTTATACGGTCTATTTGGGGTCTTGCATATTTCTTGCTGCAACAAATACAACTTTTCATATTCGTGAAGATAATTCAGAAATTCATGTCCTCCCCCAAATATATTAATTATTTTTATTGCCATTGCAACATTTGTAATTTTTGTTCATTTGTTCCTGCATTTTTGTTTAGTCTTCTATTCTGTCCTTTTTTGTCTGTTCGGCATTTTGGTATGCAGTACTTCATTCACATCAGTGGGACTTCGGTATGGTGTAACCAAATAAACAAAGACAAATGCCACTTTCAGACATGCTCCCCCCTCCCCCCCCCGCGTATTCAGGCTGCCGGGGGGGATGCACAGCCCGAATATGCGCGGGAATCGGTCAGTCTGAAAGTCCTCCCCCCCATGTGACTTTGCTGGCAGACATGCTCATGGATACAGAGCAGGAAAAGGAGCTCTGCATCCATGCACATGTCTGCCAGCAAAGCCGGCGGGGGGGGCTTTTAGACCAGCCGATCCCTGTGCATATCCTGGCTGCACATTACCCCCATGGCCCAAATATGTGTGGGGAGGGGGGCGGGGCATGTCTGAAATTGGCCAAAGTAAAGAAAACAAATATCTGTAATTGCAAATGCAATTTTGGGCTGCATTAACAGAAGCAGAGTGTCCAGGTCATGAGAAGTAATAGTTCCACTCTGTTCTGCACTGGTCAGACCTCATCTGGAGTACTGTGTCCAGTTCTGAGCACTGCATTTTAAGAAGGATATTGACAAACTGGAACGGGTTCAGAGGAGCGGGACAATGATGGTCAGGGGTCTGGAAAGCAAATCCTATGAGGAAAAGTTGAAGAAGCTGGGTATGTTTAGCCTGGAAAAGATGAGACTAAGGGGTGACATGATAGCCAACTTCAAATATGTGAAGGGATGTCAAATAGAAGATGGGGCAGATTGTTGTCTGTTGCTCCTGAGGGCAGAACTAGAACCAATGGGCTCAAATTAGAAGAAAGAAGATGTTGGCTAAACATTAGGAAGAACTTCCTCAGGGTAAGAGCTGTTGGACAGTGGAACAGACTGCCTAGGGTGGTGGTGGGCTCTCCTTCGCTGGAGGGTTTCAAACAGAGACTGAATGGGCATCTGTCAGGGATGGTGTAGGTGTGGATTTCCTGCATTGAGCAGGGGGCTGGACTAGATGACCTCTGATATGTACCTTCCAACTCTACGATTCGATTATTCTAAGTGGTAAGTGAGGACTGGTTCATGTTCTCTTAATTCAGGGGTGACCAAAAGATTGATCGCGGCATGATCGACTGGTAGGTCAGAGGCTAGACTCCAGTAGATCACTGACCAGACTTTCAGAGATCTGGGGAGGAGAGCAGGACTGGTGCCCCAGGGAGGATCTCTGAAGAACGAACTGGCTAGGAGAGGTGCTCTAGAACTGGGAGCTAGTGAGAGGGTCCCAGCTTGCAGTGTGGTAGCCAGAGGGATGAGGTATAATTTCTTACCGGTGCTGTGTGTGCAGGGAATTGGGTCGCAAGGAGCTTAAGGAAGAAGGACATTGCTAACCATGGCTACGGAGGGATGCTGGTAGATCACCTGAGGCTGATGCTTTGATCAAGTGGTCACATGCTCCTTAAGTCCGGCCACCCCGTCTCCGTTTAAATGGATACAAATACAGACCACGTGCACACGTTGGCCAAAGCTACTCTTGTGCATCTGCCCATGCACGGTGCTCCAGACACCCCCACATCCTGACCATGGGTGTTTTTAAATTAGATGCTACCCCACGTGGCTTCCCAGGAGTCATGCATCCGAATGCCCATCTGAAGGTGGAGCAGGGGAATGCGTGCTCCCGTGAGCACCCCCATGGGCTCCCGCACAGGCTCACGTGGTGTCAGGGATTACCGCCGCCGCAGGTGGCTTAGGTACCTCAGCGGCCGGCAGCTGGGGCAGTGAACGTGGCGGGCGGAGGCCACGCCCCCTGGAAACACGGGACGACGGCCAGACACTGCTGCATGCTATGGGGGGCGGCGCCCTGGAGGCACGCCCCCAAGAGACTCAGAACAACGCGGGGATGCAAACAAGCATCCCCGCACAGCAGAAACCACTCAGGCAGAGCCACAAGAAACAGGGCAGGTGGAGGTAGCGGTGGAACAGCTGGGAACAAGATGCCACTCGGCACGATTGCAGGCACGTAGGGGCGGGGCCTCCCCTACTTAAGCCCGGCTCAGAGTCTCACACACTGCTGGTGATCAGCAGTGCTGTGAGACTGGCCCCGAGCGTGGTGGTGGAGATTGGAAGCTAAGTACCTTAAACTTGAATTGTGTTTAGAGATATTTTGAATAGAGTGTGAGAGAGAGTGATCGTGTGGGTGAGTGGGACTGCGTGGCAAGGATTGTGCACTTCCCCGTTTCTCCCCAGACCTCCCGGGCTCTCCCTGTTTTCCCCCAGAACCCTTCCTCCTCCTTCCCCCTATTCCTGGGGTCCTTGTACCCAAACCTTCACCAAACCAGCACTCCCCATCCCCCGTACATCGTGCAATTCAGGGTGGTGGGGGTTGAGTGGCTGGGGTGTGTGAGTGCGTGTGTGGGTGAAGGGGCTTCGCACAGGGCCTGTTGGTTTTCGGAACCCCGATGATGAAAAGGCCCGTATCCCACTAGGGACTTTCGGCCACCTTATATCCTGAGGGGAAGTTTCTCCTTTATTGTGAAGCCCCGTGCAAGTGAAGGGCGCTTGTGTGAGGGCACGGGTTGCTGGGTCCGTGGGTTACCCCCTTGTAGTTCTCCCTCCCCTGGTCCTAACAGTATCACCGGCACCCACCATGGACCTAGCACAACAATTAGAGGAGATGAAGCGAGCCATTCAAACGTTGGCTCTTGAAGTTCACGATATTAAGGAGCGACAAGAGCAAGAGCTAGGAAGAGTAGATCCCGAAGAGGGAGCGTCAGCCGCACCCCTACCCGAAGTGAGTGAAAGGGATAGGGGAGCAGAGGCCGTTTTTGTACAGGAACCTCGGCACCCCCCTATCGCTAAGTTTGAGGGGGATAGAAAGAATTTCCAAAGTTTTGTGGCCCTTTGTAAACTGGCGTTCCAGGTCCAACCAAGAACTTATGCAACAGACACTGCCAAGGTAGCCTTTATGATAGGCCATTTGGAAGGGATAGCGCTGGGGTGGGCCACCCCTTTACTTACCAAAAACAGTCCCCTGTTACACGACTTCGATGGGTTCCTGCGGGAATTCCAGTTCCTGTTCGACTACCCTCATAGGTTGAGGGACACGGAAACCGCTATTATGACCTTGAGGCAGGGTCGGGGCCCCTTACTGGAATACGTGACTAGGTTCCAGCAATTAGCCATTGAATTGGGGTGGGCAGATGACGTGTTGAAGGTCCTTTTCCGAAAGGGGCTTAATGACGACATAAAGGATCAGCTGGCAATGACAACGACCCCAGCCAAGTGGGGGGAACTGGTGAATTTAGCATGCCAGATCGATGAAAGGCTTATGGAGAGGCGACGGGAAAGGCGACAAGAGGCGGGACGAGCATGGGGGGTACGCCCCCTAGGGGTCCCCGTGGGGCAACCCAAAAATACAAAGGTGGAAGAGTCCGAGCCCATGCAGATTGGGGCAGCCAGAGGACCATTACCACCCAAAGAGAAGGAACGACGACGCCTCGAGAAATTATGCTTCTATTGTGGAACTGGGGGACATTTCTCTAGAGAGTGTCCCCAGCTTCCCCCAATTAGACGGGCGTCGGGAAACGCCTCAAACCGGGATGTGTCGGGGTCGTCTCGGTAGATCAGCAGAATACCCCGTTCCCCGCTGCACCTCCAACGACCCCCGTAAGACACAGCATCGAGCACCTCCAGGTACCCCTCACCTTGAACTTAACCCCCACACGGTCCTTAGTTCTCTGAGCCCTGATCGACTCCGGTGCTTCGGGGAACTTCATAGACGATGTTTTGGTGCAAAAGCACCAGATTCCCCTCCAGCCAAGAACTCAACCAGAAACTATCTTCGCCATTGATGGAACGCCTCTCATCTCGGGACCTGTGGTTTCATGTACACGGGGTCTTGTAGGAATCATAGGACACCATCAAGAAGCCCTTTGCTTGGACGTGGTTCGGACACCTGCTTTCTCGGTAATACTCGGTCTTCCCTGGCTGCAGGCACATAATCCGTCCATCGACTGGGTGCATAGGACCCTGTGACTTATGTCGCCATACTGTCAAAGACAGTGTATCCGTCCCTGCCCCCAACAGGAGAATCCCGTACACGTTCGGGGGCTGCTTGGAACCATGCCCAGGGCTATCCCCCTTGAATATCACGACCTCACAGATGTCTTTCAGGAGCAAGAAGCCTTGGAATTACCCCCACATCGCAGTTATGATTGCGTTATCGATTTATTGCCCAATACCTCACCACCGTATGGGAGGATTTATGCCCTGTCAGGGCCCGAATTGCGAACCCTGAAGGAGTATATTGATGAGAATCTGAAAAAGGGGTTCATCCAACCATCAACGTCTCCAGGGGGAGCCCCGCTCTTTTTCGTGCCAAAAAAAGATGGGGGTCTGCGGCCCTGCATCGATTACAGGGGTTTGAATGCCATCACCATCAAAAATAGATACCCCTTACCGCTCATCCCCGAGTTGCTCGACAGACTACAGGGCGCACAGATTTTCACAAAGCTGGACTTACGAGGAGCGTACAACTTGCTGCGCATCAGGGAAGGCGATGAATGGAAGACTGCCTTCCGCACCAGATATGGGCACTTTGAGTATCGGGTGATGCCCTATGGTCTGGCTAACGCACCCGCTGCGTTCCAGCATTTGATCAATGACATCTTTCGCGATATTTTGGACCAATACGTCGTCGCGTACCTCGACGACATTTTAATATTTTCCCAAGATCTGAGGAGCCACGTGCAACATGTACGCACAGCCTTGTTACGTCTTCGAAAGTATCACCTCTATTGCAAGGTATTGAAATGCGTCTTCCATCAACAAACAGTCTCCTTCCTGGGGTTCATCATCTCTCCTGAGGGGATACAAATGGACCCTGCAAAGGTAACAGCCATCGAAGCCTGGCCTGCTCCACAGGCAGTCAAGCCCTTACAACGGTTCTTAGGTAGTGCCAACTACTACCGGCAGTATATTCCGCAGTATGCCCACCTTACAGCCCCCCTGACCAAGCTACTAAAGAAGGGTCAAGGATATGTGTGGGGACCCGAACAACAGCATTGCTTTGAACAATTAAAGACAGCCTTCGTGACCGCCCCTATTTTGCAACACCCTGATTTCACGACCCCCTTTATTGTAGAGACGGATGCCTCCAGTACAGCCATTGGGGCGGTACTATCCCAGACACCAAAGGATAAGCTGGAACGCCGGCCCTGTGCCTTTTATTCTCGACAACTTAACCCAGCGGAAAAAAATTACACCATCCTTGACCGAGAGCTCCTAGCGATAAGAGCGGCTTTTGAAAATTGGAGGCATTATTTGGAAGGTGCAGAGCACCCCATCCAGGTTATCACCGACCATAAAAACTTGACATTCTTTCAAACCACCCGGATATTGAATGCGCGTCATGCGCGTTGGGCACTTTTTTTTGCTAGGTTTCAATTTCACATCATCTATCGGCCTGGGAAACACAACACCGTCGCTGATGCTCTTTCACGCTACTATGAGACGCCTGTGGGGCCTGCAACTCAAAGCGATACCATCCTCGCCCCACGAGTATTTGCGGCGGTTGGGGTCACCTTAACACAACTGCAGCGTCTCACGCAAGGCGCCCCGCCGGTGAGAGAGCTAGCAGATACCCAAGACCCTTCGGGATTGTATCTGCATCAAGGGGCAATCATCGTACCAATAGAAGCACGACAGCAAGTACTCTGGAGCCACCATGATGCGCCACTGGCAGGGCACCCCGGTCAACATCGTACCTTCGAACTAATCAGAAGACATTTCTGGTGGACAACCATGCGACAAGACGTAAAAAACTATGTTCAAGGGTGTAGTGTATGTAACCGGACCAAGACGGTACGCCAAAGAGCCGTTGGCCTGTTACAATTGTCACCTCTCCCCAAGGGTCCTTGGCAACGAATTAATCTGGACTTTATCGTAGAGCTCCCCAATTCCCAAGGATATACCTCGATCCTTGTAGTATGCGACCAGTTTACCAAAATGGGACACTTTATCCCTTGCAAAGGATTACCCACTTCTCAGGCTACGGCCCATCTAGTCTTAGACCATGTGGTGCGACTGCATGGACTCCCCAGCACCATAATCTCAGACCGTGGAACACAATTCGTAGCTCGCTTTTGGCGGGCCTTATTCACGGCGGTCGGGGTCAAACTAGCCCCTACCACAGCCTATCATCCACAGGCCAACGGCCAAGTGGAAAGGACGAACCAGTCGATAGAACAATATTTACGCTGTTATGTCGACTACCTTCAAACCGACTGGTCGTCTCTCCTCTCTCTTGCAGAATTTGCATTTAACAATGCCCCCAACGCATCCATCGGCACGTCCCCCTTCCATGTTTCGTATGGGTACCACCCGCGATTGGCCCTCCCTGAGTTACCAGCAATTGAGGTTCCGGCGGCCGGAGCCCTTTTGCAGCGCCTCCACCAGTGCCATACCCACGCCCTTGCCATGCTCCATAAAGCGCGTCAGCAATATAAGAAGCAAGCCGACAAGAGGCGTCAAGCGGCGCCCCAATTCCAAATTGGTGATATGGTATGGATCGACCGCCGCCGTTACCCTTCCCACCGACCTTCTGCTAAACTGGATGATAAATACTTTGGACCTTTTCCCATTGCGCAGCAACTCAATCCTGTCACCTATCGGGTGACATTACCTGCACAGCTCCACATTCACCCTGTATTTCACGTCTCCCTCCTCAAACCCTGCCACACACCGCTCTTCCCACTCCCGGAACCTCCTCCTCCCAGTTGGGACCTCCCCGATTCGCCCGAGTTCGAGGTACAAGCAATCCTCGACACCAAATACCACCGAGGGGTCCTCTATTATTTAGTGGACTGGAAGGGATATGATGCCTCAGAGCGTTCCTGGGAACCTGCATCAGCGGTACATGCCCCTCGCCTAGTCCGCCGGTTTCACTTGACTCACCCTCGTAAACCCTGCCCGGACCCCGGGGGGAGGGCGGGGGCCTGGGGGGGGTACTGTCAGGGATTACCGCCGCCACAGGTGGCTTAGGTACCGCGGCGGCCGGCAGCTGGGGCAGGGAATGCGGCGGGTGGAGGCCACGCCCCCTGGAAACACGGGACAATGGCCAGACGGCCTGGAGGCACGCCCCCAAGAGACTCAGAACAGCGCGGGGATGCAAACAAGCATCCCCACACAGCGGAAACCATTCAGGCAGAGCCACAAGAAACAGGGCAGGTGGAGGTAGCGGTGGAACAGCTGGGAACAAGACGCCGCTCGGCACGATTGCAGGCACGTAGGGGCGGGGCCTCCCCTACTTAAGCCCGGCTCAGAGTCTCACACACTGCCGGTGATCAGCAGTGCTGTGAGACTGGCCCCGAGCGTGGTGGTGGAGATTGGAAGCTAAGTACCTTAAACTTGAATTGTGGTTGGAGATATTTTGAATAGAGTGTGAGAGAGAGTGATCGTGTGGGTGAGTGGGACTGCGTGGCAAGGATTGTGCACTTCCCCGTTTCTCCCCAGACCTCCCGGGCTCTCCCTGTTTTCCCCCAGAACCCTTCCTCCTCCTTCCCCCTATTCCTGGGGTCCTTGTACCCAAACCTTCACCAAACCAGCACTCCCCATCCCCCATACATCGTGCAATTCAGGGTGGTGGGGGTTGAGTGGCTGGGGTGTGTGAGTGCATGTGTGGGTGAAGGGGCTTCGCACAGGGGCTGTTGGTTTTCGGAACCCCGATGATGAAAAGGCCCGTATCCCACTAGGGACTTTCGGCCACCTTATATCCTGAAGGGAAGTTTCTCCTTTATTGTGAAGCCCCGTGCAAGTGAAGGGCGCTTGTGTGAGGGCACGGGTTGCTGGGTCCGTGGGTTACCCCCTTGTAGTTCTCCCTCCCCTGGTCCTAACACGTGGGAGCGCCCACAGTACCCACTTGTGTGGCCACGCATGGAGTGCTGCTGAGCAATCTGGAGTGCTCCATGAGGGGCAAGTCAAAAGGATGTGTGGCAATGGGCAGCCACGGACCCCATGCCCGTATGAACGGTGGCAGTCAGCCATACCAGAAGACAGGGCCACCTCTGATAGACACTGTGGGCAGGGGGCACGGCCTTTGCAAGTCACAGGAACTGGCCGCGAGTCCTGGGGAACTCAGGTTCCCCAGCGCTTATGCCCAGGACATGTCAACTGGAGAGGCCAGCCCGGCGTACTTCCCCCTTCCCCATGGCTCATGGCAGGGGAAAAATCACACGGCAGATGCCACGGTAGCCACGCTGGGAACTGCCCATTAGAAGCTCTTCCCATGCAATCCACCTGAGTGGGTGCTCTATGGCAGTGCCACCCAGCAAACACAGACTCCCCCTCCAGGCCTTGCTCATTTAAAAACACCCCATGCTGCCACCCACGTCCGTTGCGGAAATGCCAACTCTCCCTCTGCTGGGTGGCAGTGCAATTGGTAGGTGGGGGACTTTGCCCAGAGCACCGTTGCGTACACAAGAAAAACTTTGATCTGCATGTATGGACCTTAGATACTGAATTCATGACATTTAGCATTCACACAGAATAGTTATTTCAGCTTTATTGTTTATGCATTCTTAAATCATGAGTACGTTTGTACCTATATATTTGTCCTGTGTCCAGATAATGCGAGATTTATCTGAGCCAAATGGACGCAATATTAGAAAAAAGGCAACGTTTGGAAAAGGGAGCTGGTCCTCCAGGGAACTTAGAAAGATCAAGACCATTCACTAATTAGTGTGTCTATGGTCCTTTGAACATGAGACGCACCCACGGATGGGTTGTTTAATTTGGGATTTTAGGTTGTTTTAACTAGTTTTTATCTGTTATGTATTTTAATACATTTTAAAACGTTGTTAGTTGCCCTGAGATGCCTATGGCAGGAGGGGGGCGGCATATACATTTCAATATACAGCTTGCAAGTAATTTTATACCACACTCCCTAGAGGATATTCTTCCTTGCAAAGGTTCCTAACCTCTTCTATCTTGGTATCTTTGTGACCTTCTGAGCCACCACTTCCCATCTATCAACCTGTCCCTTACCAAACTCCTATTTNGATCAGCTGGCAATGACAACGACCCCAGCCAAGTGGGGGGAACTGGTGAATTTAGCATGCCAGATCGATGAAAGGCTTATGGAGAGGCGACGGGAAAGGCGGCAAGAGGCGGGATGAGCATGGGGGGTACGCCCCCTAGGGGTCCCCGTGGGGCAACCCAAAAATACAAAGGTGGAAGAGTCCGAGCCCATGCAGATTGGGGCAGCCAGAGGACCATTACCACCCAAAGAGAAGGAACGACGACGCCTCGAGAAATTATGCTTCTATTGTGGAACTGGGGGACATTTCTCTAGAGAGTGTCCCCAGCTTCCCCCAATTAGACGGGAGTCGGGAAACGCCTCAAACCGGGATGTGTCGGGGTCGTCTCGGTAGATCAGCAGAATACCCCGTTCCCCGCTGCACCTCCAACGACCCCCGTAAGACACAGCATCGAGCACCTCCAGGTACCCCTCACCTTGAACTTAACCCCCACACGGTCCTTAGTTCTCTGAGCCCTGATCGACTCCGGTGCTTCGGGGAACTTCATAGACGATGTTTTGGTGCAAAAGCACCAGATTCCCCTCCAGCCAAGAACTCAACCAGAAACTATCTTCGCCATTGATGGAACGCCTCTCATCTCGGGACCTGTGGTTTCATGTACACGGGGTCTTGTAGGAATCATAGGACACCATCAAGAAGCCCTTTGCTTGGACGTGGTTCGGACACCTGCTTTCTCGGTAATACTCGGTCTTCCCTGGCTGCAGGCACATAATCCGTCCATCGACTGGGTGCATAGGACCCTGTGACTTATGTCGCCATACTGTCAAAGACAGTGTATCCGTCCCTGCCCCCAACAGGAGAATCCCGTACACGTTCGGGGGCTGCTTGGAACCATGCCCAGGGCTATCCCCCTTGAATATCACGACCTCACAGATGTCTTTCAGGAGCAAGAAGCCTTGGAATTACCCCCACATCGCAGTTATGATTGCGTTATCGATTTATAGCCCAATACCTCACCACCGTATGGGAGGATTTATGCCCTGTCAGGGCCCGAATTGCGAACCCTGAAGGAGTATATTGATGAGAATCTGAAAAAGGGGTTCATCCAACCATCAACGTCTCCAGGGGGAGCCCCGCTCTTTTTCGTGCCAAAAAAAGATGGGGGTCTGCGGCCCTGCATCGATTACAGGGGTTTGAATGCCATCACCATCAAAAATAGATACCCCTTACCGCTCATCCCCGAGTTGCTCGACAGACTACAGGGC